>CM061532.1:146231603-146587093 GCA_030545055.2 Neoaliturus tenellus | reverse complement strand
ACAACAAGAGTCGTCTCCAACAACATGGAAGGAAGATGGTCAGTCAGTTTATAAATCAAGCCACGTCTCAATCGTATTCTCTCCTACTCTCCTGATGTTTAATATTCCGGTACGAGACTAGTGAAAGGTTTACTGCTCGTCCGTGGTCAAGTTTGATATACGCAGGCGCGGGAGAGACGCGGACACAATTTGTGTTTTGTGTTGGCAGCTGAGGCGACACAATTTGTCTTGACGTGCCAACCTCCCGCAGTTACAGTAAACACATATTGGTTTATGGTGTTGAAATTCTTCTAACCTCACTAAAATTTTAAATTGTCCATAAATAAAAACCATGTAAACAACTATACATTACATTATAACGGTATAAAACTACGTGAAAAAATTAACTTTGTAATAGTATTTGAAACAGAATAAATATGAGGATCAAGATGGGGATCTAGTATAACACGCATGAATTATTATGAACAAACCAGTCCTATACATTTATGCTTGGTGCGCTCTACCCATCTGCCGCGCTCGGACGCAAGGGGGGGTTTAGAATCTCCGTATTTGTCGCCCTGGTTGTAAACAGATTTAAAATATTTTGGCGTCATTCTTTTCGTAATATAATTTTGTACTCCGCTGTCATCTTAAAATATCGATATTAATTTAAATTACTAAGCAGGGTACTTGCTAATAATGTTGAAATAAGCGTTTTTGTATCAAGTTTTAACGTATTACAAACAAATTTTTTTTAAATAAGATGATACGTGGGTACGATATAATCTTAAGAACAAGAATCTGCAATAAGATTGGTAAAAAGTTTATAGGTAACGATGCAAGAAGGGAGATGTGATAGGTCTGCAATTTCAAAACATCTTTATTAGATCACCGATCGATTTCGCACTGAGACCAAAAAAAGCATTAAAGTAACAAAATTTAAAATCACCCGTCATATAGTTTCTTTCCAAAATGTGAGATTCCGCGTAACAGTCTCGCTCGACGATTTTGACGCTAAGGTAGAGCTTTTGAGATAGCATTTGTTAAAGTTGAGATGAGTGTTTTTGCAACTCTGAAAACCTTAACTATTGTATAAAGCGACTCTGAAGTAACTTACATAAACGTAAACCATACACTTGTTATAGGTATATAAGTTCGAAATACATATACTATCGTATCAAGTTCTTATTGTACTTTTACTGCTTTCATTCCGTCAATATCCTAAACCTTTTTCAAGGACAAGCTTTTTGATCGAATTAATGGTATGTAAGGTGTGAAAATACAATATCATACCTGTACCGCTACACTTAGTGATTATCAAGTTATTATAGCAAATGTTGTGGATGTAGTCTCCAGTTATGACCTACTACGTTTTCCATATTCGTGAGGTTCCAGGTTTCTGGAGGGTCTCTTGCCCCACTTGCCCACTTCAGCCTCCTATACGGGAATAGATGAATGACTACTATGTTAGTGATTAATTTCTTCCATTTTAAGGTAAGCTATTTATTCACACCGGCACAGTTGAACCATCGCTGTCTGAGCCGAGATAAGTGCACTGCGAGGATTACCGGCACACGCAGCGCTAAACGATGGTCTGGGTCTGATCTTGCCAACACCAACTGAGCCCTGATCCGGCTTATCGTCTGGCAGATGCGCCGCGGTTGCACCGTTACACTTCTAAATATACATTACTCTATCGATAAATATCCATATAATGTTATTTAAGTGGTGTATTTGTCACTATGAGTGGAGATACAAATTTTAAGTAGATTTGAGAGAAGTATGTTTGAAATAAACACGGGGAAGATCACGCTGCATTTGATGAATTTTGTTGTTAATTTCCTAATTAAAAAAATCATTAAATCATATTTTCAGTCTACATTTTATAATCAGTTTTAAGAGCTCACACTTCTCTAAGTGTCATCAGGATACCCCTGATGATAACAGCGTTGTTCCCATTAATCTTGCTTAACGTTTAGGGACTAATGTAGATGTTTAAATTTCCAATTCGCTTTCAACCCGATTAGCCCTCGTACAGTTATCAATATATTAGTTAAGATTGAGTTTTATTTTATTATCTAGTTAAATTATTATCACAATACTTACCCATTTCTTATGAGTCAATTTCTCTAACTCATTTAATTTAAAAGTGGTTCAATTCAACATTTATCACATGGTCAACATTAGCTTAAACTTGAGTTTAAACTTAAACTGAGTTGGGGAAAGCGACCTTAAGTATAGGTGTATAAGTCTATAGTATAACATTTCTTTTACCGCGTTCACTTCCATCGACTTCTTACTATTTTTAAACCCTTTGTCCTGAGAAAGAAATATTAGTGACGGCCTTTGTTAAATAAATACCAGTTGCAAAACAGGCAAATTAAATGTTTAATTCGGCCTGGTATGATAAAAAAAATCAATTTGACATCAGGAAAATATGCATAATGTCTGTTTATTGTAAAAGAAAGTAACTAAGACCGCCTTCTTAACACCGAATGAATCCCACCAAATCCCTAGCGTACCATATTCGTCGACGTGCGCCAGTGCCAGTGCCAATGAGCAATGGCCATGTCCGTTTCCCGCTCGCCGGCCAGTGCGTGTCCTACACGGCTAATGGCCTCCCCGCCCGTGGACGTCTTGTTCATCTTATCAGCTCTTATCAGCCGGTTATGTACGTCTTCTTCAAGACGTGTTCTCAGATAAATCTGCTGCGCTTATCGCGTCATCTCTGCAACTCTCTGATACATTCATTTGAATTAGTCTCGGTGCAAAAGATCATGTCAAGTTTCCATTACGTATGCAACTATCTAGATCATGTATCTGGATTGAGACATCTGTTCCTGAAGATGTAAGTCATTGTCTGTTTTGTCAGTATGAAAACTAACCGCATTTGGCTACTGGAAAAATTTTTATTTATAGATGACTCAGTATAGATTGTGATATTTAATTTATGTCCCCAATAAATGCTTTCTTTCTCTTAAGTATGTTTTTTCAATGGATGTTCTGTACAGGCACAGTTAATTATTTAAGCAAGGAAGCATTTGGAAAATTCTGAAGCTTTCAGGAAAGAAAATAATGGATTTATGATAAATTCTAAAGATAAACTTACTCCATAGAGGATTTTATTAAACCCAAAAAATCTAACAAAATTCAAGTAACCTAACGAAATTTTACGAAACCTAACGAAAACTAACAAAGCCTAACGCAACCTAACGAAACCTCAAGAGCAATAGAAAGTATAAAGTGAATCATATAACGAATCCTTCTTATCTCTAGATAGACTAATATTTTATAAGATATCCTTATGTTTACACTTTTATTTTATTTTATGAAGTTAACAGTGCTTGAATACATTACCACATAGTTACTAAAATAGTTATCTTTTGTCATTGCAATTGAATGTATAATCGTTTAGAGTAAAGCTACACCTTTTAGAATTAAAATTGAACTATTGCAACATTTTGGAAAAGCCGCTATAATACACGGTTGTTGTAATTCGCATTACTTTTATAATTTACATTGCACATAATGAACTTTCTATCAGTTGACCATTCTAAACTGTCCACTCCGCTAAAACAGAAGTTGGATTGCGTCAGGGGTAGGATAGTCTGGAGAGAAACTAAACCACTCATCAAGTGCTGGGAACAAGTCGCTCGTGTTTCTTATCTCATCTTATCAGGCCATTATTTCCTCTTTGCTAAGAGACTCTCCGACGGTAGTTGGTCCATAAATATCCCAACCTCTTAAGGAAACGTCACAAAGTAGAATCTATTTGCGTTTATATCGCAAACAGAAACGTGGTTTCACTTATTGTGGTGTATGGTATTTGACGGTTGTATTGCTGTGTTATATATTCGATGAAGAACAACACGGCTTTAGGAAAGGAAAATCATCAATATCAGCAGCGACAGAATTTCTAAATAATATTATCAGTGAAATGGATAAGGGAAATAAAACGATAGGATTATTTCTAGACATGACGAAAGCTTTTGACAGTGTTTGTCATGACACTCTATTAAATAAACTATCAAATTATGGAGTTAAATATACAGCTCTCAATTGGATAGAATCTTATTTAAAAGGGCGCAAGCAGTGCGTTACTATTAGACAAATCAACAAGAAAACAAGGAATATAGAAACGTTTACCTCAAAATTAAAAACAGTTAATTTCTCTGTGCCACAAGGTTCAATATTAGGCCCCTTTTTATTTATATGCTATATAAATGGAATCACAAAAATATATCAAAATTTTTCTCAAGGAAATTCTCCAAAATTTTGTTTGTATGCTGATGACATAAGTATATTAATTAGTGAAGAGACAAGGGATAGTTTAAATGATATTTCAAATAATTTAATGTCACGTATAAATGATTATTTAGCCAATAAAAATCTCCTTTTAAATTATTTAAAGACAAACATAATGGAATTTCAATTTTCCCAAAACAAACAAAATAATTTGGATATGAAAATAACGAGAGGAAATTCTAATATTAAAAAAGAAGTAAGATTTCTTGGACTAAATTTAAATTACAATTTAAAATGGGACACACATGTAAACAAAATTTGTAAGAAAATGTCATCAGGAATATTTGTGCTAAGAAGAATGAGAAATTATTGTAGTCAAGAATCATTGAAAATTATTTATTTTGGATTAGTTCATTCACATCTAAGCTACGGAATTTCTATATATGGAGGAACTACAAAAAACAATTTACTAAAAATATTAAAAATTCAAAAACGTGCTATTCGGACTATCAAAAATATTAAATTATGTAATGAATTCAAAGAAAATTCATGCAGAAATCACTTTGTGGAACTAAATATTTTAACAGTCTTTGGGCAATATATTTATGATACAATATGTTTCACAAAAAGTAGCAAAATTGAAGTGGAAGACACCTTGAAGACTTATCAAACAAGACATAAAGAAGCTAGGAATGAGTATCACCGAACGGAACTATTCAAAATTAATCCTTATTACAATGGAAAAAATTTCTTAAATACATCCGAAGTGATATTTTGAAAATAGATGATTCAAAAAAAAAAAATTCAAGAAGAACCTGAAATTATATTTAATAGAAAAAGTTATATATTCTTTTGAAGAATTTTTTCAAGAGATTTAAGTTCCAAATTTTTGTTTAAATTATCTTAAGTGTTAAATTTGAAGAACTTTTCAGAAGATATAGAGACTCTCAAGTTAAAATTATGTCAAAATTATCATTAGTTTTACACTTTAACTATAGGCAACTTAAAATACGTACGTTATGTATGTTGTTGTCAATAAATAAAAATAAAATAAATAAATAAAATATGTTTGTCACATTATACTTATATAACATATTCAATAACATTTTTCATTATAAAATTGTTTTATTTATTAGAACATATTAGCCCTTTATTATTTAAGTACTGTAGCAATAATTGCTTTTTATATTTTTAATTAGCACATTACGTCACAAGGTGGGTAAGTGAAAGCCAAAACAATAAAGTCTGGGAATAATTAGTTTACTCTACAATGTACTATTCTACCATCCAGTTGGCAATAACTGATTTAAATCATAAAACGTTTTCTAAAGTTGGTTTTTATTTATAATGATGAAATACCAAATCTAGTAGAATATAGATCTATTTGAGCATCTGTTATATTATGCTCAAACTTGTTTCAATAATCCTTCAATGAACTATTGTAAAACCATCAGTGATTTTATAAGCCATCAGCGTAAATGTTACCACATAACTATAAATAGAGTAAATCTACCGGTACTCTCTACCCGAGGTTATTTTACCTGAGTTAGTGCACAGTTGAAAGATTTTGAGGAACATCAAATTTACACTTATTTAGAGCCAATAATAGCTGTGTTGTCCTACTATATCGGCGGTTTCAACGTCATGAGACGCCCTTACTTCCTCTTATGACCTGCAGATTGCTTATATGGACCTGTTATGAATCCCTTAAACTACCTTGCGCTAGTTAGTTAGGGATCTAAATGCCAACAACTAAACAAGACCACATTTAAAGGCAAGTATGATTAAAGGATCAGGTTGCAATCCGGGTGAGGTGGATCATGTGGCTTTCACCAAGTCTAGTTTATTCTTTATCCAGAATCATTAATTAATAGCCCGATGATCCAATGTCAGCTGGGTTCGGTTCCTAGCCTTCACTGGATCCTCCCTGCGTCCCAAGACCATGAGCCACTCCCTCAGGGGCAGTGGGCTTTCCACTGTACGGGTGTTTCTTGGCGACCCCGGGGTACCTGAGCCAAGCTGTGAGACCCTCCTCACAGTTCTTCCCGAGCTAGGGCCTTTCTTCTCATCTTTCAGGTCTTAGCTCACCGTCTTTATTCTTTCCTGAGCTAACCTTGCTCACCTTCTTGTTTTCGACCCCGAATCAAGGGTGTCTTTCCACCTTCTTTCGACCGGTGCATGCTGGGGGGTCCTGGGAGTGTCCCTGTTGTGTTGCAGGGACTGATGTGTGCCTCGCACTGCCGATGGTCTCCTCCAGTGTGTCGTCAGAAGCCAGCCGCTTCGGACCTTAGTCAGGGAGTGCGGCATGGATGCAGGGATCGGACTCTGCATTGCCACGGTGCGACCCCCAACACGTCCGGCACATTTTGTGTATCGGTGCTGGGCAAACGGAGGTTCGGGCCCCGGAGTACCGGGGTAGGGGTGTCTTATCTCCTACGGGGGGTAGACCTCCGAGGGTGTATCCGCTCTCGGCCGATGAAGGGCCGCCTCTTGCCGCACGATGCGCTGGTGAAACAAAAGTATGGATTTTAAAATGCAAAACACGAACGATGATGAGATAGAGCAGGCCGCCTTTAAGCGCAGCTCAAGACTGCAGAGGTCTCCGACCTTGAACGCCGACGAAGGGTATTAAAACCACCCCCCGCCGGTGCCATTCAAGGCTCTTGGTGGTGCCGGATCGTCGTCCAAAACCGGACAGAAGAAGGAGGAGATCGGTATGGCGATGGAGGTGGCCGAGCCGGCAACACCATTAGCCAATATCCAAGGGATTCCTCCCAGGAAGAGCCCTCTTCGTGCGGCATTCGAGCTGCAAATGCTTCGGCAGCAGCAGGACGACGCCCACGAGGAGGAAGACTCACTTCTGAAGAAGATGAAAGCTCTTTTGAAGGAGATGGCCAAGGCCCTCTTAATTCAAAAGAACGTGAACAAGGCGATAAAAGAGGGGATCCCGAAACTCGAAGATGCTCTAGAAGAAACCGAGGAATGCCGGAAAATCAGGCTAAAGGCAGTGAAGCAGGAGCGCGATGTCACGAACCGAGTCATCTCTGCTTCGCCTCAAGCTCACCTGGCTGAGTCCCAGACTCAAGCCAGAAAGCGAAAGAAGAGGCAGAGCGGTTCTTCGCCTGGAAGCCCTGAGCTTGTTGAGGTGGACTCGGTGCCGAGACCGGTTTTTGTCACTGCGGCATCGCAGACATCTCCTGTCCAGGCTACTGAATCCGCCCCGGGCGCTGCCGTGATTCCAGCGGCTACTCCTGCAGAGGTTCCTGCTCCGGCGGCTAATCCTGCCTTGGCAGCAAACTCTGCCTCAACACCTTTGGGGGGCTGGAAGACGCGCCTGTCTAAGAAAGAAAGGAGGAGGCAGAAGCAAGCGGAGGCGGCTTCGAAAAGTGCGTCGAGGGTGGAGCGGACGCAAGTCTCGAAACCGGTTGGGGAGGCCTCTGGCAAGTCTGTCAGAAAGCCTAAACAACCCAGGCCTAAGAAGCCCAGGACGGAGGCAATCTTGATCAAGCCTTTAGGGGGGCGATCTTTTGCCGATGTTCTGGGTCAGATTAGATCGCAGGCCAAACTGGAGGAGACCGACACCGTTATCAAGTCTATTCGGCGAACCCAGAACGGGGATGTCCTCCTCGAACTGGGGAAGTCGAGTGACAAGATCGGTTTTGCCGCTTCCCTCAAGACTGCACTTGGGGACAAAGGCTCAATCAAGGCCCTAGAACCGAAGTGTTCGGTCGAGATTCGGGACCTTGATGCCCTCTCCACCGAAGAGGAGGTGACCCGTGCGATCCAGGTGGCACTCCCGGAGATACCAGCTGATGGAGTGAGGGTATGGCTGACAAAGCCCAACCAAAGTCAACTCCGGATGGCTGTTGCTGAGATGGGCGAAAAGCACGCCAATAAGCTGCTTAGCCTTCAGCACCTCAGAGTCGGTTGGGTCAGTTGCAGGCTCAAACGGAGGGTGGTAGTTTCGAGATGCTTCCGCTGTCTCGATTTCGGCCACTCCTCCCGAAACTGTAAAGGGCCCGACAGGAGTGCCAACTGCTTCCAGTGTGGAAGCCAGGGCCACAAACGCAAGGAATGTTCCTCGAGCCCCTCCTGCTTCCTCTGCAAGGATTCAGGCTCCAGTGCCCTCGGTCACTTACCCGGGTCTGGTCAGTGCGGTGCCTTCAGAGCCGCACTTGAACAGGCAAAAGGCAGCGGCCGGTAATTCGCATCCTCCAGGCCAACCTTCATAGATCCTGGGGAGCTGATAACCTTCTAGATCAGCTCGCCCGAGAACTTGGTGCTGACGCGCTCCTTATCAGCGAACAGTATCGGGACAGAGACACAAACATTTGGATCTCGGACAGCCTCGGTACTGCTGCATTTTGGGCACGTAATACACGAGATGTCTTGGTGCGGAGTCACGGGCGCGGCCGAGGATTCGTCTGGGTTCGGTGTGGGGACGTGACTATCTTCAGTTGCTACCTCACACCCAACGAGGCCGTCCAGGACTTCCGCGACAAGATAGATAGCCTAGAGGAGTGCGTTCTCGGCACCACCGGGCATGTCGTCGTTGGTGGCGATTTCAACGCCAGGGCCGTCGAGTGGGGAATGCCCTCTACCAGCTCCCGGGGGAAATACATCCTGGATTTCATCGCCAGGGCCGGTCTTGTCGTCCTCAACCAGGGCGACACACCTACTTTTCGGCGCCCCGGGCAGAGAGGCACGATCCCCGATGTCACCTTTGCGTCTGAGTCGCTCCTTCCGAGGATCTCTGGCTGGAGGGTTGTGGAGGACTACACGGGTAGCGACCACCAATACGTCGTGTTTGACCTGCATGATCAGGCAAATCGTCGAGTTTCCGCATCTCGGGAAGGGCCACGCCGGTGGAACACCAACAAACTGGACGTGGTCAAGTTCACCGAAGTCATCTCTCGGGGAGCGCAGGGGAACCCTGGTGAGGCTGGGGCCGAGGCACTAGTAACATCCACGATGGAACTGATCGTCTCGGCCTGCGACCAGTCTATGCCGCGAAGGAAACCCCGACGCGACAAACAACCCGTTTACTGGTGGACTGAAGAGATTGCGGAACTCAGAAGAACATGTTTAAGAACTAGACGAGCCGCCACAAGAGCGAGAATCCCCGCAGACAGAGTTCGTAAGTCGGAGGCCTATAAAGCTGCGAGAAAATCTCTCCGCCAGGCGATCAACAGGAGCAAGGCGAATAGCTGGAGGAGACTTCGTGACGACGTTGATTCCGACCCCTGGGGCCTGGGTTACAAACTTGTAACACAGAAACTCGGCGCCCGCTCTCCACCTTCCATCATGGAGGGCGCCACCATGGGGAGGATCGTCGCTGCGTTGTTTCCTGAACATCCACAGCGACCGCCGGTTGACTTCGGACGGGTAGAGGACGTTCCACTCTTCACTTTCGAGGAGCTAGAAACCTCCGTTCTCTCCCTGAAGAGCAACAAGGCTCCTGGCCCGGACGGGATTCCCAGTGAGGCTTTAAAGAAAGTATTTTTAATCAACGCTGACTTGTTGTTGAGAATGTACAATGCCTGTTTGGTAGAAGGGGTGTTTCCGGCTCCCTGGAAAACAGCCAGGCTTGTACTGATCAGCAAGGGCAAAGGTGATTACGAGCTGCCGTCGTCCCACAGGCCTCTCTGCATGTTGGACACGGCTGGAAAGCTGTTCGAGAAGCTGATCCGTTCCCACCTGACTTCTGCCGTGGAAGCTGCCGGGGACTTATGCCCCCGTCAGTACGGCTTCAGAAAGGGACGGTCAACGATCGACGCTGTCACCGAAGTTCAGAGAGCTGTGGAGAGAGCCGAGAGCCACAACCATTTCTCCCGCCGAGTAGTGCTTCTTGTTACGCTTGATGTCAAGAATGCCTTCAACTCGGCGAGGTGGGTCGATATGCTGGATGCGCTTCGCAACACCTTTCGTATTCCTGCATATCTGTTGCGGCTTATCGAGGATTATCTACGCTCTCGAAGCCTGATTTATGACACGAGGGACGGAACGCGGACGATGGAAGTCACTTCTGGTGCCGCACAAGGTTCAATACTCGGCCCGGATCTCTGGAACGTTGCCTATGACAGCCTCCTGAGGTCCGAGATGCCTGAGGAAACCACTTTGGTTGGGTACGCCGATGACGTCGCAGCTCTCATTGCTGCACGCTACGTTGAGCTGGCCCAACTGAAGTTGAACCGAGTAATGCGGGTGGTCAACAACTGGATGTCCGATCACGGTCTCTCACTTGCTCTCAGTAAGACGGAGATCGTGATTCTCACGAAGAAGAGGATCGACACCGTCGTCCCGTTTCGAGTGGGAAGGGAGGTCGTCACATCAACTCGTGCCGCCAAATACCTCGGGGTTATGGTGGACACCAAGTTAAGCTGGAGGGATCAGATCTTCCGTATGGCGGACAAGGCCGCTAAGGTAGTGACTTACCTTAGTAGGCTGATGGCCAATGTCGGGGGTCCCCGATCCAGCAGAAGACGTCTGTTGATGTCCGCGGTCCAGTCCGTGCTTCTTTACGGTGCAGAGGTGTGGGCAGGCGCTCTAGATAAGGAGTGCTACAGGTTGCGACTCGCCCGGGTTCAGCGTCAAGCTGCGCTCCGGGTGTGTTCCGCCTACCGGACAGTGTCCGAGCCTGCCGTCCTGGTGGTCGCCGGAGTCATCCCTGTCAAGCTCTTGGCAGGGGAGAGGAAGGCGATTTATCAGAGACAAGGCGAGATCGGCAAGGACACGGCAAGAACAGAAGAGCGCTCCCGAACCTTCCAGCAGTGGCAACACAGCTGGGAGCACGACCCAGCTCGATGGACGATGGACTGCGCGAATTATCAAGCAGGTCCAACCATGGGTGGAACGGCGGCATGGGGAGGTGGACTACTACCTGACCCAATTTTTGACAGGTCACGGCTATTTTCGGTTGTACCTGAACCGGATGGGAAAGACCGGTTCACCGGACTGCATTTATTGCCCGGGTGTTCCCGACGATGCGGAACACACATTCTTCCGCTGTCCCCGTTGGGAAGGGCCCCGCCTGGAGGCCACACAAATCTTTGGTGTATTTTCGGTGGACTCGGTCTGCCAAAAGATTTTGGAGGATGAGGGCAACTGGGATTGTTTGTCACAGTTCGTCCGGGGCATCCTCCTGGAAAAGAAAACCGATCTGGACCGCGAAGTGGCCCAGATCCCTTGATCGAGCGGCTGGATAAGGAGCGAGCCCCACGGGCCTAAGCCAAATTTAGGCCTAGCCTGACGTAATGTGATAAACAATTCCAGGTTAGATTCCTAAAGAGTAGAGGAGGTTTTTTAGTGGGTAAACCCGTTTTTAGGGGAGCCCCACACTACAGGCTGGCCACCTGTGTGCGTAATGCATTTTTCCGCCTCTCCCTCAAAAAAAAAAAAAAAAAAAAAAAAGACCATGAGCCACGGGGCCCGTCATCCATCTGTACCGCAGCGTGGGCCGCGGTCGGAGGCTATGTCCATACCCGCCGCTCACATTTGAAATGCATTAGTTCCCTGTAAATGTGTGGACATTACCGACAACCGGCCGTATATCACGGCTCGTTATGCATTTTTAAAGCCCGAAACACACGGACCGCCCTCCGACTACCGTGTTTGTCGGTTTTGTGTTACATAGTCTCTGGGTGTATTTTATGTTGTTGTTTATTTGTAAGTAAAAAAAATAATGCATTCTTTTGATTTATACAATACTATACAAACTGTAGCAACGTGTGAGTACTTATTTTTATGTTTATTATTCATATAGCAATCGGTTACGTTAATTTTAAAACAAGTTATTTATGCAATGGTACAAAAGCGATTAATGATGAGGTAAGAATTTCGCCACAAATAAATGGCAAATAACTACGTCGCTCTCAAAACAGTTGATGCCAACTGTGTATTATACCAAAACTGAATTGAAATGCATAAAAATATATTCCCCATTTTATACTGGATTCGGCTTTGTTATATATTATAAATATGTGGGTAGTTTATGGACATAATTATACAATATGTAAAGTAATATTTCACTCCAACGTTTTGTTGCATAGTGTAAAAGTTGAATGCGTGGTGTCAATTATGGGGTCTTAAAAAACATAGTGTAATTTACAATTTACATTATTTTTACTACGATATAATTCTTATACTATGATATACATAATTGCCCAAAAAAAGAACATATGGCTCAAAAATGTTATCAACGAGTGAATTTTTCACTCACTTTTTAACAGAGTAAAAAGCACTGTTTAAAGAGTATAGTAAAAAAGTAATCTTTTATAAGATTGTAATAAAAAAAGGATGACAAAGAGCACTCCATACATTTTAGTTGGTTTCAAAGTTGCGAAGTGCAACGCTCTCAATCTGTGATTGTAATGGTCCAGAGCTCTGTTTTGTCTCCGGGTCACTGGATGCATCTAAGATGTTGAACAAGAGAATGCTTTTACTTGTTCTAACGCAAATTATCTTCATCTCTGTGAAACCAGTAGCACTTAAGTAAGACAACCACATTCAAGCATTATACATCACCAATTTGCATATAAACAATTACAGTTTTAATTGTAGTAGAGGGATCAAATACACCCCTTTTAAATGGCTGTCGTTCATTAGTTTTTGGGTCAAAATTGTTCACTGCATTTGAAAATCTAATATTACCAAGAAGGAATAGTGCGACACCATAAAATTCTGCAAGGTTTCGAGCTATGGGAAAATTATGAGTAATAAATTCCACAACAATGATAAATACTAAATAAAATCTGCCTAAGACAAACAATATTATAAAAATAATCAGTCCTTTAAACTATGCTGCTGATAATTATTATTTGATTATTTTATATCGAAGGTATTAAATATCTGCTTGAAACTTAATAATCTCTAAATAAAACTATATCTGAAACTGTCACCTATTTTCTTATAACCAAAAGTAAATTTAATTATAAGACTTTGTTTTCATCTTCACTAAATGGAACATCCAACCAAAAAGCAAAACGTAAAGCGAGGTACTCTTTTAAAGAGACAGGTAGAGCTGGAAGCTTATATTTGGCAACGCCGCGCCGCCGCGACGTTGTATGATGTATCGCGACCAGACAGCAGCGCTTCCTGGGGAGCAGAACAGACACTATCTGTGGCACATCAGCTGATCTATAGCCTCCTCCCTCTCACTCTCACTCATAAATAATTACTGTGGCTCAACCTGGTTTCGAAATACGGCTCTATTCTGATGGATATGATGCATGGAACGAATGGGACGTGTGAATGAAACGAATCTTTAAGTAGATTAGTTTGATCGTAATGAAATATGAGCTAGGATGATAAAAAATGAATGTATTCATACAGAAGGAAAACTATCACTCACTTGTCACTGGTTTTTCGAAGTTATTTTCAACCCGTTAATCTGTACGTTCTCTCAATTTTGAATATTTCGTTCTTATAAAACGACATATTATAGGGTGTACTCAAAATATGCAATATTACTTTATACACAGATGATCCAAAAAATTGAGAAATTTAAATAATCTTTTTTTATATAATCACAATCTTACAATAGTATACCATACGTAAAAAATAAGAAAAAAATTAAGAACTTTTCTTTGGAGTTTTGTAAGCGTGCTCTTGCAGTCTAATGTTTAATGCTTGTAATTGCATTGAATAATAAACTATTTATATCCTCACCGTTATTGAACTAAAGAATTAATAATGATACAATACTAATATCTAATTTTCGTACTGTCATACTGTTTACATTTAATATTATGAAAAAAACCGAAAGCTAATCCAACTTTCACACTCAAATCTTTTATATTAAATGTAATTACGTATGACAATTACTACTTAATCAAATCCATCAAGTCAGTTTTTAATTGGCCATCCTACAACGACGTCTCACCCAGTATTGTTCACCTCTTGGCAAGATATTTGCAGAGGATACGTAAACAATAAGAGATTCACCGAGCCTACACAGGCCTTCCAAGATATATTACAATTTTAACATTCATAGGTGTGTAGTGACATTTCGAACGGAAGCTCCCACCTTCGTCAGTCCCGGTTTAACATTTTTATTCTCGTCCCGCCTGATTACAAGGAACGGCCTCAGGAAAGCCTGCTGCGTTAACAAATTTTACTCGTTATTTCTAGAATCGTGCGTATAAATCTACCATTATTTTCTTTTATCTGATGTTTACACGTACATTTGGAGTAAATATTCATGACCTTGCGCCTATTAATCTTAGAAATTGGGGCGTAGAGTAGACCCCTGTGGGACCCCCACTGGTTACTTCTTGTTTCTCGGTGTCACTATGAGTAATGTGACTACCTGTTTCTCGCATAGACTCTTAAACGAGTTTCGTTTGAAAATAATTTCTTTTACCTACTTGATTTACCCTAGTACTATAATTAGCTTTTATAGAAAATTAAGCTATTTAAAAAATTTAAACTAGGAGTCTAAACTATTTGTTGGGTTCTATATACATACAGTATTTATGATATTTTTTCCTTTCCATAATTATATTTTATAACCTTCCACAATATCTGTTTAGTTTGAGACCTCTAAAAGAGAAAAGAAGAAAAAGGACTGTTTATCGATATTTATACAAACATCTTCGGTGGTAGCGTTAAATTTTAAAAGAATGGTCCAATTCTGTATACACTCATAAGCAAATACTGACCGTAGTTTAGATGGATACTAGTTTCCGTTATTTATGGATTGAAACTAGTCAACGAATTTCATAAATAACTTGGAATGTTCAGGTACTGCGATAAACGATTTAGTCTATATATTAATTAGGTTATAGTTTTCTTTAATGAAAATTTTCAAGTAATTTTAGCTTTTTCAGCTATTTTAAGTTCATAACATATCCAAATTTTCTTATATATTAAGATTGGATTAATATATAAATTGAATCTATAGAGCCTACCAATATAGAATCTAAATTATATACTCCCGAATGTGTAACTGACTGACTCACTCATCGGGGTATCAGAAATTCGTCAAAAGTCGGTAAAGTAGATCTCCTATATATTACTTACTACAGAGTGATTCCCAAGCGAGAACTAAACTTACCGACCTGTATTATTGAGAAAATTGCCAACATACTGGGAGTCGCGGATTACCGAAACACTCTTTTTAAGAAATTTTGTAACATTAACCAATTGTGCCTTTATAGGTAAAGCGGTCTATCCACCGAGAGTAATTTCAATGTACAGGGTGTATCTGAAATTACCTCTCCAGACTGGGTGTCACTGACGTCAAATACAAACTCTCACTTTAAATAATTTTTTTTTAGTTTTACACGGTTTTTAAGAAAACTTTACAATTTGATCTTGTACGCGTAATTTTAGCAGTTTATTGAATATTTGAGGTTGAAATTTAGATTTTCCTCATTCTTCTCTGAACATTTTAGGTTAAGCAAAAATGTCTCTGCACAAAAATGTCTTAGATTCAAATTCACACTGATTACCCTACGGCCGAAGTTCGCACTACATGAATTTTGCTGTGAAGCTTGAGCTATGATCTTAACGTAACATACTTCGATTACTTTGTACAATACTTAATAGACACTTCGATTACTTTGTACAATACTTAATAGACAGTTAATTTTATCTTTTTGTTTGATTTGTATTCAGTGTCTTATATTAGATCTTTTACACACTTAAAAATATGTTGTTGAGAATGTTTAAATAAGTATTGAACAAAAAGAACAGATTTAAATGTTAGGTTCTCGTTTCATTTTTACCTCATTTCAGATTACTAATTCAAATTCACCCCAGGATAAGCTTTCAGCCGAATTTCACATTCAATGAAATTACTGTGTTGCTCGTGCCGTGATCTTAACGTAATATACTTCTATTACTTTGTACAATAATTAATAGACAGTTCATTATTATCTTTCTGTTTTATTTATATTCAGTGTTTTACATTATATTTTAGTGCACACTTAAAATATGTTTTTGAGATTTTTTAAATGAATATTGAACAAAACAAACAGGTCTTTATGAATAAATTATTATTTAACAGGTCTCGATTTTATATTCTTATAATTAGTTGTTTGTAATTGTAGGGGTTTTTTGCGGATCAACCCCGTTTTTATTCTTTCCTATTATTTTGTTTTCATGTTATTTAATTCTTGTTTTCGCTCATTGATTTGAATGTTATACGCTATTTCAGTGATTTAAACGTTTTTCTTCTATCTCCTGAAATTTACAAGTTTTTATTTAAGTTGGGTGAGGCATGGGATTATGCCAATTTTCCCATAATTGTATCTCTATTTAGTACCAGGTTAAACGAGCCTTGCTCGTTGGTTTTAATTGACTTTTGTTATAGTGTCATGGTAATCAAGCTATTAAATCTACACCAGACTCTTCACAGATAACAGCTGTTAAAAAACTGCTTAAAATGTTCCTTTATTTTTGTTTACTTTTAGTTGTTATTTCGTTACCAAAATAGCAACCTATAAGACCAATGTTAAAAATAACGATTTTTAAACTTAAATTTAGACCAACTTCGATTTTTCCTGGGACTGAGGCTGTTTCTAAACTTATTTGTGGGCAAACACTCGTGCAAAGCTTAAGAAAAATCTAACAGCTACATTTCGAGATCGTGGAACACACATCCCTTCAGACATAGCTTGTATTATATTATAGGATAGGATACATAAAATTTATAGAAATTTAAAACTTTATATTTTGCTACCGAACAGAGAAATATTTGTTACCATAACTACTACGATTAAATATAATGATAGCAACAACAACAACTATAACTCTTTTAATTGAAATTTCTTTTCATCTAACACAACAACAATCGTCTAATCTAAAGTATATTTTTTTACCAGCATAACACCTAAAATATTTAAATAAATAATTATAAATTCACAGCTCAAAACTTTTAAACGAATTCTAATTACGAAGGGGTATTAAAACCGATTCATATGAGTTTTTTAAAAGCTTTGTTTACTATTGATTGTGAGTTTTGTGTATTTGACGGTTTTGTTACTGTCTTGAGTGTGCAGTTCTTCCGTGGAACTAACGTATTTTAAACACGACTTTTTATTAATTTAAAAATTTAGGTCAACCCCTAGAAGGGGGGTCTAGCCTGTTCGGTACTTGAGACTTAGAGCAATTAACAAATTTGGGGCAACCCTCTTAGGGGGCTTGGGGGCGGAGCCCCCATCGAGCCGTAGGCGAGTATACTTATACTATAATAAATAGAACCCACTTATAATCACATCAAATTTATCATAACTCCCATATAGTTACGAGGATAGAAGAAAACATCCACTTTTTTACCCGAAGTAGTCACAACACGGTATAAATAGCCCCCTCCCCTACTAAAGAACCAGAATGTATACTAATAGCCCCAACCAGGAGTAAACGGATGACTTCGGGAACCCGAGAATCCCTCGGGGCAGGGCCGGATGCTGTAAACAGACGACACGAGAATCGTTTTACCAAACTGTTTTATTTCGGGTGGGAGTTTACACCGAGCATATTTGATGGGGCCGTTTATTTGTCAGGGAAATGAATGAATTGACTCGAGAGAGCGTGTGAACAAGGTACAAATTGGTACGCTGGAGCGAGTATCCCAGGCGATACGTCTTGGAGTGCGCTACTAAAAATAAATTATTGAGACGCCCTTCAATCTTAATATGCACGAAGAGGAGGAATGGGCTGCGTTGCTTTATTAGGCTATTGGTACTATTGAATCTTCCCATTATATGATCTGGCTTGGAAGGGTGATTAGTATTGATAATTTTTTTCTGTATGGAGGTTGTGACTATACAAGTAATGTTCTCTAAAATATAGGTCTAACATTAAAAATACCTTACTTTGTTTTTTTTTCTGCCTATCATAATTTTTTATTTTATACGTATAAGGAATCGAACTAAACTTTGCTACCCAGGTTAAAAACTGGGGCTATCTAATTCTTTGTACCTAAAACTAATTTCTGGAAATTTAAAACTCCAAACAAAATTAAAAATTTAACTCTCGTTTTTCAGCCATACAAATGTTGTTGTTTCCACACAAAATGTCTCTCAATTTAAATGAGCTTAATTCTTGAATGTTTACAACAATAAAAGTTATTTTTTTATTTAACCGTAAAAAATAATAGAAACGTAATTTTTTTAATAATATTAGCAAGAAGATGATGCTTTTCAATGATTGATTTTTCTCTGTCAATATCAGACAAATAAAATCCTCCATTAGTCCTTAATTTTCGAATATCATTTTCCTTTCAATCATCTAACTTAAGTCAATCCACAAATTCAATAGTTCCCAGATTGTAATCCTAAGTAACGAGAGATAGCCGATAGCCCAGTAGCTGCTAGCCTAACAGTGAATAGACCCACGGTGTGCCCACACTTGCTGGCGATCTACTTAGTCAAACGTACAACAGCTGGGGTGGGCGAGTCACCTCACATAGGCGGTGGCAGCAGAATAGTCGCTACTTATTGATGGAGTAGACTGTATCTCAATATTGTACAGCGATCGACGAATGGGCCCACCATAAGTGGCTTATTTCTTTTTGCTATATCAACTAACCCCATGGATTGTTATGTTTCGTTTTGAATAAATTAAGTATACGCAATATAGTGTTGCAGCTTGTTAGGAGCTTAAACTAAAATTCCCCGAAAATAAAGGAAACCTCACAAACCCCTCGTTAAGACGTATAGTTACGATGAAAATATACAACACTACGATAAGCTGTGAAAATGGATTCAAAAGAAATTATTATGGCGTTAATATTACACATTAACGTTGTTTACATTGTTTATAAAGTTAATGCTAAAATTACTATTATGAATATTTGCGAAATTTTATTATGTTTGCTAAATAATCATCTACCACTTTCAAATTGGCCAAAAACATTAAGAATATTTCCTTGTCTCCATTTACTGGTTTTGAGAAAGGAATTAATGTTCCTTGAATCAAGGTTAAAAAATTATAAGGTAACAGAAAATTTAGCAAAATCTTATAAAAATTTCTTTTACTAAAAATAAATTACTAAACTCACAAAATTGTGGTTCAATAATATATATAAAATTATTTTTGTTTTTATTTGATCTTACATTGTTATGGGGCAAAACTACAGTTTAGTAAACAAAACTACAGTAGAAAAAAGGTTCTGGCGATTAGGCACATTTAAAAAGATAGCAATATGGAGGTAATAACCCATAAAACAGACGTGGACGGTGATGTGGCCTGGACCAGTTAACAGTTTTGGTCAAATGCCAGGCTTTAGCCAACAGACGGCCCCGATTACAGACAATGTTGTCTGGGTTTTGTAAACAAAACAAACAATTGCAATTTTACACATTTAAGAAACATTAAATACCTCTAAATGTTTTTTGGTTCAGTCAGGATACACTAAGTTTCCCTTGATTTTTTAATGTACTAACATTATTCATGCGATTTATTTTCTTCAATTATGTTTTATAAAATAATATGCGAAATTCACCGTGCAAAGTTTTATTTAAATCCCGGACTAATTTTTATGTTGAATTATGCTAAAGAATTCCATAAGAAGATTTTCCTTAAACAAAAAAAAGGATCATTTTGAAAGTAAATTAATACGTTCAGTTTGATTTAATCATGCTTCACATCGCTGTAAAACTATATCAATCCAAAAGTAATTTGCTGTAAAACAGGAAACAACTGGTTAGCTGAAGATTAATTTGTCACAAGTCCATTATCTTTGCTATTAAACGTTTTGTATATTTGTGATATAAAGTGATATTTGGTGGGGTTTGGACCGTTCCACATAGAAACATTACAAAATGCCACTAATGTAGAAACACACAGAATAAAAAATAAATAAATAAAGGTATAGGGAGGGCACGTGGGAGTAGAAAATCTTATTTATTTTATCTACTAGGTGTGCTGAATATTAAGTTTTCGTGTTCAACCACTCTGAAAACTTATAAAACGTACTAAAATATTTCATAGAAAACTAAAGTAAGAAGATTTACTATAAATTCATCAACTGTATTGTTTTAAGGTGCAACCTCCATGCAATATCGTGGGCTGTCAGAAACACAAACGACGCCACCCTTAAGGGGTGCCTTGTAAAGAAGGGTGCCATGAGAACAGGTGCTGAGACGGATCAGGTTGCTGTAGAGTTGGAGGACAATTATATGAGAAGAAAATTTTATTTTTTGTTTATTAAAAGGAAAAGCTTAAGGCCAGTGAACTATTGATAGACTAGTCTTGTATCAGCTTATAACGTGGTCTGCCACAGACGTGCCTCTGGAAGCGTCTCAGACCGCAGCGTATCTGTGCCCGAGGATCATCCATAATCCCACCTCCTGTGGATTACCCACGCACCTCGTTATCTATAGCTGCATCTTAATACTGGTATACTGTATACTGTATAAGGTATACCAAAACCATTGGCAGCATAAACTATTAAGTACTTGTTGACTTTTAACACTTTAAACTAGCAGACACAAAGTTCAAGAGATTTCCTCATTCAGTAAAATTGTTTCACAATACCCTTCGAGGGATAAAATATTGGAATAAAAACTAAAATACCCGACCAAATGGAAAAATCCTTTAACAGCAAATTTAAATTGTTATCAGTATATAAGTGTGTTGAAAATGTATAAGTAAGGAAATTAACAATGAACAGTATTTAGAAAATAATTGTAACGGATGTGAATTAATTACGTCTCTGCACGACATTATAAGGTATATATTTTCGTGTTCTAAATAATAGTAAAGGGTCAAGTTATCAGTATTTCACAAAAGGCCAAATTCACGTATCGCAAAGTTAGTATTTCTTGCTAATTATTGTCATTCAGACTATACACAGCGTCCAGCTTCGTTGACTTTGGCAAGGTCCCAGCGTGACCTGAGGCGGCGTCGGGTCCACATTATCTGGGAGTTAAGCTACATTACCACCACTGCCACTTAGAAACTAACGAAAAGCTTTATACTTTTGGCCGTACTATACTGGAATTGATAAATATTACAAAATAAATAAATCGAAAATATACATTATCTAACCATGTTTTTTTTATTTTTTTTTTAATATACACCTGGTATTTTTACTAAAAAAATGGGAAAACTATAGCTTGATTCGAAAAATTTCGATATAAAAATGTAAGTGCTTTTGTGGAGATACTTTATTTATATTATTGAAAACTTATACAGCATCTTATAAACAAAAAATATAGATTCATGTTATCGAACATAACTAATATCCTTTTTCCATCCTCACTTATGCTTATAGATGGCATAAAAAATAAGCAAAAGCATTTAAATTGTTCCTACAATTATTGTCAAGTATCATAAAAAGGAATACTTCGGCCTCGTAATGATAAATATTGGCATACTATAGTAACACCACGATTTCAATGAAATCAAGTCAATAATTTGTTTCTTATACATTCTTCTATTATCTACTAAAATACGTGTGACGAATTAAAAACGTTTTTAGCGATTTAATAGTAAATCATAATAATAAACAATTTACTGTACCTTTAACAGTATTTATTCAAACATCTTCCCAAACGACAAGCAAAAGTGAAGTATTAAGAAATAAAGGATTAAAATACGTTCTGCGAAGAAGATGAAATACACATTATACATTATTCAATATTTTGCTTGTTAAATAAAAGTTGAACACAATGGTAACGTAGAGTTAGCATGAGCCTATTGTACCCGAATGCCGCAGTGCTCGCAACCTCATGCTTCAAAAGGGGCTTATCACTGATGTCACTGAGGATATAATAACATCCCCTCGCGTTTTTTGCATTTTTTCCTAAAAATGTGTACAGTTATATAACGTAGCCTTTTTTATATATTTAGAATGTCAGTTAGTTTTGAGTATTTTATTCTATTTAAATAAATATTAAAATTGAAATTAATAATTTGTTATTTTAGATTCATACAAAAACAATCTTTGCGGGCCTGCTACATGTACATTTATATATTTTTACAACAATATATTATTATTATTTTAAAATAAGTCTACGTATTATTTTTTTAAGAACAAGTTTATGCTGGAATAATTTAGGCAAAAAAGTAAATGTGTAGAAAAACTTATAAATCATAACAAATCATGTCAAAATAAAAAAAAAAAAAAACATAACAAATAAAATACTCCCCGTCGCAGCAGACCTGCGTACTCAGCGAATTTCCAAATTAGTAATATTAATTTTGACAACATAAAACTGTAAACCAAATAAAATCACATGCTCATAAATGGGGAAATAAATGGCTATTCTCCTTATGATAAATATAGGGAGAGTATGCAGGTATGCTGCCATGGGGAACACTAAAAGTAGGTTTTTATCATAACAAAATTTATTTTGACCATATGAAGCCATGTACTAAGTTTCATCAATATCTGTCCATAAATAAAGGAGTTTGACTATTCTCCATATGATTAACATGGGAAAAGAGTATGCAGGTTTGCTGTCATGATAAGAACAAAAAACCAAGAGTTTTTTTACATAAATTGTTGAATCTCATCCAAATGAAGCTAAATACCAAGTTTCATCCAAAAATATTGGTTAATAAGTGAAATATTAACACATCCTTATTCTCCATAAGATTAACATTGGAGCCCCCAAAAGACAATGTACTGTCTTTAGACTTTGGAATATCTCGGTAACCAATGGAGATAGAGCAAAGCTTCAAAGTACTAAATTGTGTGTTTTTTTGAGCTAAATCCAATGGTCAAAATAAAAATTTTAAATTTTTTAAATTTACATATGAAAAATGTAAAAAACCCATTTTTGGGGCACAAAACCCCCCAAAACTACCCCTTCCGGTAGGTCGATATGTCTGAATTACGAACTCATCCGAATAAATGTAGGATTACACATCTCTACCAAATTTGGTGTCGACCGGACCATTTTTACGAGAGTTATCGTGTCTAGGGACACACATAGGACACACATATATATATATATATACATATATACATATATATATATATATATATAAACATTTTAATGACTATTATTTTTGGTCTCTGGGCACCTCAAAACGAAAAAGTAACATGGTCCCGGGCTTAGGTCTTACCATGAGACCTACGGTAATAGCTTATTCCCTATGGGAAATTCGCTAAAATGAAAATTCTCAACATTACATTAACTATTGACCAATTATGAGTAACAATGAATTATCTCTATAGTTAAATGACCACGCAATCCATATATTAAATTTTAATAAAATTTTACAATACAAAGATTGACGTTCCTCTATCCAGTCAGTAAACCTTCTGATGAAACAAAACCAATTGCGTTGATAGCGACTGTGGCCACTCAGTTAGTTGTCACATACAGATATATTGAGTAGCACTGCAAAATTGCTTTTGTATTCTGTCACTCGTTTAAGAGCAATTCAGTACATCTGTTTGTGGTTTGATATAACAACAAGAACTTTATAACTCAATTTAGTGTTTGTAATTGTTATTGTTAACAATAGATACAGTATTTATAAATTTCTCTCAATACCTACATTTTAGTTGTTTGTTAGTAAGTTCTACTACTCCAAAGAATTTTTTTCTATCTACATTGAAGAATCTACAAATAACTCTGCTTAATACTGTAGAAAACGTTTGCTGTAAGCTTTAACTTTAAATTTGTAGGTATAAACTTAATTTAAAATTGTACACAGGGCTTAATAAATTACGTTTAATAAAATCTCCTAGTTAGATGGTAAAAAGCCAAAATCAAAATATAACAAGTGTCTTTTCTCCGTTGAATTTTTCAGTATTCTGTGTTTTTCATGATTTCCTAATCAACGATTTCTTAGTATTCTACTTGAGTTACAATACTAAATTTAAACACAGTTATTGCTAGACCAAAACCAAAATATTCTATATATAAAGTTTTATTTAAGAAAAATTTCAGTATATATAAAGTTTTATTTAAGAAAAATTTCAGTTAAAACTTACACGTCATTAATTCTTCATGGCTAAAAAAAATAAAAGTGTTGCAAGTTCTTAAAACAGTTTCTGTATGGTTTATCATGTAAAACACTAACCCTATTTTCACCAGACACTCTGTATGGTATAGTTAATTATGGAACTGTATTATTGTTCAAAGCCCCACTGAGGCCTGTCACATGGAGAGTTCGGGAGCCCTAGTGACTCTAAGTGTGTGTGCTACGTACACCAATCTAGCGTCAAGTGGCCGAGCCAAGCAGACGGTAAACATTGCCAGTGAGTGACGTGCAAGAGTAAACCTTGGCCACTTCAAGTGTTGTGATGTTGAGCCGGCCAGACATTGTATCGACCATAAACATGGCCAATGTACTTTTCATGTTTAAGGTTGAAAAAGTTCTGTTTAAGAATAATATATTTCATACCACTAATTTATCCTTCATATAGTTTTCTTAATGCGTAATAGAGAGGAAAGATTAGACTCGGGATTGGCCGGCGCCCAAAATGACCTTAGGCCTCACTTGGTGTTCGTGTTATTTATGGGTTAAGCCACATTAACACTCTTTATTACTTTTGGGGCCGACAAAAGTGGATAATAACTCTGTGATGGGAATCTAGTAAAATTATGATCTTAGAATCATATTTCTAGAGTATGAAAATACAATTTCCCATTAAATATTTTACAACATAAGTCAATTAGATAATGTAGTTATACCAAGTTTAAATGTTAAAATATACAGATAGTGATAGGCTTACAACTGTCAAAAAATTATTTGAAGGTTGTTCATAGTTCCGTATATAGTAATAATCAATAGGTTTGGTTTAACTGTACTTTTAAGCTTGAGATAACTTAGTAAAACCATAGTATTCATTTTATTGTCTACATTTAAGGCGTTACAATGTAAAAGTGGCTCGGTTTATATTCAAAGGTGGAACAGAACAAAGCCATATCATGTATAATTCATCCATCTGCTCGGCAACAAAACTTTAGCACAATGGTTACTCTAAGTTTGCATAAAGCCCTTTATTCCACGAATTCCGAGTATTCGCGACCTAGGGCGAAGGGCTTTGGCGAGGAAAAAACGACTCCTAGATAAATTTGCATTTTATGTTGTGCATTCGCTATTGACAAGCATATAACATAATATGTATGCAATCACTTTAGTACCTCAAAAATTCTTTTTGCCCATTATTGGAATAATATATAGGTGTAACGTTTCAGTAATCTACCAGTACTAAATTACGTATCATATCAAAGCAAATACAAATAATATTTATTAAAATTATATTCTTTTAAGTAGAGCAAGTTCCGTAAAATATAAACATACTGTATGCTATTTAGTAAATGATGAAGAGAAACCATTTAATATCAAGACTTCCGTTGACCATAACACTATCATTTTTTCTTCCGGATAAAACTGTATACTGGAAATTTGCGCACATGAGTTCATTGACTTTTCTCCCATACGGCGATGTTTATCTTCAGGATATTTGACTGATGGCCGGCACACCCACAAAATAAAATGCGAAAGAGAATTTTCCAAAACTTCGAGAAACTCTTGATCACAAAAGGTGCATATTTCCAGGATGCGTTTTTGTCCGGATGCACGGGTAAGTGATACTTTTAATAATACTAAAATTTAATCAAACAGTTATTTTAAGCTAAGCAAGAATTTTTGAGCAGTAATGACTAATATTTTCGTCGTTTTCATTTACTCTGGAGCAGCATCTACTTTTAGGACAATTCTAAGCGACATATTTAAAGTTCACAGCTATATACAAATTTAAATTGAAATAAACAAGTGTTTAAATTGAAGAAAACTACGTTCCTACCCAGATTTGAATGCAGTCTATTTACATCGTTAAGGTTAGCCAGAGCGTGTCCCTAATCCACATGGCACCACAGCCCCGTGCGGCTGCTTAGCCTAATCCACCCTCCTGTAGGCTCTCCACGACCCGTCTATCTTCGGTCCGTCGCCTCTGCGTGTGTTGGTTAAGTGTTGAATATGTATTCTATAACAGTCCATGTAAATTTAGCACTGGCCATCTGTTTAGCAAGTAATTGTTTTACGTTTGGCTTTCAAAACTGAAATCTGAAAAACCATATCTTTTAAGGTTTTTTTTTTTCTTCAAACCAACATAATTTTATTGATCTTAAATACTAATAGATCATTTTTTAAGTTTGAAGATAGAGTACTTTGTGCAAGAAATTTCATTAATGAAATACCTTGACTGGATAAAGTTTGTAAAAATCATCAAGGTAATGGTTGTGTTCCTATTTTCAATTTAAATTTAAATTTCATAAAACAATTACATAAGTAAAGCTTTTTCACCACACCATTTTTTAATACTACAGCATATTTTGTAATAGGCCAAAAATAAATCTTGCATGAAAAAAAAATTCTTCCTTACACTGATTAAAATTGCCCAACTAAGGTTCATTTGACATTTATGACACACATTAATCCATTATCGAGGAGCCGTGTCGAGGGGATTGTAAACATCTGGAGTGGTGACTCAAGTGGCCCCTAGCCCACCACTCGACGCGCTATGTTGTGGAATCGGTAACTATGTTGCGATGGACAACACTAGGGAAAATCGACTATTGAAAGTTTATAAGATTCAAAACACGGTAATAAATTTCAAATGTAAGATAGAAAAAATATATAATTATTGTTAACTAATTAAATAACTAGATGTTAGTTAAGGCATTATGTACTGTACATGAATGTTTAGAAATGCATATAAGTAGCTATAAAATCAAAATCAATTTTAGTGTTCTCAACAGTAAAATCGGAATGTTAAAGCCCGGGGAGCGAGTAACGAATAAGTTAAAACGGTTTCTTTTTTTTACCCAAATATTCAGTCTACAAAGTTTCAACTTCTAGTATAATGGGAGGTTGGAGAATTAGTTATGAGAGAGTCAGTGAGTCGGCCAAGGCTTTGACCTTTATATATACAGATAATAATTTACAAGTACAATTTGAAGTATACCATAAGGATATTAAATAATTCCCGACTAGAATCTGTCTGTGGCTGGCAATGAGACTGTTACTGGTCACGGTTTTCTTAAATATACACAGGAACAAATCAATATAACATTAAACTGTAAAAAATCTCACTAAAATTAGATAATAAAAAAATAAAATATAAAAAACACAAGTAACACTGATGACACTGGCAATAATAGATCAATTATATAACTATCACATCAACATATTCGCAGCTTAAAATTGTAATACTAAATTATTTATTGGGATAGTAACAAATTTAGAAATAAGCAAAAATGAACAACTAATCAATGACTAATCAACTTAAATTAAGAGTAATGTGAACGGAGGAGAACTTCGGCGTGGTCCGACCCCATGTTTAAAAGCCAGATAGTAAGTAATGCGTCGCTTGTACTCAGCAACACTACCATCATCGTTGACCAATCAATTGCTTATTATTAAATTGACCTGAAAAATAATTAATTAACCATCCCAATTCTTGAAATTTAATATTTATCATACCTTGTAACGCTGTTAATATTACAGTTACGATCCCGTGATTAAATACTGTTTGAAAATACAAAAGACTTTTTTATTATGAGTAGTCGATTTAATCACCACCCGATACACGGTTGTTTGTACTGGGAGATTGTACTGATATTATATTAGTTACATGTCAGTCGATCATTCATCAGCATTTTAAACTTTTTAAGAATTCTCAAGTATTGTACTCAAGACAGCGTAATGGCAACACTAAAAAGAATTTCATTAATCCTGCTATTATCTAAAACCCCATTTTACCCTCGGTAGAGTTAGCTAACCACCACGCCACTCCCTGCGTCGCCGTCGCCGCCGCCGTCTCAACTCCGGCCCGGCTGACCCGCTGTATCGTTATCCTCCCCTCGGCTGCAGATATGGTCTATATTTATACCGTAACTATATTTATGGTCCAATATCCGGCTATAAATATGTAACAGTTTCAATGAAACTGACTCCGAGCCCGACTGCGCTGTTGGTGCTTCTGCTACTGCTACTGTTACATTACAAAGTCGCTGCTTTCAAAACTGTTTTTATTTATTTTTTGACTCGAATAAACGGTTTGCGTGTTTTTAATGTAATTTTAAACCAAACCATTGGTTTTTTACAGTCTAATACAAAAATTAGCTTAAGAAATTGTTAAATAGAAAGTCCAAAAAAATTATGGTTACTTAAAATGATTATACGTAACCTCATAAACCTATAAAGGAAAACAAGTTTAAAAGCTTTAAAGTATTCAACATAGTGCTAAGTACTCTCAGCAATGAACAACTTAAAAACAATCTATACAAATTTATATTGTTAGACACTTTAAATCAAGTTTCATTAATCCATTGTTAAAATATAACAAGCAACCCCTTATTTGACAGTTTTCAAAATAGTTTATTTGGCATGTCTGTGGTTGTACAGTACAAATAAAGAGCTACAACTGACATACCACGGGATTATATAAAAAATATAAAAAAGTGGAGTGACGAGTAAAGTACATGAAAGGTATGTTCGAAATTAGTTCTCTTTTCGATTACATAAAAAATCGTAAAACAACTTGTTGACTTCCTGCCTCTTATTCAGAAAAGGTATTATATGGTAGAAAGAACGAGGAGCCGAAACTGTGTTACGTTGCTGAGTGGGTTATGGGTGTTTTCTCATTTCAGCAGCCAAGCTGCGCCTACATGAGCGATGAGAGAGAGAGAGAGAGAGAGAGAGATATCGGTGTACAAGGTCGATCATCTGAGAAAATTGTGTGGTGAACTGCTTAAAACAGAAAGAAGCTGGTAATGTAAATGGAAAACGCTCAAGGTCTCATGTTTCACCTCTGATGTTGGGAATTTGTTCCATTTTAAACAAATTGCATTTTAACAAACATTTCTATTTTAAACAGAAAAAAGTGTATTAGGTGCTGAATCGAATACTCATTATAAGAACAAATAACACAATAAAAAATTAGAAAAACTTATAATTTGGCTTGTTTATCAGACTTGCATAAATAATTGGACAAAGCCTTTATATAGCATATTAATTATAAAACTGCGTTTGAAAAAAGTTGATAAAGTAAGTTAACCGAAATAATAATAGAATTTAACTCGATTACAAAGTTTTGTTTAAATTTTGAACGACAAAAACAAACAGGGATGTCTTTCACTAAATTGCTGATATTAATATAAATGCACACTTAATATGAATACTCTGCGAAAAAAATAATACAAAGCATTTGCAAAATCTATCCGGGCATCTGCTTGAATTCAACCGACCATGCATGGTCGTGGTTTTATCTGTGTTTTAGATCCAAATTTTTAATAACAATTATGTTTCCATAATCAATTACCTCAATGATTTCAATGGGCCGACTTAGTGGATGTAATCCTAAATCTTAATGGTTAATATATGGCACTATAATAACTATAGCTCAAGAGTGAACGAAGACCTCGAAAAGATGTAATAAAGGGTTATAGGTTATTAAAATTTCTGCCAATGTTTTTTAAAACAGAAAAGCTAAATATATTAAATAACAATAACCAGTTTATCAATAAACTCATTTTAATACAAAATTGGCCACACTAACATCAAATAATGTACAGAAAAAAGTTATTTGTTAGCCATAGTTTCTCTATAAATTGTGACTGATATATTAATCTTGAAAAAAGACTCGATTTTTAGGGATAATTAATTTAAAGAACAGATGAATTGAAAAAAAAATCATTAATAACTTTATTTATTTTAAATGGCAAACATAACTTTTATTGAAAATAACGGGTATGTTCCATTCCCTTTGTTGTGAATTATTTTTAATATGATCCATTGATCATATGAAGTTTATTAAAAAATAAATAATCATAGCAAGCAGCATGCAATTCTGCGAGAGGGGATGGCTGGAAGAGTGAGCGGAGAGATACGAGATGGTGGGGAGGGAGGGGAGGGTGATACCTGATATTACTTTGCAGAAACATGCGGTTGGAATTTAATTTTGTTCTTTGTAAATAACTAGTCGAGGCAGCCAAGAACCTTAAATAACAGTTGCAAAGTAATATACAAAATCACTTACCTGTTTACCGGTACACATAAGAGTTCTTTGTAAGTCTATTTAAAAAGTCACTCCTTATTTTATATCATAACTTAAATATTTTTTAAAGCAACTTTAGTAGTGTTGTTGTATTTCTTAAAGAAACACTCATTTACTCATTATGTGAAATTTAACATAGTTTTCTAGTCAAAAATAAATTAAAATTATGATCAATCCATGAGTTTTAAATTGCAGTGTGATTCAAAGAATATAAAGCGAAAGGCGATGTCTACGATGCTTTACAGACTGTGTTAAGAAGAGAAATGTCTTAATAACGTGTTCCCGCCGTTGTCCAACATAAGTTTCCATGAATTTTCCTTCTCAGTCGCGTTTTTCTCTCTTAACTTTTTCTCCTCTTTGAATCTTAAAATAGCTTAACAATAAAATAAAACGTTTAAATTAATTGATAAATGATTTTAAACTCTTAAACAAGTATGATTGGCTATAAATAGGACAGTCTCTCATTTTTTTCTTTTTTCATTTGTATAAATAGTCCGAGAGTACCGTAAAGTTATTTGAAAATTAAAATGTAGGTTAATAAGTTGGAACTATGTCGTATGAGTAATTAAAAAATGGTTGATACATTTTTTCAAATATAATATTGTAATTTAAATTATTTTATTTTTATAATTTGTTTGTATTTTTGATAAAAACTAAAATGAACTCCATATGAAAAAGGATTTTCTTCTTTAATTCTTCCCTGTCGATTATATTTTTTTCGTTAATTAACACCGCCGATAGATATATGCATTTTAACCTTGTTCATCACAATTGGTCTGCTTCATCTTTTGCCCCAACAAGCAGACTCTTCATCATGTGCCAGTTCCTTTTTTTCTCCTTTTCTCCTGTATCGGCGCGAGCTTTTCTGTTTTCCTCATTTCAATCTCGTCTACACTGCCGTACCCGAGGGAAGACATTGTCTCTGTGTGACAGCCAACTTTACTACCTTGTGGCTTTCTGATTCAGAATACATGTTTTAAAATATATTTCTTTTATCACTATATTCAATATAAAACCTACTAAAAATAATTCAGTTTGCAAACAGTTTTTGTATTGAAAAATTAAATAAAATCATTTATGTCATACCTAAAATAAATTTTCTTTATTTATAATTTGTTTTAGCAACAATAAATAGTTAAAAAATGTCAAATGTTTATTTGTTTTAAAATACAACTATATTAGGTAGCCTGTTTCTCCTGTTAAGAATACAATTTTAAATTTGAATGTGTGTAAGTTCCTCAAAAGGTCAAGTAGATAGCTATGTCGGGAATCATTGCATTTTATTATTCCGGCATTAGGATTGTAATGCAAAGTTTGATTTGCTGCTGTTTTAAACTCATTATTTACGGTTGGGTTTGCGGCATTGTTCTACAAATAGAGACCTTTATTGTGATGTTCATATCGTTTACATTCAATATTGCATGTAAGCATGTTGAATGCTTACATTCAATATTTTCTTCTTACTCCCTGTGGGTCGTATTCCTGGAGCGGGTAAACTCATCATATCTGAAAAAGAAAAAGGTAAAGGCTATATGAGTATATATGAAGTCTTATTACTTAAACTATACATTGGTTCAAAAATCATTGAGCCGTTCCCAGACAGTTGATGCTGTTCCGGGACACGCTGTATGTTCGAATGCTATGCCGCCTCCACCGTTCCCCGTGTCCCCGCTCGGTGGTGATCCCCTGCTCAGCACCAGGGTGTTTACGCCTCTAGCCAGCCACTCCACTATATATAGCCGCCGCCGCCGCGTGTGGTGTCGGTCATGCTGACACTGGTGACACCCGTCACTCTCTCGGCGACGAGGACGCAGCAAGCTGACTAGGGGGAGTGCAGCCCGACGGTTGAAGACGTCTTCTGCATTAATGCTGTAACGTTGAGGAAAATATAAACATTTTGTTCTCTTCAAATACTGTTTTCATATTTTTAGGACATTTTTATCTAGAAAAAAATTGTACAAATATAAAACTTCTTAGTATCTAGTCGTGTTTTTATTATTTATTGTGTATGCATAACAATTATTATCAGGCTATGTAAACAAATACCGGTGCCTTTTAGCATAATTATTGTCTGTGTTTTTTACTCCGGCTAAAAACCGAAATCTTTTGTTCAATAAGACGACAGAGACTTAAGTTTTTTCAATTAAATTCGGAATATGTTTTTTCTTCTTTACATATTCCAATTTAAAATCGAATAAACGAATTGAATTATATATTTCCATTTGATGAGGAATTTACAGATCACATACTGCAAGATCATTAGACGACATAATGTAAGAAGTTATATGAGCCTATGTATCCGCGTCCATGTATAAGTTGCCTGCATATGCTTTGTGTGCTTAACAGATGAAGTTGAATACAATGGTTCACAAGTTCGCATGAAGCCTATTGTTCCCTGAATGCCGCAATACTGATACTGTCATACTTTAACAATTGTAAATGGGCTTGTAGCATTGCTTCGCTGTAGGCCTAGATTTTGCGAACGTTAAATTAAAAATGATGTATTTGAATTCCCCTATACGCATATCCATTATAAAAGATTTGTTCAAATATATTAGTCAATGTGTTTGTTTGTCAATGGTGCTTAGGTTGTGACACGTATTTTTGTTTGTTTATTTTAATAAGCAATAATTTATTCTACTGGCGTAGTAATGCGATTCAATTGATTTACCTTGTATAATTTTCGTAACAAGATACAATAGCGTTATAAATCATCACTTAGAATGTCAACAAAGCAATATTTTGGTTTTGTTCTTGTATTTGAAACTGTTCAGTGTACCGTTGTATCGCATAGAACAGAGATACTCTGTATTTTCTGATCCGATCCTCCCCTCCTATAAGCGACCCGCTTATATTTTTATCAGAGTATATTTATGGCTCAATATCCGGCACTATGTAACCGTCAATATGACACTGTTCTGGATCGTCTATCCGACTGTTTTCTCGGTTTAAAGTATTTCTACAGCACATATAATACAATGTTGTGAAAGAGTAGTTTTATTACCGAACTTAAACTCAAACTATCTTAAACAAGCTAAGAGTAATCCAAACTAACATTTTATTTAAAATGTTTTGAATATAGTACTATATTAATATAGGAACATCAAGATCAAAATCTAAAGATAAACTTAATACAGTACGTGTGCATAATTAGTTGTATGCCTTAAATTTCTTATAAATATTAAATAACTTATCAAAATTTAATGTTATCAAAAATAATATTAGCCTACTGGACTAGGACTTTAAAAATGTTAGGGATTCCATAATGAAATCGTGTATTGACTTTTGTACACCCCTATTGCTACTTACCGAAACAAAATACTCAATAAAAAGCCGAGGAAAGTGAAAAAGCTTGAGGAGGCGTAACAGAGTGGATTACACGAGTGTGGATTATGGATGTTGTCTTATACCCTGTAAGGGGAAGTCTATTTATGCAGAGAAGGGAGTGTACACGACTGATCACACTTCAAAAGTGTCTTGCAAGGTGCAAAAGGTAAAACAGTTTTAACAGATTTCAACATGTATAAAAAAAATAACGTCAGGAAGTAAGGAGTTTCAATATGATTTTTTGTCTAAGGTAAAATAAAATAGTGTTTTGGGGTTGAAACGTTAAATTACGACACGTTTTACAGTATCAAGTGTTTATATTTTTCACTATAGGCTACTCTAAATTTAATTAAAATCTTTTCTAGTTCTAGTTTGTATAATATATAGATAATTTTGCTAAATTATTTTTCAATTCAATTCGTTTACTGTCCGGTATTACAATACATTGAATTGAACCCGTCAAAATCAACTAAAATTAACTCAACTAAAAGTACGTACAATTTGTTCGAATCAGCTTTACAAAAGTACAGGGAAAAACTCTTTAAAAAGAAAATAAACAAAATTGTATTCCAAAAAGCTCCTTTGCCTTGCAGAAATTCTTCGGCACCATAATAAACCTTTTTCAACAAAAATATTTTAAAATTTCCTTTAAAACGGCCGTGGTCGATGCCTGCTTCCATATAAGACTATACATTTATATTGAATCTATTAGATGGTATGCGATAATTGTAGTAAGAGCTGCCCTCGTAAAAAAAAGATAAAACCGTATTGTTTTAATAACAATACGAAGTTCTACAACCAATTGAAACAATATTAGTATTTTTTGTCATTCGTTTGGCAAATTTTTTTTTTGTTTTGAATTAATGTTCTTAGAAAAAATGTATATCTTTTCATTTAAAATATTATTTCACTGCCTAAAATCTAATATTGAGAGAAAAAAGACATATTGTGCCCCTAAGTGATATTGCTACGAGAAACCTGATTTTAGAATGTAATTTCGTGTCTTAAAAGGTGAGTGGTAAGCCAGATTTATGCACAAATAATATTAAACGTCACATAGCTAAACCCTTTGGCTTGTCTAAATAATACATTTCAACCATGTGCTCCATTTCTTGGGTCAAATGCACACTTTATTTTGATCATAGTGAAAATATAAAATAATTGAATAATTCTTAAAAAAGTTATGAATAGAATAAAGAATGTTCTTAGTGTAACAAATCTATTGCTGCATGATTATAAAAGTTTTATAGTTGTTACTTTTATCACATTGTATTATATGTGAGTAAAATCGTTTAAAATAAAATTTAATATCAACAACATAAATCGTGTCATTCATATTTTGTTTGGATATTAAATTAAGTAGCTCCTTATTACGTCAGTTGTTGTATAATGTAAAATGTAATATCTTAAAATGTGACTGTGCTCCTTGCGTAGTGAGTTCGTTTGAACTCCGTAAAGCAGAAGGAACAGTTTAATAAAAGTTGCTTATTGTTACCTGAAGTTTGTTTACGTTTACCTGCTACTGCTTTTCAATGTTCCCTTACTCCACGTGACTTTACCTTCATACAAAGCTGAATATATTATACGAAAACATTCATATCTTTTGAAAGATTATTCAATTTATAACTCTTAGATTTTATCAGACTCCTTAAAAACAATCTGTGAAGTAAAAAAACAATATTAATAAAGCAAATTTAGAAAAATATTTTATCTAAGAGTTTTAGTATTGAAATTCCCTATGTAATGGTTTTCTTACGATCTTTGGAAAGTATTTTATTCTTAATACTTATGATTCCGAAATAATACCATTTTTGTTTTTTAACCTTAAAATGGGTTGTATCAGTTGTAATACAAGAAACTAGTTTACTTATACGTACCATTTTGAAAATAAACTTTGAACCTCTAAGCAATAAAATGTATTAAAGAATTTCGTTTACTTCGAACTGAAATCCAGTTAGTTATTGTCTACCGTAGGCAGTTGTGAGTTATCCCTATTATTATAGGGTACACATATTTATCAATATCCTCGTGTGGATACATTGGACAGCATATTGGAGTTTGGGTGGTGTGGAACAGCTAACATGACGCGCTTTTGATGCAGTAGCCTTCCCCGTAATGTTACAATAATAACCCCCTTCGCTGCAATCTGTGTACTTAGAGAATTTTCAATAAAAATTAGCTGGAAACTAAATTATTTTTAGTAAAATACAAACGTGGCAATAAGGAATATGAAATGTTTTGTTGGTATTTTTTAAAGCATGGTGTGTACATTTAATTAATATATTTTCATAGTAGTTCTTTTCCTTCTAATGTCCAACTACTGCTAACATACCTAATTTCAATACTTTTTTTTATAAAAAGAAAGATATATAAAAAAGCTTCTGTCAAGCTTTATGAAACAGTTTTCTTTGTATTTTTGTATTAAGCAATAAAATTGCAACTACTGTAGGCTAATATTGAATTATGATCAATTCTAACTGGCGATTATTTTTCTTCTAGGTTGGTGCCTTAAAATTCACCGTCAATGCTGTACAGCCGTAAGTAGTGCCATTTTCTATCCAAACGTATTTTACAGATCATAGTTATAGTAAATATTATCAAAAAATGATAAAATAGTTTTTTTCTTGTGACTATTGTTATCGTATGTGACCGATCATAGTTCCTATAGTCAATATTAAACTACAATTTCCTTACTGATGATTTTTCATCTCCCGGTATTTGTATTCCTGAAATTAAAAATTAATAGATTATGATTTGTTATTTTTCTCCTAAAACTGAAAAATTGCAATCATAGCCTAACTAATTGATATTATTTTCTAAATGCAATTAAAGACCATCTAATTTACATGCCATACAACCGCATATGAGAACAGCAAAATTGGCGTTGTTGATACAATTTACATCCGGATAACCCGATAGCCAGGTGGGAATGTAAATTAAACAAAGTCAATTTGGTGACAGAGATTGTGATAACTCAATTTGTCACGTATTGTAGCCGGATGAGTATCTCCCCCGCGGCCAGCTGTCACGTCCCGACATCATGTTGGCCCTGTCCCAATACAATGCTCACTTTTATCCCAGGAAAACAATAATTTATTTGTTGCCTTATTTTTTTATAATTACTCATCTCCACACTGGGAGTTACCGTTTAGAAGCATTGCAAGACATTCGTGAGTTACACGTAGGCTACATCATGTTAAAAATACAGTATTTAGAACTGCATTGCAAATTATATTGATTTCACAACCAGGTAACTCCAAGGTATATAGATAAAATTTAATATATAGGCATAAAACCGCCAAAACTAGAATAATAATTATAATTTTTGTTTAACATGATTTATGTTTTACAATTATAATTTGTTACACAAAAATCAGCTTCACTCATGTTGAAAGTAAATCACCTGGACATTGATGGCTAAATCTCGTCAACTAGCACAATATAACCATAAAATAACTAGATCATTGAATAATTTTTAACAGACTTGAAAAATTTTTTGGAAAAATTCTTAAGTGTAAAAATGTATACATTTTTTCATTAAAACTTTGGAACATTATTTAAAACACCTCCAAAGCATCAGACCTCCTTACTAAAAAAATTTCAATAGTTTTTTAGGCTATATCTCTTTTTAAAATTATTTATAAGAAAGAGACAACTTGATTAGACAGGAGCTAACATCCAGTTTCACGTTTCCATAGCTATTCCCAACATAATAATAATAACTTTTATATTTAAACCCACCCATCCTTATTCCCTTATTTGGACGGACTACGGAACATTTTACTAATGGAACACGGGCTGGGTTCACACCGTGGACGTATTCAGAGTGGACTTATGAATAATGTATAGGGGATTCCAAAAGCGCGGTCAATTTATTTATAACATTCAGGACACCCGAGTTAATATTCAATAATGACGAACGTGGGCTAAGCCAGTGAGAGTTTCACAATTAAATATTAGTAATAATGTTTTATTGGCCAGGAAATGCAGGCACAAGGGATCGAATCATGGTCAAAGAAAGCAATTCAAAGTAGTTTATGAATATTGCTGACTATGTCTATACAAACAAAGGGAATCAATAATTTTTACTGTTCGATAAACTACATTGGATTACATTAACTGCGAGACGATTCTATATTTTCTCTATAAAGAGTCAGTTTTTTTTTCGCAAGGAGAGTTTATATTGCACAAATATTATTAAAAAATGTTATATAATTATCATTTAGTCTATACGACAAAGAATTGACATATACTCTGATGGGACGAAACATACAATTTACCAACAAATACTTACCCAGGCCTTATGTACTTTAATAGACCAAACATTATAAACCCTTTCGTTCCAGCAATAAAGAAACCTATACGTTAGAGATTGCCATTTCTTTATTATTATATTGCCTTTTGTTATAAGAAATTTACAGAACAATGAAACAGAATTGACATTGAACAGAATGAACAGAACAATTTACCAGAAATTTCGTAACAATTAAAGGTTAATCTGATTTATCCGTGTTTAACTATGTGCTTCCTTTTTTATACTTTAGATTGATTCTTTGCTTAAGTGACTTTCTCCTACCAGTTATTTATTTGATAAAATTGAAAAAAATAGCTTCTAAGTAGTAAACGAAATAGTTGTGTGTGATATATTTTTAATGTAAAACAAAATAAATACACCAAAATACTATTTATACCAGATCTAAGGCAACTACTATAGTAACATTACTTTATACATAACTGTATAATTTTTTATTTAGTATCAACTGTGATCAACCTTGAATTAAAAATTCATACATTTTTAGCATCCTTATAAAATTATTTATGAGGAAATACAACATTTTTAGCGCTTTGGAAGGTGACAAAAAATAATCAAACATTTTAACCTGACTATAATTTACCTGATTGTAGTACCCTATTTTTGAGAGATATGCACATATTGTTGGAAGCCAGACCAACACGGTGGTGTTTGATAAAGCGATAACGACGCCGCGACACGGCCTCATTATAACCGTGCAGCCCGATATCCCACACCTGGGTGCCGTACAACACTAACTTTGGCTCCTGTTCTGCTTTCATCCAGTAAACTATATACAATATAATGTATACTTTACGGGATACAATAAAATGACATTGTGGATTTTGGCATTAAAACAATTCTTAGAATTTCCTTGACTTTTTACAAACAAGTATAACACTGTAATAAGTTAACACTGGGTAAATGACCATATTTTGAATCATTTATATTTTATAAGTTGACGAAAATCATTTAAATAGATGTATTGGAGGTGATTTCTAAATAGCTCATCTTCATGTTTAAAAAATATAAAAATATGTTAAATTTACTTGTACACATATGTAGATCTCCTAAAGTGTTAATAGCTTAAGTTTCCCAAAACATTTATCAATGGAAACTTTATTTTCACACCCTGATAGTGAATAATCGTAATGTATTGTAACAGTTTAAAAATAATATTTGAAAACAAATTTTTAATGATATGAAAAGATTAAAAAACGGATGAAATAAAAAATACAATATTAATGGTTGCATTGATCAGTATCCTGAGTTGAATGAGGATTGAGTAAGGAGTACTGAGGATTGAGGATGAACATAAAGGTCTTTCTTTAATTCATTGGTAAATCATGTAGATGATTTACTACCATATTAAAGACACTCAATGTGCCAAAGTTGTTTACTCTTAATGAGATTTTTTATAATTGAAATTAATTTTTAACTTTGCACACTAACTTAAAATTAAATATCATACAATCTTATAGCTATATTCTACCTACATATAAATCAATATTCAAAAGCCCGAAATAAACCGATACGGACAAGAACGTTTATTACCCGATACATCACCCGATCGCGAACGTTGCGGAACGATTTTCCATAAATGTAGGGGCGCCGCCCCCCCGATTGTGAAGGTATAGCGGGGGGCACGGCGTCGGGGGGGGGGGGGGGGGTGATACATGCCCCACCGCGACTCCAAGGTGCCACTTTAACGATAATAGCCCATTGATGAACGACTCACACCCCTCTGTAATGCGCCGCTTTTTCCATCCATTGTAGTGCAAAATCTTCCTCGATCGGCATTGTTTGATTCCCACTACGGCAATTAGGAGCTTCAGTGCGATCAATTAAGCAATATTTTGACCGGGGTGGTGGGAGGTATCTTCAGAGTCCAGTGTCACGTTTTGTAAAGTGCCTATATAAAGAGGAGAAGTGACAGACTTGATAAAGAGAAGATTTGTGAAAAAAAAAGTCTAAACAATATATTTTGAGAGCTACTTTGAAATTCGATTAAATGAGGCTTCATATGTGACCTAATGTAAGTAAAATTTTAAATGCTGTATAAATATAGTCTTATAAGAAAAAAATAGATATTAAATATCTATTTAAGATATTACAATTACAATTATACAATTATTCATAAAATATTATATCGGGTGTGCAAAAAGTTTTGCCCCGATTTCATAGCTTTGCTGTATTTAACCAATTAGAGCCACACCCATCTTACACATCTTCTTTTCAAGCTAATTTATTTATTATTATTATTTTTTTTATCAAGTTCGTGACACCTAAAGTCATCTGAGTTTACTTACAATGAAGTACAAAAATAGATCAGGAATGGCGAGTCAGCAAGAGAAGTGACAATTTGTCCTATATGGATCCATTAAACTTGCCCTCCCCCCCCATTACCATTTTGAATACATGCCCAAAATGTAAAAAGTATTAAAGTTCTTATGCACATTATTGTGAAAGAGGCAGTGTGTGCGCCTCTTATATGCTAAACAAACTTGGAGAGAGAAGATTTAGAAGTAACCCGAAGTGCACCCATAAATGTGAATTTAGTTTGTATATTGATGTAAAAAACTTAACAAGTCCCTTGTTTTAAAGTAAAAAATGTTATCCCGTCATAATTTGTTTTCATGAACAGGGCAGGACTTTGTGGACACCCAGTATAATTATATTGTAATTAAATATATTTTTAGCTTTACTTATATTAAATAATTTATAGAAACAGCAGTGTTCAAATAAAGCAATCCTCTGACAAAAACTTAATAAACTGACTCGTTAATTTTTATATTACTAGATAACTCGTGATAGAAAACAAAATAACACTCAATTCCAAGAGAGAAAACCTCCTATTCTTTTATTAATGTTGAATTCTCTTTTTATCTGTGCACCCTCCTCAATGTTTTCCCGTCGCTATGTTGCACACAGCATTCAACACCCTTTTGAGGTGCGGGGGCGCTTAATACCTTAGAGGAAGGGATGAAAACCACTTTGCCGGCCCGTCACACTCCTTGTGTGTTTTTGACAGTTATTGATCCTTAGAACCACCCAAACCAATCAATCACTGAAGCTCTGTTATGGTCGATCAATGGGGTGTATGTTGTGGGGTGATCAAAAATATGCGTATGTTAAATTATTCGTATGGAAATGGAACCCATAATAATGGTGCTTTCTTGTAAGATGGTCCACCAAACAATCAAATGTTCTTTCACACCAGTCCTTTTTAAATATACCTACGACTTGATACATTTGAAAGATTATCATTAATTCAAATTAATAGTGAACTTAAATTACGAACCTAAGTTTATTTTCCATGAATTATTGTATTAAAAATTCACTGTTTTGTAAGCAATTATACTTGTAAACTACAAGACATTTACCACATCTAATCCACCAACTTGTCTTAAAATCAATAATTACCGTTTGATGTAGTTAAAAACAGAATCGCTACCGATCGATATCGACGCCTGAATTGCCTGATGCCATTGAGCAGCGCTCAGCTGGCAAGCGGCTGTCGGTAAATTATGGCTTTGGTAAACTGAATGTGGCCAGTAAATCGCCAATATTTACTCATGGCCGCAATACGTTCCACAATTCCGCTTCACTCGACGTATTTCCAGACCGTTCTTCATTGTGGAGATTTCATAAAGATTTATGTATTTGTAGGCTGTTAAAAAATACACCTATTAAACAAGGTAAAAAATAATAATAACTTGATTCATTTCGGAACATTGAAGTAGTTCTTTTTAATTTATTTCTAAAGCTTATTATTTATTACTAATTATTGATAAAGATGTAAAAACTGTTGAATCATGTCTAAACTTAACAATTATTTGAAGATTAGCAAAAATAATATTTTCATTTCAACTACATAAGGAACAGTTCAATCAATTATTAGTCGATTGGGGTTTTTATTGCTTTGAGGGCATAGTTATAAAGTCTATTCCATTTACTTATGTAAAACATTCTATCCCTCGATAATATTTTAAATATACGAATATTTAAAGTCCCATTAATTCATAACTTAGTCTGATCATGTCTTATCTTAATAAATGAAAACATAAAGTAACTGTATACTAAGGTAAATTACAATGGAATACATAACCACGATTCCTGGTGTACCACAAGGTTCATTGTTAAGCTATACTTCTTACTTTGGCTGTTTGTTCGTGACTTGTTATGTTTTAGGGTTTCATCTTAAGATAGCTAAGATTAATAAAGATAGCTTTCTAGACCGTAACTGGACCCAGCTGCCATCGGTTGTTGGGATAGTGTTGACCCTGTCTAGAGAATCGCCTCGTCTTAGACAGTAACAAAGCTACAAAGGCATCACCCATTTTACACTCAGTGTTCATTATTCCGCTGGTATACTCCATGGCAGCGTAGGCATCTTCAAAGGTGAGAGTGAATACACATGTTTTCTGAATTCCAGGAGGACTATCTTGTGTATGACTACAAGTAAAATTTTTTATATTATCTTTTATGTATTCTTTTATATTTTGAAAACATATCGCATGTCAATAAGATTTTATTTCATGACTTACCGAATTAATTATAAACACATACCATTCTGAGATCGACTTTTTATATGGTCTCAGCCTTTGATTGTACCCACCGTCATTGCAAGACTGGCCAAATGATTCCATAAATCTATACAGTGCCATGTATCGGATCGTGCCCTTCTCTACTGCTCAATCTGAAGCGGAATTAGATCGAAGCCATAAATTCAAGTTTATACTTGTAGCAGTGATTGTGGGGCGGTAGTCGGGCCATGGGTTGTTATAAATCACAATAGCGACGGTCAATCAACATAACTCCCTCGTGACGTAACAGTTGTGCGTGACAACGAGTTAATATGTTGGTACTCGCCTACGGCTCGATGGGGGCTCCGCCCCCATGCCCCCTTAGGGGTGTCCCTAAATTCGTAAATTAATAAAAAGTCAAGTATGAAATTGGTTAGTTCCACAGGAAGAACTGAACAGCCAAGACAGTAACAAAACCGTTTAATACACACAATTCACAATCGATAGTTGAAAAAGCTTTGAAAATCTCCTATGAATCGGTTTTAATAACTCTTCGTAGTTAAAATTTGTTAAAATATTTTGAGTGTGATATAATAATTATTTATTCTGGGTGTTATGCTGAATGGAGGGTCCACTCCCTAGTTTGTTGCCCCAATTCCGTAATTTCTGTAAAAACTTGATGCAGTGAACGGGCTTGTTGAGGGTTATTAACTCCAATGTGTTCGCTGAATTAGTTTGTAAATAAAAAAGTCGAGTGTTAAACAGGTTAGCTTTACCAAAGAAGTGCACAAACAAGACAGTAACAAAAGGCTAATGCACACTTCTCACAATCAATAATAATTAAAGCTTTTAAATTCGTCAAAAATTGTTGCAATAAATCAGTGAAAACAATAAAATAACATTAAAATGAAATAATATAAAATCTGATAAACGAGATAGAAATCACAAAAGACTCCAAAGTTTTAAAAAGATTCCCTACAATCCGAGGAAGAATTTACTAAAAGTATGTAAATTAGTAACACCAGCCCCGACAATAGCTGAATTCATATTTTTAATTGTCTCTTAAAAGAAGGTAAGGTCCCCAATTTCAAGTTTTCGGTAACTATTCTGGTCCTGCAATAAATCTGTTTTGAGAGCTAATGTGTAGAGATACGGCAAAATGTTCTGAAAACTGTAAGCCATTAATAAAATATTTCAGTCATATTAGTAGTGGGGTTTTGTCGGTTCTGGCGCAGGTCAAGGCCAAGCGGTTCGAACCGGCAGTTGTGGTTGACAGTGATGGGTGTGTTTTGTAAGTGGGTCAAGGCCATCCGGAGGGAGTTTTAAAAAAGTGGGAGCCGCAGGGGCTCAGTCGGGGCGGGGATTCGGGACGGGTCGGATCGGAGCGGGAGCGGCGGGCCGAGGGAGGGGTTTTTTTTTATTTTTTCATTTATTTATTTTAATGAATTTAAATTAAAATCGTGTCGTTGTTGTTGTGCAGAGAGGCGTTGGAGCGTCGTGCACCGGTGACGCAGTGGTAGACGCCGAAGGTGATGGCGAAAAGGAGGTAGACGCACAACATGCACAGTACGCATTTGAACAGTTGCAGCAGGCGGACCATCCCTTGTTGGTTTGCCGCTTCCAATTGCAGCCTGTTGATCTCCAGTCTGAGTCTGTCCTCTTCCAATCGTGATTTGAGCGAAACGTCGTCCATCATCTTCGTGTGCGTGTTTTTTTTTTTTAATTCGTGGTGGGGCGAAAACGGGAGCGGTGTTGACGGTCGGAAAGTTGGCGATGAAATGAGAAGCGAAGACGAGCGCAGTGCATATTTATTGTAGAGTGGTGGGGGGTGAAGAAGAAGAAGAAGAAAAAAAACAGTTGTTTGCGATTAAACGTCATTGTCAGCCGTGTCGGACGCTGCAGCCTCGGAAGGTGGAGGAGTACTGTTTGCAGGTTCGATGTCCTTGCTCTCCATCTCCTCGCATTGTGGACAATTGTAGGAGATCTCCACAGTCATGGTGATGGTGTTGTGTGGAGCGTTGACTACGTCATTCAAAGTTTCAAAAATATCCCGCAAGTCTTGTTGCGACTTTACGGTAAATGTATTTGTACTTGTCGCTAAAGAAAAGCCGCTCATCGTTCGGGAGTTGGCGAACAAATGGCGAGCGGCGGTGAGGCGGCCGCCTATACTCGGTAGGGGTACCGTGGTGGGGGAAGAAAAGAGTGGGGGGAGGCCAGTGGTGGGGCGAAGCCTGGGTGGGGAACGAGGGAACTTCGGTCATCGCAGTTCGCCGCGAAACGCCGTCGGGATAGGTTGTGGGAGCCGTACGAAGATAAGCGCTAGCTGTAACACAATGTAGAAAATAGTAATACTTTGTTTGTAAATTAAATATTAAATTTATATTTAACCAGAGCCTGCATTTCTTGTTCCTCGTCGTTTAATTCAACAATTTTAACACCATTAGTTGTCTGTTCCTCTTCCTCTGCACTTTGTGACGATGAAGACATGGAGGTGCCGGAAGAAGATGATGAGGATGAAAATATTTTGGTAGGATTGACGTATTGCACTGTGATGTTGATCCATCTTAAAGGATAGTTATCAATGAGTGTGAGTAAGTTTTGGAATAGTTCTTCCATCTCTTCTCTGTCGGTAGTTAAATGTTGAAAGGAAATGAATTTATCATCCATGTTGTTGTCAGTGCGAGTAATGAAATAAGAATGAGAAGCGTATCGAATGATCCGTAGAATATATGTTGTAAAAAAAAAGTGGTGGGGGGTAATCTCAAGGTCAATCAAATGGAGTTTTAAAAAAGGGCTGCAGTCAGTGACTACAGCTATACATCTGAAGCTTCAACAGGATCAGAAGACCAATCTGATCTGTACTTGCACGCACTTATGATGCATGTACAAAAGTCGTCCTTATAATATGCATTGCACTCTCGACAATTGACAAGTTTTTCCGGATGGAATTTGATACACCTCTGGGGACAGCAAGTGTGGAAGTATCGTGATTTAAAAATCTTGAAGGTTCGCAATTCCGGTGGCGGTATTTGCTTTGTCTTGCATTTGCAGTAACAGGATCCGAAGAATTCGCACTTTGTACAGGCTAATCCGTCTACCATCCACCTCCCTAAATCGGTGCATTTCTGTTCACAACAGTAGCGCGGCGCGTCCTTGTTTTTCTTCTCTTCCATGTTGCCGCTTCTAAGTCTAGGCGAGAAATGAAGTTGTATAGTGTAGGATAGCGTGTTTTATAGATTAAGAAAAGTGGTGGGGATAATCTCAAGGTCATCCAAATGAAGTTTTAAAAAAGAACATCTTACAAATGTAAGATGGTTATTTTATATTTATGATGCAGGTTTGTCCTTTTCTTCTTCTTCAGGTTCTTTCTTAATATTCTGTTCGTGTTCTTGCTTGTTTGCTCTAGCCATAGCGATGAGTTCTTCAGTGGATAGCGGATGCACCTCTGGAAACTTCAGGATCAGTTTTGGTTGGAACCCTTCTCTAGTAAATACATTGAGATCGGAGCTCATCTCTTCTACGGTTCTATAGTCCTTTCCGTAGATCTTTCCATTGAATTCAATCATCATTCGGTATAACATGGTACCAGTAGTTGTTACCGCTGCGACTGTTGGAAAGCAAATGATGATTTTGTTTGAGTTGAAAACTCAATTTATAGCGAAATTTCACAGCGACGAGTTGTAGTTGTTGTTGTTATTTTGCTTTGACATTTAGTAGTATTTGTGGAACTTGACATTAGCTTGAGTAGACGGAGTGGATGTTGTCCCCGTCTGTGTGGGAAAGAACACTTCATCATCGCAGAAGTTTTGTTTGGAAAACATCCTCTTGTTTGTGACATAAGTGTCGACGTTCAAGTGATAACCACCGGCAAGAAGAACTCGCAATTCATTAGTGAAATTGTCGAGCTGTTCAAAAGTTGTAATAGTGGAGGTATCGTATGATGCACACTTGATCTTGAGAGACATCTTGCTATCACCGACGATTGCACAAGCAACGGAGATGTGTACAGCACTGAAGGTAGTCGTAGACTGAGGAAATTCCCACGGACATTGCTCCATTTATATAGTTTTTGAAACTAGGTCAAGGCCACCCGAAATTGTTTTTTATATAAAGCAACATACCGATATGTGTACAAACACATACCAATATGTTGCTTTATTTATTTTTTTATATTTTTTTTCTTATTGTCATTTATTCAGAAATACTTTACAAAGGTGTACAAGAACAATAGGAAATTACAAATTAACTGTTGGCAGTGGGCATGACGTGAAGTGTGAGCTCTGTAGAATTGCTTCCGCTTGGACCGTGGGATGCCAAGTAGAGAGCGCCGGGGTGGATGAGGCGTAGATCTTCGTTCTGCAGAAGTTGGACGAAGCGTTTGGGAAGAAAGATTTGAAATTTCGGTTCATCACCGGGCGAGTAGGGCGCTTCACTCAGCGTACAGTTGATGGCGTCTCCGACAGTTGTTTCCATCTTCTTGATGGTGTGGATGATGTAGTGCTTTTCTTCTTTCAATTCTGAACATCTCTTGGTGGGTAGGATGGTAGACTTGGAACGTTTGTTAAACTGATCAACAAGTGATTGTAAAAACGTTTGCGATGCCATCTTTACTTCTTCTTTTCTGTTGATAATATTCTTACTCTTGCGAATCTGCGTGCGAGGTGTTGACTGCTCGGAGGCTAGAGTAATACTCATGCTGGGTCATGCCCGTCCCCTCGCTTTTATATCCTCCCCATCCCCCACCACTCTGTTGGAGATACGCGTTCAAGCGATAAGCGTTCTTTAAAGCGCATTGGGATTGCCGATGTTTAAAGTTCTTCGATGAAATACAAATGTTTGCAAAGTGACACTGGAAATCCCTGTCCACCTGAACATTTAACACTTCATGGTTTGTAAACGCCTGTATCCAACTGGCTTTCTCCAATCCTTTTGTGTAGATAATTTTAAATTCTTTACAATAATGATTCATAATGTGCGGCATCATACTGTAGTGTATAAAACCTTCGTCCCATCTCAAGTTGTGAAAGTGTTTTACCAACCATTTGTTTGTCACTTTCGCTTTGGTGGTTAATCTGTTGAACGGTAGAGGCGGTTGGAATAAATAGTGATAAACTACAGATGTATCCATATCTAAAACTACTAACTCTTTTATAATAAAACTTCCGTCGTTACCGCGGAACGCTTGAAATTCAATTATACCTCGTCTTACCTCCATTACTTCCGATTGGTTGGAAAACGAAATTCGTTTATTCATGACGAAGGTTGGTAAACGACTGTTTGTAAAACCGTGGTGGACATCCTTTTATACTGGAGGTTGTTAGTTTACTAATTGTTGCACGAGTCTTCTTCATTCATCTCTTGGGCTTGTTCATCTATATTAAAGTTAGTTTGATAGTTGTGCAACTGTCTCCACATATCAACTTCGTGAGGTATTCTATTGAAGATGGACGTATCTACAGGACCGTATAGAATCGGAACATACGGCTGTCTATCCAATGTATCGGTCAAATACTCTTTTATAATCGCGCTTGAAAATATCAGCTGTTTTAGATATCTCGTTATAGGACCGGTAGCACAACTTAGACTGTAGAATTCATCTTTTATCAGGTGTACCTTCATCTCGTGCTTGGTTAAATCTCGAAAGCGAACGATTTGTCCACCTCGATGTTTCACTATATCAATTTCGATATTCGATTCCAGCAGACTTAATTTTGTCCTTCTTCCAAATGTGTTGTTACTCAAATAACATTCCAAAAGATGTAGATGTTTCCTAAACGATTCCCAGGAAATTTCAGTGAAGGCCACCATTTTGGATCCATGATTTAAAATAACAGTTGGTGAATAATCCAATGATTTTATAACTCCGGCGGATACGCTCTTCGTCATACACGAAGAGATGGGATAGTAGATCCTGAGAAATACTTCTGCCAAAATATTGGTGGAAATGGTGTCGTCGATCTTTCTTCTTTTTACTCCTTTTTCAACTTTCTCTTCTTTTTTCTTGTGTTTAAACTTGAGGAACTCATCCATTTCTTGTTCAACTTGTTTTTCTATATCCAAACTATTGTCAGCCATGAGAGGCGTAGTTTCTTCTTCGTTAGTATTTGCAGTAGGCGAGCTCATCTTGCGAACGATGCTTCCCATACGACGGTCAGAAATATAATGAGATTTTCATTCTTTTTTCCCCCTTTTATAACATTCGCATCAACCTCAAAACAGTTTTTTACAACACATTTTTAACGATTCCCGTTAATGGAGTGTACGTCACTATCTTGTCATGTAAAATCAGACAGTATGCCGAAGTTCCATCCGGTACTGCTTCTTCAAACTCCATTTCAATTTTTATATCCACACTTGACGACTTTACGGATTCATTTTGTTTTGAACAATCGATAACGATTATCGGAGCTTTTGAATAAAACTGATCCGGTGATAATAGCGGTGTATTTGTCTTTCCGTAATATGACGATTGAAACCTCGCATACATATCGTATAAAATGGAATAACGTTTTTTGCTGAACATTACATTTAAATTGTCATAAGGAAAGAATTGAGAGTTTAGAAAAACTTTGCAATTTTTTATCTTGCAATGGTCAAATTGACCGGCGTGCGAAGTTATAACATCTTTTCGTTTAGTCTGGAAACCGAGTATTATGTACCGTGCCCGTTCTAAATAAGTGGACGTCTTCACAGTCTATGTTTGACGCTCTGTTTGAGGTAGTGTGGGATATTCATGGAATTCCCAACTTCTAAACGGCATGACGATATCACGGTCAGATTTCAACTTTCTCAACAATACGATTCTGTGTTCATCGGCTAATCTGACATGCGGTACTCTCCACACGACTTTATCCAACTGTAGTTGCCATTCCAGTTTGGCTTCCGTAGTTCCAGGGTCTGCAAGTATCAAGTCCTTGTTAGTTGAAGATCTGAGTAATACCAAGTCTTGTTTGACATTTATTATTATTCGTCTGTAATCTTCAGCGAATCCCAAAAGCAAACGTAAAGGGACATGAAAGTCAAAATGACCATTGGAATCCGGTGTTATAGTGTCTTTATCGGGAGCAACCCATCCGGCGGTGACTATTGAATTTTTCTCATGCGGTGTTAATGATGTTAATCCTTTCAGTGTCGTTGTTAGACCGACCTTTTTTGTTGAATCAACCGTCACTCCTGATATTTCATATCTTATTTCATCAAAAAGATATGCCATCGGGTTATTTATAAATGGAACCGTTGAACCGGTCTTTCCATCCAATTTTAATACCCGTCCTTCGATGTACAAGTAACTTTCACACGGTAACGTGTAAATGTCCTGTTGTTGAATGGGGATCCTTATTTCATCGTTATTGTTTAATTTTGATGAAGTGTAAGGGTTGTGCGTGTGATATTCCTTCTCCCATAGTGTTTCGTCGAACGTCGGTCCTTGAGATATATCCAGGATATCCATCGTTGGTAAGTCTTAGTCCGATCTTTTGCAGGAAACGAATGTTGTCCGGTGTTAACTCGTCCAATGTTGAAGAGCTACTGAGGTCTCGGCTCTTCCGTTGCGGTTTAAATGTCAATCCCATGTTGAACTTATGACACCGCTCTTATGTGTAACCGTATTGTAATGGTTTCTCCTCTAAAGTCAACACTGTTACCGTCCTGATCCGATATGTTCAGTACGATGTCCGAAATGAAACTGGTGTTCAATGGCAGGTATATCAGGTTTTGTGGTTTCTCAACTATTTTAAAACCGGGAGCCACTGTTGGATAAAATGTATGCAAAATATGTTGGTTTACTCCATCTCTATACGATCCGTGTATAATATTGCATGTTATATCAATACTGTTCACCTTCAATATTGTCACTGTGGTATCGCCTGTATGAGTGGTTCCAGGATCTAAGACTTTTCTTTTCTTGTTTGAAAACCCGAGTAAACTGGCGATCGACTGTTCCAAACTGAAATCTATATAATAATTTGAAGTGATTTCCGCTTTTAAAGTATTGTTATTTCCTTTTATACTGATATTTTCTTCTCCTAGCTGCTTCTGTAATACTTGGTTTATATCGTCTATTTCATACGATCCAGTAGATAAAGTGATTACCTTCAATTGTGAATAATTTCCTTTTTCGTCTTTACTCTCGTAATAATGTAGTAAATTGTTTTTTCCCTCCGTGGCGTTGGGAATTGAATTGTACGTAGTAAAATCCAATAGTGCAGCTTCCCACAGTCTATCCTTGGATAAACGTAGTGCCGGGAAAAGAGTGCTTTTCAGTGTGGATGAATTTCCACTCAGTGACACTGTATACGATGACATCTCAAAGTTGACTGACGCTTTTCGCTAAAAACTCCAAACATAAATGTCCGCATATTTCTGTATTGTTGGGTTGTTCTCTTTTGTAATTGTAAAATATATTTTTGGAGTTCCGAAAATAATATTGAAGTTCTTTCGGCGGTGGTAGATTGCCAAAACTGTCAAAGTAGTAAACGTTCTGTCCGAGTTTTTTATAGCATACCCAATGAGTTCCTGGACCATGAGTGGAATCCAAATTTACTATTCCAGTTTCATTTTTCCATATTTTATTTGGTAATGCATCTTTCATAAAAACTCCTCTAAAAAATGGTATTCTTAAACATTTCACATAATTTGATAATTGATAATTTGTTAAGGCTTTATTCGGAATTATCAATTGATTGTTCTTATTTAGTACACACGGTACGGTCTTAGGTATAGGCCTGCTCCGTTTTTTACCATCGACCAAACGGAAGTTTTCTTCGCCTTTGCTTTACGAGTCCTACGACGTCTTTTTCTAATGTTTCCACCTCTTTTGGGAGCTCTTCTCTTTGCAGGTCGTCCTCTACGACGTTTTCCACCACCGAATTTTGTTTTCCCCTTCATGGCTGTAGTAACTGCCCAAGCGGCCGCTTTTTCCGCAATACTTGCGTCACTTGATTTCACTCTTTGCCAAGCTTTTTCAGCTAGCACTCTATCCGCTATCGATCTATTTGTTGAATCTGCAAACTTGGAATACGCTATATCGTGTTCTTTTTTTTTTTTTTTTTTTTTTTTTTTTTTTTTTTTTTTTGAGGGAGAGGCAGGGAAAATGCATTACGCACACAGGTGGCCAGCCTGTAGTGTGGGACTCCCCTAAAAAACGGGTTTACCCACTAAAAAACCTCCTCTACTCTTTAGGATTCTAACCTGGAATTGTTTATCACATTACGTCAGGCTAGGCCTAAATTTGGCTTACGCCCATGGGGCTCGCTCCTTATCCAGCTGTTCGGTCAAGGGATCTGGGCCACTTCGTGGTCCAAATCGGTTTTCTTTCCAGGAGGATACCCCGGACGAACTGTGACAAACAATCCCAGTTGCCCTCATCCTCCATAATCTTTTGGCAGACCGTGTCCACCGAAAAAACACCGAGTTTTCTTGTGGCCTCCAGGCGGGGCCTTTCCCAACGCGAACAGCGGAAGAAGGTGTGTTCCGCGTCATCGGGAACGCCCGGGCAGTAGATGCAATCCGGTGAACCGGTCTTGCCCATCCGGTTCAGGTACGACTTGAAGTAGCCGTGACCTGTCAGGAACTGCGTGAGGTAGTAGTCCACCTCGCCATGCCGCCTTTCCACCCATGGTTGGACCTGCTCGATGAGTCGCGCAGTCCATCGTCCTCGGGTGTCGTGCTCCCAGCTGTGTTGCCACTGCTGGAAGGTTCGGGAGCGCTCTTCGGTTCTTGCCGTGTCCTTGCCGATCTCGCCTTGTCTCTGGTAAATCGCTTTCCTCTCCCCTGCCAAGAGCTTGACCGGGATGACTCCGGCGACCACCAGGACGGCAGGCTCGGACACTGTCCGGTAGGCGGAACACACCCGGAGCGCAGCTTGACGCTGAACCCGGGCGAGTCGCAACCTGTAGCACTCCTTATCTAGAGCGCCTGCCCACACCTCTGCCCCGTAAAGGAGCACGGACTGGACCGCGGACATCAACAGACGTCTTCTGCTGGATCGGGGACCCCCGACATTGGCCATCAGCCTACTAAGGTAAGTGACTACCTTAGCGGCCTTGTCCGCCGTACGAAAGATCTGATCCCTCCAGCTTAACTTGGTGTCCACCATAACCCCGGGGTATTTGGCGGCACGAGTTGATGTGACCACCTCCCTTCCCACTCGGAGTGGGACGACGGTGTCGATCCTCTTCTTCGTGAGGATCACAATCTCCGTCTTACTGAGAGCAAGCGAGAGACCGTGATCGGACATCCAGTTGTTGACCACCCGCATAACTCGGTTCAACTTCAGTTGGGCCAGCTCAACGTTGCGTGCAGCAATGAGAGCTGCAACGTCATCGGCGTACCCAACCAAAGTGGTTTCCTCAGGCATCTCGGACCTCAGGAGGCTGTCATAGGCAACGTTCCAGAGATCCGGGCCGAGTATTGAACCTTGTGCGGCACCAGAAGTGACTTCCATCGTCCGCGTTCCGTCCCTCGTGTCATAAATCAGGCTTCGAGAGCGTAGATAATCCTCGATGAGCCGCAACAGATATGCAGGAATACGAAAGGTGTTGCGAAGCGCATCCAACATATCGACCCACCTTGCCGAGTTGAAGGCATTCTTGACATCAAGCGTAACAAGAAGCACTACTCGGCGGGAGAAATGGTTGTGGCTCTCGGCTCTCTCCACAGCTCTCTGAACTTCGGTGACAGCGTCGATCGTTGACCGTCCCTTTCTGAAGCCGTACTGACGGGGGCATAAGTCCCCGGCAGCTTCCACGGCAGAAGTCAGGCGGGAACGGATCAGCTTCTCGAACAGCTTCCCAGCCGTGTCCAACATGCAGAGAGGCCTGTGGGACGACGGCAGCTCGGGATCACCTTTGCCCTTGCTGATCAGTACAAGCCTGGCTGTTTTCCAGGGAGCGGGAAACACCCCTTCTACCAAACAGGCATTGTACATTCTCAACAACAAGTCAGCGTTGATTGAAAATACTTTCTTTAAAGCCTCACTGGGAATCCCGTCCGGGCCAGGAGCCTTGTTGCTCTTCAGGGAGAGAACGGAGGTTTCCAGCTCCTCGAAAGTGAAGAGTGGAACGTCCTCTACCCGTCTGAAGTCAACCGGCGGTCGCTGAGGATGTTCAGGAAACAACGCAGCGACGATCCTCCCCATGGTGGTGCCCTCCATGATGGAAGGTGGAGAGCGGGCGCCGAGTTTCTGCGTTACAAGTTTGTAACCCAGGCCCCACGGGTCGGAGTCAACGTCGTCACGAAGTCTCCTCCAGCTATTCGCCTTGCTCCTGTTGATCGCCTGGCGGAGAGATTTTCTCGCAGCTTTATAGGCCTCCGACTTACGAACTCTGTCTGCGGGAATTCTCGCTCTAGTGGCGGCTCGTCTAGTTCTTAAACATGTTCTTCTGAGTTCCGCAATCTCTTCAGTCCACCAGTAAACGGGTTGTTTGTCGCGTCGGGGTTTCCTTCGCGGCATAGACTGGTCGCAGGCCGAGACGATCAGTTCCATCGTGGATGTTACTAGTGCCTCGGCCCCAGCCTCACCAGGATTCCCCTGCGCTCCCCGAGAGATGACTTCGGTGAACTTAACCACGTCCAGTTTGTTGGTGTTCCACCGGCGTGACCCTTCCCGAGATGCGGAAACTCGACGATTTTCCTGATCATGCAGATCAAACACGATGTATTGGTGGTCGCTACCCGTGTAGTCCTCCACAACCCTCCAGCCAGAGATCCTCGGAAGGAGCGACTCAGACGCAAAGGTGACGTCATGGATCGTGCCTCTCTGCCCGGGGCGCCGAAAAGTAGGTGTGTCGCCCTGGTTGAGGACGACAAGACCGGCCCTGGCGATGAAATCCAGGATGTATTTTCCCCGGGAGCTGGTAGAGGGCATTCCCCACTCGACGGCCCTGGCGTTGAAATCGCCACCAACGACGACATGCCCGGTGGTGCAAAGAACGCACTCCTCTAGGCTATCTATCTTGTCGCGGAAGTCCTGGACGGCCTCGTTGGGGGTGAGGTAGCAACTGAAGATTGTCACGTCCCTACACCTAACCCAGGCAAATCCTCGGCCGCGACCATGACTCCGCACCAAGACATCCCGCGTATTACGCGCCCAAAGTGCAGCAGTACCGAGGCTGTCGGAGATCCAAGTGTTTGGATCTCTGTCCCGATACTGTTCGCTGATAAGGAGCGCGTCAGCACCAAGTTCTCGGGCGAGCTGATCTAGAAGGTTATCAGCTCCCCAGGATCTATGAAGATTGGCCTGGAGGATGCGAATTACCGGCCGCTGCCTTTTGCCTGTTCAAGTGCGGTTCTGAAGGCACCGCACTGACCAGACCCGGGTAAGTGACCGAGGGCACTGGAGCCTGAATCCTTGCAGAGAAAGCAGGAGGGGCTCGAGGAACATTCCTTGCGTTTGTGGCCCTGGCTTCCACACTGGAAGCAGTTGGCACTCCTGTCGGGCCCTTTACAGTTTCGGGAGGAGTGGCCGAAACCGAGGCAACGAAAGCATCTCGAAACTACCACCCTCCGTTTGAGCCTGCAACTGACCCAACCGACTCTGAGGTGCTGAAGGCTAAGCAGCTTATTGGCGTGCTTTTCGCCCATCTCAGCAACAGCCATCCGGAGTTGACTTCGGTTAGGCTTTGTCAGCCATACCCTCACTCCATCAGCCGGTATCTCCGGGAGTGCCACCTGGATCGCACGGGTCACCTCGTCTTCGGTGGAGAGGGCATCAAGGTCCCGAATCTCGACCGAACACTTCGGTTCTAGGGCCTTGATGGAGCCTTTTTCCCCAAGTGCAGTCTTGAGGGAAGCGGCAAAACCGATCTTGTCACTCGACTTCCCCAGTTCGAGGAGGACATCCCCGTTCTGGGTTCGCCGAATAGACTTGATAACGGTGTCGGTCTCCTCCGGTTTGGCCTGCGATCTAATCTGACCCAGAACATCGGCAAAAGATCGCCCCCCTAAGGGCTTAATCAAGATTGCCTCCTTCCTGGGCTTCTTAGGCCTGGGTTGTTTAGGCTTTCTGACAGACTTGCCAGAGGCCTCCCCAACCGGGTTTGAGACTTGCGTCCGCTCCACCCTCGACGCACTTTTCGAAGCTGCCTCCGCTTGCTTCTGCCTCCTCCTTTCTTTCTTAGACAGGCGCGTCTTCCAGCCCCCCAAAGGTGTCGAGGCAGAGTTTTCTGCCAAGGCAGGATTAGCCGCCGGAGCAGGAACCTCTGCAGGAGTAGCCGCTGGAACAACGACAGCGCCCGGGATGGAATGAGCAGCCGGGACAGGAGATGTCTGCGATGATGCAGTGACAAAAACCGGCCTCGGCGCCAAGTCATACTCCCCGAGCTCAGGGCTTCCCAATGATGAACCGCTCTGCCTCTTCTTTCGCTTTCTGGCTTGAGTCTGGGACTCAGCCAGATGAGCTTGAGGCGAAGCAGAGATGACTCGGTTCGTGACATCGCGCTCCTGTTTCACTGCCTTAAGCCTGATTTTCCGGCATTCCTCGATTTCGTCTAGAGAATCTTCGAGTTTCGGAATCCCCTCTTTTATGGCCTTGTTTACGTTCTTTTGAATTAAGAGGGCCTTGGCCATCTCCTTCAAAAGAGCTTTCATCTTCTTCAGACATGAGTCTTCCTCCTCGTGGGCGTCGTCCTGCTGCTGCCGAAGCATTTGCAGCTCGAATGCCGCACGAAGAGGGCTCTTCCTGGGAGGTATTCCATCGAGCCTGGGTTTTGAGGTTTCTGCCTCGGTCACCTTCATCGCTAGATTGACATCCACTTTCTCCTTTTCAGGCTCGGACGACGATCCGGCGTCACTTACCGTCTTGAACGGTGCCGGTGGGGGGGAGGTTTTAATTCCCCCTGTCGGCGTCCCAGTCTTCGAGGTCGGAGACCTCTGCACAATAGAGCTTCGCCTAAAAGCGGCTTGCTCATTCTCCTTTACGTTCTTCGTGTTTCGGTTGATAAAATCCATGCTTTCATGTCACCAGCGCATCGTGCGGCAAGGGGCGGCCCTTCATCGGCCGAGAGCGGGTACACCCTCGGAGGTCTACCCCCCGTAGGAAATTAGACACCCCTACCCCAGGACTCTGGGGCCCCGAACCTCCGTTTGCCCAGCACCGATACACACAAGGTGCCGGACGTGCTGGGGGTCGCACCGTGGCAATGCAGAGTCCGATCCCTGCATCCATGCCGCACTCCCTGACTAAGGTCCGAAGCGGCTGGCTTCTGACGACACACTGGAGGAGACCATCGACAGTATATCGTGTTCTTTGCAGGCCTGATCCAATTTATTAATACCAGGATCTCCTCTTGCTAAACGTTTTGCCAACTTAGTTCCGGGTCCGCAATATTGATAACCCCCGGGCAGATGGAATTCGTATGGTAGAGCGTCTATCGCTCGATTTAGAACAGCACCAACAGGAATCCGTTTGAGCAGGGATAACGCAGCTGATGTTATACCACGTTCTTTCTTGACGCTGTCTTGACGACGACTGAGCGGTGCGGTCTTCATTGTGTCGTCTTATACAACCGGCGTGTTTACTCTACGAGTTGCTTTACATGAATGAATGAATAACTCGTGCACAATTTTTATATTTAAATACTTAATTATTCAAATTAATTATATACTGATTTATGATTCTATTTTTAATCCAAGCTTCTCGTTCATCGGGTTGAATCACCACATGACTCGTTGTACTAGCTATATGATTGTGGGTATCAATAATTAAATTGCCTCTAATCTTATTAAACAATCTAAAGTTACAGCATCTTTTGGATGTTGAGGATCATGTAACTGCATAATACGTTTATCATTACACGTGTAAGCGGTTGAATCACTTTTTGATGTTGTTATAACTTGTCCAATAGTAGCAGCATCGTTGAAATCTTCACCTGGTGAAACATTAATTATTTTCTTCATTTTAGCATCAAATTTGGTTCCATTGCGTTCATTCCAAGTTATTGTTTGTTTCACTGTAACACAATCATTTTCTTCATAACCAGGTATAATATTTTTTATTCTTCTATTATGACCTTCATATGTACCTAATAAAGGACCGCCCGCAATTAATGTTTGCACCATTAAAGGTACATTCCGAACTTTTTTCACCAAATCTTCCATTTGTTATTCTTTTACCTCCCGCATCCCATTTATCATTACTTCCTTGCATTAAATCAAACTTTTCATTTCCATGTATAAATGTATCTCCTCGCTTTAGCACGGCATCTTCATGTTTTACAAAATTCGATGTTCCCCTTTTGATTTCTTTAGATAATTGTTCATAGTAACACCGTCTTTCGGTTTAGAACCAAACTTTACATTTGACAACACTTTTCCATGACAATCGATTTCATCACCATATTGTAAAATACAGTTGTCCTTGATGTATTTCAGGTTTACAGCATCCCCGTCTTCCTTTGGGTACCCAATGTCATTTATAATAAATTTATAAAAGAAAATCCGCGTGTGAGTCTTTACCGGTATTATAGAATGTAAATATTCTTTATTAACTGAATCTTTATCATTTTTTGGATTTGCCACGTTTGTTATTCTATGATTCCCAGCATCATATGACTGTCCATCCTTTAAATTATTACCCCACTGCAATTGTAAAGTATTTGAAAGTTCAGATGATAAATACTCTTTATTAATTGCATCAGAACTATCAGTTGGTTTACCAACATTAATTATTCTATGTGATTTGATATCGTAAGTATTCTTGTCTAATTTCAATGATGTAGAAGTAGCTTCTTTAACTGTTTTTAAATTCGCTCCATCAGTATCTTCTTCTGGATCTTTAACTAGTTTTAAACGTTTATTACTTATGTTATAGTCACCTTCAGGAGTTTGTGGTAAACCGCCTCTTTTCTGTCTTCTCCGACTTGCACCCCTAACGCGGAGTACCGTCCGAACTTGTCGACACTCATGTTAGAACTGATACATTATACGCTTGCAACTCTTTTATATCCGCGGGCAATTATACGACTATGCCGCGATTCCTAAGTTCATCAACCAGAGCCACCCATTCATTATTTAATCCCGTATGACCGGCTTCCATGGCTTCATGTAGCAGTCTCATTCTGTCAACCAATTTATTGATGTCTTTGTAGTAAATCACATTTCGTATTGTACAGATTTTCATTAGTCCTTTACCAGATGTTGAAGTATCTCCTTTACTCTTTTTGCCATGTTGTTCAAGAAGTGATAAATCCATAAGTGATAAAGATTTTCTTTTTAGCGGTTGTTTCACCGCCGGTGCGGTACGTAATGTTGGCAGTTTTCGAGGAGGAAACAGCTTTTTAATAACGATGTTATATTTCGTTGCACGTGAACGATTAATCATTGCATCCTTTGAGTAATTCCTTTTATGAGCGTTGGTATTTTGTAGAATTCTTTTAAAAACATTTAAATCTTTGATTGAATATCTTAGTGGTATGTTTTTTAAAAATTAATTCATATAACCCTTTTGTTCCTTTATATTTATGCTCACCAATAATGATGTGATCGTCTTCAGTTATTTCAAGTTTTGAATCACCTATTTTTAATTCATTCCCATCAATCTTGCTCCGTATATGTGTGATTTACCTAAATTCGGATTTGCTTTCATGTCATGTAGCATTTTCATTATGCATTTCCTTCCAAGAGGTCCATGCTGTAATATATCGCTACTCAATTGAGTTAGATTGGGAATCGATTGTTCTGCTTCAGGTATCGGTTGTTCTTCTTCTTTTTCAACAATTGGTTCTTCTTCTTCTTTTGTTTCTTCTTGCGAAAACTCACTAGCACTTGTATATGAATCATCATCGTCTTTTTTTAACGTTTCTACTTCTTGTTTAGAAACTGGTAGTAAAACATCTCCTTCATAACGAGGTTTACCAATGGTTTTTGATATCTGTTTTAAAGGTTCCGTAATAGGTTTAAATGTAGTCTCTAGGAATTCTTCTCTTTCACTTAAACCCATCCTTAATGCACGATTCTTCATCCTAATAGAATCACTGAGTGATTTTATTTCTTTCAATAGTTTTCTTGATTCACCATGTTTTACACTATGAAGTCTGATTCATTACTAGACGTACTGCCATTCAATTAATGGATTAATACAAATTTGTCCAACCCTATTCGATATCTTCCATCTTTTAAAGCTTCATCTTTCATAATGACGAGAAAGCCATACTTTTCAGCCCACGCTTTGCCGCACATCTCTTTAAATTTATCAAATGTCATATCCGCATTCACATGATCGTTATATATATGTTTCAAATTTGTTTCATCTTGCTTGAATATTATCAACAAATTAGCATTATCTCTGATTTGGAATTTTACTGTAGGTTTGACCAATGTAAATACTGTCAATATTATGATGTCTCCCCATTGCAAAATAACTTCTGATTGTATCGTGATTTTCACATGATACATCGTCAAATATAAATACAGAAAATGGTTTAGCTTCATTTGGCTGCATAATTGTTTCACTGGCATTAAACTTGTAGAAATTTACTTCTGGTACACTTGCTAACACTTTATCCAACAACTGGTATTTAGGTTGTTGCAAAGATTTTGAAAAAATGTATATATTATTTAAAACGTAGTCCTTTTGGATTAGTTATAAGGTTGAAAACAACATTTGTTTTTCCACAATTTGAAGGACCGGTTATCAAACATCTTATGGAGTTTGGTAGTAATTCCCCATGTTTACCACGGTTTAACTTGTCACTATCCACTGTCAATTCATCTATGTTATTAATATTAAATCGTTCCTTTTGCTGTACAATATCCATCTTGTTTAAAGGTTCAACACATAATGAGTTATTAAAGTATTATACCAAGTCTTTTGTAGGATCCAAGAATCTTCACTCTTGTCAAATCCCAACCAACGGACTTTAACTTTATCCTTTTTTCTTTGTAAAACCTTTTCGACAAGATATACATCACCAACTGTTGATTTCAATAGTTCATGCCCATAGAATCCGCCTTGAAGTAGTTCACCTTTGTTGTCCTTTAAAATGTACGTTTCTGGTATTGTCGGCTGCACCTTGTAGATTGTAAATACTTCGTTAGTCCAGTTTGGTAGATATCTCTTACTGAAAACTCCTTTGTATTTACTTATACGCACCTTATCGTTTACTTTAAACTTTTTAGGTTTTAATTTTCAATTTTGGGAGCAGTATTTTTTTTAATACGCTCTAAAACAAGCTTAGCATTGCCGCTATTTACTTGGATAGGTTTCATACCATAGTGCGATGATACTTGTTATTGTACTCTTTTATAAGCTGCGGTAATATATCGTACCACACGTACGATCCTCGTTTGGAAAATGTTTTATACATCGCTCCTTTTAATGTTCTATTGAATCGTTCTATTATCGAAGCTTTGACTTCCGAATTTGTAGAATAATGATTTATGTTATATTTTTTCATTAATGCCGCAAATTCCTTATTGAAATATTCTTTTCCATCATCAGTTTGTAAATGTTTGATGACAAGTTTATTTCTTTTAATAGCCGTTTCCATAGCTTTTGTAACACTTTTCCCACTCTTGTCCTTAAGCGGTAAAGCGTCAGCGAGCTTGCTAAAACAGTCTATAATAGCTAATATATATTTAAACCCTTTATTCAATTTACTATGTGGTATCATCTCTATGAGATCGGCTTGGTAGAGATCGTTCATTCCTTTTATAACTGTATTCCTTCTTGGAAACTTCCTTCTTGCCGGTTTATGAAGTTCAGGTACAATCTTATCCTTCAATCCTTCCATTCTTAGATGTTGTTTCCACGCCGGTTAAAAAATACTAATCCTCAGACTGGTTTGTCATCTTTTATATCATTAACAAATATGGGTCAAGGCCAATAATAGCTGTGTAAAAAAGAGGGGCATGGCATTGGGCTTGCCATGCTCCCCTCTTTTTTACGGAAAGGAAAAAAGGAAGTAGGTGAAAGGACGAAGAACAGGTTTTATTGGTCGATAGGAGTTAATGAATAATGTCCAAAAGGAAGAGTGTGTATATTGTCTTGCTGGATATGCCTCTTGTCATCCTTGTAGCTTAGTGCCCATTTGGTTTGTTTAACACTGTAAACTTGATGGTTGAAGCTTCTTATTGTATTAAAAGTTGCTGTGGTTTCTATATTTTCGAACAGACATCTTTTAAAATGTTCAAATTGTACATTCTTCTTTAGATATGATGTTTTAATGTTAATGCCTTTTGCCTTCTTTACAACTTGATGTTCTTCTTTCTCACTTATGTATAGTTGAAATGAATAAAGCTTGGACATCAAAGCCACAATCTCTTCCATAGGCGCACCATTGGTCTCATCTTTGAATTTTCCTAAGACTTTCTTGTTTATCCCGTTGTCGTAGTTAGGGTGCTGTTGCGGATAATCAGAAAAATCAAAATCATCTTTATAAACAAAAGTGCGTAGATCTTCATACATATCATTGGTTATAATCCAATAGATGAATGCGTCGGTGTCCATGTATGCAATTCCAATGTTCTCTCTTCCATAATGTTTCACCATTTTATTATAATGAAAATCGTACATATGAGTTTTTGATATATCTAAAATAGACATTCCGACATAAACAGGGCGATCCATCTTAATTGAAATTTTGTTCATAGAAACGGCAACAAGGTTTTCATTAATAATTATTGAAGATGCAAAGTTTGGTTTTTGCACCAACTTTTGTAGTTTTGTTGCGTCATTAACCAATCTTAAATCTTTGTGATTCCACTTGTTTTCTAATGTTTTACCGAATATTGCATTATTCATCAATTTAAAGAAATCCTTTTGAAAATTGGACGTTGCCGCTGTTCTTCTTCTAGTGTTGTTATCAATATAGGATTTCAACCAACAGGATTGAGAAAATTGTAGCACCCTATTAATTCTGGTAATTTTCAATCCCATCTCTAACGCTTGTTGTACTGTCCAATAATGCGCTACATACCTCGTCTTGTTGGTGAGTGTCATCATTAATTTCGGCCATCTACCAGTAGGAGATATTTCTGTTTTTGCTAATAGCGGCAAGTCATAATGGTGGTCGTGAAGATGTTCCGGGTACTCAAAATCAACGTCAAAGATGTAACCAGTATCTCCGTGTTTAGGGATATCGGCGATGTTATCGATCGAATTTGGATCAACCCATTTAAAATTATCATATGGAAGGGGTTTTGACATAGCCCATCCGTATAGGTTATTTGCGTCAAAATAACCTATAAATGTACTTGGTTGTGACGCGTCATAGTTGGGGAGGTATTTATTGTTGGCTTTTACATATCTGGTTACACTTTGCGTTAATCCTCCTCGGATACCAGACTCTATCATCAACACCATATCTATATCGGTTAGTAGTTGAAGTTTACAGTTTGTTTCTTTTAACATGGCCTGCCATGCCAATCCGGGAGCTGTGTACGAATGAAGAGGGTCTAATCCGTATGCTTTTAAACAGGTATTCCTAAATTCTTCCATTATGTCACATAATAGTGTCACATCCAATTTAACGTAGAAATCCGAATATTCTCCCAAAGTTCTCATCCCTAGTTCATTCCATACCTTACAAGCGTGTTGATAATCTTCCTCACTGATGTCCTCTTCGTATAATTTACTCTTAAAAGCTTCTCTAGGTGGAAGTGAGGTTTCTTCAAATCTTTCCAAACTGTCGATATAATCGTAAGGGAAAACACCTTTGCGAAGAACTAGATCCAATTTATCGTTATTCACAATCTTTCTTGTTTCTATTAAATCTTCTTTCCTGAGGTTATCTGAAAGTCTCGATAAACTGCACGGCATAAACCGGTACGAATCTAAAAATCGTAATTTTATATTTCCAATCTTCTTACTAAAACTTATAAACTTCTCAGTTGTTTCCGCGATAACATCAATCGCACCGTCATCTCTCCCCAATTCTGGTATTATAAAATGACCATCATAACCGCTAAGGTTATGCAGTATTACAGGTATATTTCTAGGAATCTTGTAATTGATGTTGCATCCATTACATGCTGCACCCCTATAATATCCTGTAAGATGATCATGATCCTTAACTTTGTAGTTATTCAAAGTAAACTCATTTTTACATAAAAAACAATGGGTGGCATTTTCATGTTGAATTTCTTCTTCTTCATCCATAGGTATCATTGGCACAATATCGCTATACAAATTTTCTACATTCCTAGCTATTTCATATAGATGATTAAGAAATGTCGCAGCAACATCTTCACCACGGTACACCACAGGTCTTGACGTCAATCCGTACCCATTTAAATGTTCTTCAGCCAATGTGGATTTAACCAATAAACAAAAACTGTTAGGCTTATGCATTTGATATTTTATACTCTTCCTTGCTTCAACGTTTTCATCTTCAATAGGGACAAGTGTTGATTCAAAATCAGCATATACCACTATAGGAATGCGATACTGATGGAACACCTTTTCAAACTGTAAGTATGATTTATTTAATGGTGGTAAGATAATCTTTGCTTCAAAGTGTTCATTACACAGTTGTTTATGTTCTTGTAACCAATGTCGTCCTCCATTTCTTTCTTCTTTAAAACAAAAACATCTTTTACAAATTACTTTTTTGTGTTCATTTTTTGATAGCTGCTTGTTGACAAGTCTTTCAAATGATTTTATCCATACATAGTGTGACACTTCATCCTTTGTAAGTAACAACAAGTCCGTATGATCTGCAAGCTCGTTCTTCACCACTTTTAAAGGAAAAACTTTATTGGAACTGTCCAAACCAAATACGTTAACTGATATTCCGGGATTTTGTTTTTCAAATTTTGAAATATCCTTCAACCCTACCGGGTAAGACATACCTTGAAAATTATATCTATATCTGTAGTCCTCATATTCTTCGCCAGCTCTTTGCGCATCGTGTAATACAAATTTTGAGGTCATAGCATATCGAAAACATTCCATATCTTGATTTTGAACATTTACACATGATTTTGTATCTTTGATCCTTTTCGGAAGTGCGATGAAACTGCTGCCCATCAGCCCATAACCGTGCTTGTGAACTCTTATGTCCATACCTACTACGCTAATTAGACTCCAACCTGATCCTCTTCCTTCGTGTTCTTGAATTTTAGTCAAAATCTCTTCAAGACAATCTTCTATTATTGAATCAATATCCGAATTAGCCATGATGGTTCGATTTTTTGTTATAAATCCTCTTGGTGACATTTCTTCTTCTACATTGATAAACATGGCGTCTAGAATCAAACCAAATTTAATAAAGTTTAATCGTTTTAGTTCTTCTTTTAAAATCTTGATCACAATTGGTTTAGCTTCTATAATAAATTGCTCTAACTCCAGATTTTCGTTTTAAATTTTGTGATGCATCACCACTCTACCGGGTAATGCGTGAATACTTAAACTTGGTAGTGTATTAGATGGTCCTGCTGTTACTTCTTCTGAAGATATGTTTTCATTTCTGTTGTGATACAACTCCTTATGAATGTCTAACAATATTTCATCTTCGTAAGTCTCTAAACATATCTCACAACGATGCATTTTAGCGATGTTTATCCTTTGAAATTTAACAGGTAAATGAAATGCGGCCTCTTCATACCGCCTTTTTATGCTGTCTTACCCCCACCAATTTTAATCTTCTTCTTCTTCTTCTTCGCTGTCTGATGGGAATAATTGTCTTGCGCAGAAAACCAATCTTTGACGTATTGATTCTACATCAGGACTGTGACTAGATGTTGGAGTTTCATGATGGACATCTTCAAATTCCAATGGTGGTGGGTATTCATTCTCTGTCAAGTCTATTTGTACATCTTCATGCGCCTCACTTGTTAATTCTTCTTCCATACTGTCAACACTTTCCGCTTCTGAGTTGTCGTCATCCGAATCTTCCATGCCGAGATCTTCTTGTTGAATTTTATATAATATTTCAAAAATAGGTTTCCTAGGATAGTCAGTGTTATCCACGGGAGCCATTCCGAATGAATAAAGGAGGCCCTCTTGTGTAGCTACTTATATACTACTATTTTAATAGGTCAAGGTCAACACACCTAAAGCGAGAATGGGGAATAGAGCACTAAGTGGCATGTTAGTCCATTACCACAAAGTGATCTATTCTCCACTCTCTAATGTAAGTCCAATTAGTAACCAATTATTAAATGTCAATTTTTTATTGTTTTTTAACCTTATTACTGTTTATATTAAACAGCAATTCTGCAATTTTTTAATTGTTCTTCTTTATTCACTGTCTTTCATCACACAGTTCATAGGTTCTTCATCTTCTTGTAGTAGAATTCTTTTGCGTTCATATTCCAACTGCTGTATTCTTTCATTCTTTATGGCCAACTCGACAAGTAGTTGATTGATGTAGTCGGCGGCCATATCGATAGTTCTAGTCCTTACTTCTCCCAATCGCACTCCTGGTATTAGCCTTTGCAGTTTGTAGTATTTTTGTCTTATTCTCGCCTCTCTTGCCTGAGCTGACTCTTTAAAATGACTTTTCTGGACTTTCAAATGTTATTGATCCTTTTTTGTTGTACTAAGGTCCAAAACATTGTCTCCACTTGCCATGATTCTGGTTCTACTGCGAGATGTGAGAAACAAGAATATTATGAGCGAAATGACTACAACAACGCGTCGAACCTCTTTTATCCACTTTCCCCCACCAAAACGCTTTCCCCCACCAATGTTTTTTATAGGTCAAGGTCAAATAAACTTAACGCGAGAACGGGGAATAGAGCACTAAGTGGCATGTTATTCCATTACCACAGAGTGATCTATTCCCCGCTCTCTATTCTACATCTAATTTTTTTGTATTTTTCTGTTTTATTTTTTTTAATATTTTTATTTTTTTTACCCGTCATCATTTACACAGCAGGAGCTTCATACTTTATAGGAGAGTCTTCATCAGGTTCATTAAATGCATTCCACGCATAAGTATCAGGAAGTTCATTAGGTTCCATCTTTAAAACAGGAATTTCACTAGGCGGATTCCATACACCAGTAGTTTTATTTGTCTTCAGTTTGTTTTCTAACACTTCAATTTTGTCCAACAGTTCCAAAATATATTTCTTTGCACCAATCAATGTTTGTATCCTGATATTGCCAACAGTCAATGAAGGCACTATAAGTTGCAATTGATAGAACGCCATTTTTTCTTTCCTGCACCGTTCCTTACCTAAAGCACTCAATTCCGGATGTGTTATTCGTTTTCCTTTACTTGAAAAATGTAAAACTTTACTTGTTGATGGAGTTGAATCTTCTACTGGTTCAGCCATTTTTCTTGCAATGTTCTTCTTAAGAGTTTTAGCAAATAAATGAAACTCCTACTGTGTTTTAACCCTCTTTTAAACACAATTCCCCCCACCATTTCAATTTTCCCCCACCATGTTGTTTAAACAAAAAACCAAACTTCCACTTTCGCATTCACATTATTGTCTATTAGAAATTTAATAAATTGTGAGCTGGATGACGATATTTGCCTGTTTGTTAAATAATCTTTCACCACTTGTTCATCTTTCCCTTCTAATATGTAGCAAAACACTTTCATCAAACTTCCATCATCTTCTTTGGATCTTATAAAGTTTGCAACAAATGTCCATTCTTCATCGAGAATTTTAAAAGTTTTTATTTCCATCTGAAAAGACATCTTTACTCAAGTTATTCTGCGACAGTAATGAAATCAACCTTTACCAAGCAACATTTATAACCAATACCCCCACCACTTTTTCCCCCACTTTTCGTTAGATCTCCCCTCCATACCGTTACTCTAGTATGTTCTACACCTAATAAATTTACATAAAACCTGTGCGCAGATTGTGCATCTTTCCCGCATAGCTTCAAATCTTATTAGTGGTGCTTTAACACGATGGTCAACGTACCCTCCTTCAAGTTCAAATTCGTCCCAATCATCTATAGCCACTCGTGCACAATCTGGACAAAGCTGGGTCCCATCTGCAAATTTATAAGCAACAATAATGCCGAATCCATAATGTCCTCTTCGATACTCGTGTATTGCATTTCTAACCGTATTGGGAATAAGACATTCTCCTGATCTTATTATGTGATGAAATAAAAAGTCATCACAAATTATTTTTCTCAAACAAATAACAAAAAGACTCTCCATCGTGTTGTAGATGAGAGTAACATTCGTACTAAACTGTTTTACTGCCTACCGCCCGCTTAAATAACTTATCCCCACTACTACTTTCTAGGTCAAGGTCAAACAATATTAACGCGAGAACGGGGAATAGAGCACTAAGTGACATGTTATTCCATTGCCACAAAGTGATCTATTCCCCGCTCTCTATTCTACCTCTACTTTTTTTTACATTTTTAATTTTATTATTTTTTTATCATTTTATGTTTTTTTTTTTTACTTAAAATCCCAATATTTCATTTCCTTCTTCTTCCCCCTCTTCAACCGCACCTTCGTTACTACACACATTTTTCAAACGTAACAGTTCTTTCTTCATTTTATTGTTTTCATTTTCCAATTGTTTAATTTTTGATTTTTTTTCTTCCAATAGTAGTTTTAGATATTTAATGTAACTACCGGCTACGTGGACAGTCTTCACTCGGTTTTCTCCAAGTCGCATTCCGGGAATTTGAAATTTAAGTCTGTAATATTCCATGTTGATATTAGCCTGGGTTTGTCTTGATTGTTCACTTCTTCTCCTGCTGGTCTCCTCTTCTGCATCAGAAGTAAGCGTATGATACAAAATTGGACGTTGCATCGTATCTGGCTGCTCTTGTAAAAATAAAACTAACTTCAGTCCGACATCACATTTATCCCCTTTCCCCCACCACTTTACCGGTTGTCCCAAAAATGACGAATACATATTTCAACGGTCACGCTAGCACCATTTTTAACAAGATGGTTATAAAGAAAATAAGGATAGTCACAAGATTTAAGATCTTCATTTGCCAACATGAAATCAAATGCTAATTTCCTTGAATATTCATTATGAAATTTTTCATGAACACTAATTAGAATTCCAGCCTTTTCAAACTTATAACCGATGTCCGGGATTTTCTTACAATCATCTATGTCCAGAATTGGAAAATAATATGTGAAGGAGTTCGCGGGTGGTACCCACACTCTATCACACTCTTCACAAAACACTTTGTACATTCTCGCTCGCTCATCCATTTTCAAATGATTTTTACTCATGCCAGACTACCGTTTAAATACCCTACTACCGCATTATTCCCCTACCATTTTTATTCCAAATTTGTTTCCTCATGTTGCGGGGTATGAATAACATGGGCAGCAGCATTCCAAAGTTGTGACTGCTGTTCTTCTTCACCTTCAGATTCTGTTAATTCTTCCGGTTGGTGCATAAAGGATACATTTGAATTTGAAGCGGATCCAATATCATTGTTCATTTGTTGATTTAAATTTAAAAATTCTCCAACTATTTCTTCTAAAAACTGTCCAACCGTAATATTTACCTCTTGCTCTAGTTCTTCGTCTTCTGCCATCTCACGATCTATAACAATTTCAGTAATGTAAATAAAAGTGGTATCTCTCGGAGACATGGTTTAAGAACATGTGTGGCTCCAGTAACAGTTACACGAAAAATGAACAGGATTGTGTGAAACCCTCGCTTATATAGGAGACTGGAAGGGGGGGGGGGGTAAAGTCAATTATAAAAATAAAAATTTGTAACTTGCCTTGCTCTAATTACTCTTCCGCAGACAGCTTGTATTGCATTGCAACCACTTCCACCTCTATCTTCATGCCTTCTACAAGATTACGTACGTGCAGCATCCAAGGAAACAGTATTTCTAAAACTTCAATCCTTACTCGGCATGCACACAATACTTCGTACGCATCGCGACGGTATACAAACACACTAACCCCCATGCCCATATCCCTCATTATGTTTTGTTCAATTTTCAAAAATAACCTATATAATAGCGGCCAAACTTCTGTGTGCTTAGCAAAAAACGAATCCAGTCTCTTATACATGTTTAACGTATAACAACAAGTCAAATAATGAGCAAACACATGTGATAGCTGCTTTTATAACGTTTGCCAACACTGTACAGTGAAAATTTTTAAAAGAGGAGGGGGGGGGTCAAGTTCAAGGTCACACAGGAGTTTGACTTATGTAGTGACCACTCATGACTAATCTTGCGTATGAATCTTACAATTCATACGCCTAATCTGTGTATTAGGTGGCCCTGAAAAGGACCGTTTTTTCGGGTTTTCACAAACCCCTCCTTAGACTAACGTGATGTTAAACCAGTTATTATGCTCTTCATTCCCCCTGAACTCATTAAACGACTCCCCCCATTGCCAGATGAATTCGGCAGTGTCCGGCGTAATGTACACAATCGGGCTTCCAAGGAACAACATTGGAGATATAATCACGATTGTTCTGCCCGACTCCAACCAATGTACTGCTTCCCAGATGTACGGGTCAATAGTGTCGTCCGGTTCAAGTTTTATACATCTAAGTTTTTCATCAATCAGTTGTTCTTCTTCTTCTTCATCCGATGTCTGTTCTTCTTCCTCTTCCTCTATTTCCAAAACTTCTTCGGACTCAGTACATTTGTTGTAAAATGATGCACCATCCAGTGGAGCCATGTTCGCTGTACAGTGGGTAGGCGAGCAATGTTCCAACAGCGGGTGTGCGACTGTTTATTGAAAGTAGGTCAATGCAAAATAAGAGAAAGTTGGCAGGGGAAGGATGTTTGGGACGTACGCCGGGGGGGGGGGGGGGGGTTCCGGTTCCGGTCGGGGGGGGGGGGTTCGTCAATGTCAAGGTCATATGAAAGTAGGTCACGGGACTTAGAGCGGCCAAAAAATAATGGGAGAGAAACGCAGCGCACTTATCATAGCGCTGGTTTCTCTCCCATTATTTTTTGCCAACAATTTGGAATTTGGAAAAAAGCTAAGATTTTCTAATAATTACTTCGCCCCCACCTAGTCCAACCATCCTCACCTTTGAAGAGAAAGTCTTTTGCATCAAGTGTATTGATCGCTTTTTTGGTTCTTAGAGGTACGGAGAGCTTTATTACCCACTTATAGCCGTTACACCCTATTACAATTCTATTGCTCTTATCCGTTCTACTTACAAAAAAGTACCTCAAACCTTCCTTCAATCTCTTCAACCTGGTGGGAGGGTAAGACTTGTGGGAGACCACAGTCAGTTGTGGCGCAGAAATGTGTTTCACGACATGTAAACGGCAATACTTTTCGTTTAAAACACATTTCTTACCACAAACTGATCCTTTTTTAAGACCCTTACAGAGCACTTCAGGACATTTACGCGGATTTTTAAATGCCCTGCGTCGCTCTTTCATTAATAATTGATAACGCTCTGAAGGAGCAATTTTGAAAAGCTTCTTTTTTCGCTCTAAAACAGGAATGATAGGACGAGAAGGAGTAGATTCAGGAATAGGTGTGATTGATGGTGGCAAGGAAATATAAGAGTGAATAGAATTGAGTAGTAAAGGTGTATCCGGACGAAGAGGCTCAGCAGTTCTTGGGACATCCGTTACCTCCTTCTGCGGTGGCGGCATTGCAGGCACCTCCTTCTGCGGTGGGCCCATTGCGGCAGACCGGTCTTCTGGAGGCTGCCCCGCGTTCGTTGGTGACGGAGGTGGTGAGAAGATGCTCCCAAGAACAGTCATCGCTTGCAGAAGAATGTTTGCCGGAGCAGGAGTTCTGGACGAGGAAGGCGGTGTGTCCATCCGCTGCAACATGTGGTCCGGCACATTCTTCAGGCGAAGTCTCTTCGTCGGTACAGGCGGTGCAGTAGGTGCAGACGTAGTAGTGGTACTTGTAGTTGTAGAAGTAGTGGTGGTAGTAGTCGACATGGCTCTGATGCGGCAGCGTTGGCGGCTGGAATCAGGCAGCGTTGGCGGCTGGAATCAGAATAAACAGACCCGTTAGTCGGCCTCGCTTAAATAATCACACAGCACACGCAACAAGTGAAAGTGACCTCGGGGGGGGGGGGGGGTTCCGGTTCCGGTTGAGGAAGGGGGGGGGGGGTTATGCATGAGTGAATTGAGGTCAAGGTCACCAAAAAATAATAATGATCCAAGGTGATGGAGGCGGCCAGGACCGTCTCCACCACCCTGTGTTCCTCAAACACTCCCAATCCCAACCCAAAAAGTTACGTCTTGCTAGGGATCCCGATTTTTGGCCCGCACGCACGTGGCGATCCAGTTTGGTAGTCTGTGATACGGGCGGCCAGCCTCGGGCCTGGGCACTGGACTTGACCATTCCAATTTTACAATGGGGACTCTGGAACAGGTAATGCAAGACGCAACTCTAACCTCCCACCCTTAATCTAAACCCACCCAATCATATTTTTGCCTGACCAAAATCAAAAACAAAAATCAAAAACAATAAAAATATGCGCTGCCTAAGGCACAACGCGCATGTCCCACCCATATTTAATGAAGTTCAATCGAACTTCTTTAATTTACATTTACATTTTAATTTAATCTACCCATCCTAACAGCTAGCTGTGGAATATAAAAAATTATTAGTACACAGATGAACACAGACATAGACACACACACACACACACACACACACACACACACACGCACACACACCATAACCCAATACTTAAAATTAAAAACACATTTCTTAAACATAAATAATACCATAACACACCTTAATGTTAACATCGCAATGCGCAAGTTAAACCTTACAACTAACACATCTTAAGACTAAAACCAAATAACACTTTGCATAAAAACCATAGACACACACACACACACACACACACACACACACACAACAAATATTAAATAGTAATAGTCTAACAACAAGAGTAACTCAAATATATATCGGCCGCTTATACATTTGAGTTGCCCCCTGAGTTGGGTCGGAGCGCCGCGTCCGGAGTTCCGAGCCCAACTGCCGCGGCGATAGTCGTCGGGGTGGTTCTCGGTTCCCAGAGTGGTGGGGGCGCGGTAGGGGTTTAAGGGGGTATGGAACCTTCCAGCAACGTCAATGGAAAATTCCAAACGGATATGCTTTGTTACATGTGGGTCGGCCAAAACGCAGGTGGAGCCTTGTATCTCTCAATTTGCATTAGATAGCATCAAATTACATCCGCTGACAAGTAGGACCCTTGTACCTCTCAATTTGCATTAGATAGCATCAAATTACATCCGCCGACAAGTACATCCGCAGCTTTCCCCGTCGCATGACAGCATAATTATCGTCGATTGTTATCCACCCTCTTCCGCCGCTTAATTATAGTTCCAACGGAAATAGGACGGCGGTACACGCAGGTTGTTTTTAACATACAATAGACTATTGTTTGGAAAAGCATTACCGATGCGCATAATCCTTGGCCTGGTTGGTACTTCTTACACGCAATACCTAAGACGTTGTAACGTCGGGGGGGGGGGGGGGGTTCCGGTTCCGGTCGGAAGGGGGGGGGGGGGTCATGCATGACTAACCATCCGCGTGCATATAAACGAAGGGAAGCTCGCGCGCCTCCCATATAGAGGGCTGACACCCCAGCGGTAAACAACCAATCCGTAAGTTCATAGTACATATTATTATAACATACTATTTATTTTTTAACACTTAACATTTTCACACTATTTCTTAACACTACACCAGTCATTTTATAAATCTCAATTTTTGTTTAAACTAAATATGCTAATTACCATCGCGTGCAGGAAACTCGCGCTGATTAATTGCGGGTTCCATTCTTACACACCTGTTTCCTCCTTACTATGCAAATTACTCTCTTACTTTAACAACACTTAAACTCTAACCGCTACTTCTCGGTCATAATAATGTAGTTAGTGCTACACTACAGGATTTTACCGTGCAGTAGTGCACGCAATCTTTCCTGCACGTCTGCTATTATTATACTTATTGCTACATTACACAAGATATTTCTTGCACACCTGCAGGTTATACACTTTACAACCGGCTACTATTATAGTTATCACTACAGCATAAGATTCACCTGTACAATTGACTATTGTAATCTTACCTGATCGTGCACGGGGCATTTCTTGCACACTTGCAGCTTATACACTTTACAACCGTTTAATATTACAATTATTGCTATACCACAATAGTTACCTGTTCAATCACAATTGTAGTCGCCCCACTTGATTGTCCACAGAGCGATACTTGCAATCCTACAACTGAATAATTAATTAATTAACTTCCGCTATTACTAGTACTTTTCTTAAAACTATCCGTCTCTTCCTCCTACTCTTGTGACCGTAGCCGCAGCCGACTGACAAATAACCGAGCTCTCGCAAACCTCGCTCTTTTATGCGGTTTTCTCGGGGAGGGGGTTGGAGGGGCGTCCCACGTGACTCATCGATCGCATAAAAAGGGGGGTTGCCGCCGCGCGCGTGACATTTCGGTGGCGGCATCGGTCGGGTGAGGTACTATCCGTAAGTCTCTGGCGCTTTTATAACTAACGCTTGTTACTCTAAAATGTGTTTCCGCTTAATATGCTAATTAGTGTCTATATATTCAGACACAATCGCGGCCGCTGACCATTTACCGGCTTGTTATTAAGCGGTCCACATGTAAAATCATGGCTTCCCACACTTTACAGCTGAAACTTTTACGCACAAAACACATTTTACAACGGCATTCTACACCTGCAGTTTCAAAACCGCGTAGTACGGTGGCTAGACTTAAAAAACGGTTCAGGTTTCACCCGTTGTATTTTGCACCACCTCAACTTGACAACGCTTGCACTATTGATACTATTCTACAGACAGTCTTGACTGACATGGTGAAGTACCAACATTTCCCTCTTGTCACGCCTATTGACGGCCCCGTCCAGTTCTTCTTCTTCATCATCTTACCGGGTCTATATCATCGGACATCCTCCGACTCGTGTCTCATTGCTCTCTATCGCCTCACACGGTAAACACCTAAGACCTCTCGTCTCTCTCTCTCTTGCAAGCATGGACACACAACAGGGTTCACCGGTGCAGTCCCCTGAAGTGACTTCCACAGACAGACGGTTCCGCCACGCCTACAACGAACGCCGGCTCCCGCCCGGTACAAAGCGATGTGGTGACCACTACTGCTGCAAACGACGTAGAGGCTATTCTACGATCACTGATGGGGTTTGATTAAAATAAAATAAAAAAAAGAACCCCCTCCCTCGGCCCGCCGCTCCCGCTCCGATCCGACCCGTCCCGAGTCCCCGCCCCGACTGAGCCCCTGCGGCTCCCACTTTTTTAAAACTCCCTCCGGATGGCCTTGACCCACTTACAAAACACACCCATCACTGTCAACCACAACTGCCGGTTCGAACCGCTTGGCCTTGACCTGCGCCAGAACCGGCAAAACCCCACTACTCATGGTTCGTCTCTTAGTTGTATGAATAGCTCGTCACTGATCTAACCACATCGTTAGTGTCAATGTCAACTGTGACGTCAACGTCTCTCACGATATCAAGTTTCATCTCTTTAAGTGCTGAAATGTACATTGCGGTTGGGATGCATTATAATCCCTTAAAATTTTTACACTGACTACCAAACACCCTGTATATGAAAATAAACGCCAAGATATAATATAGTGATAGAACATAGTGATCTATATCTTAGTAAATTGGAACTAAGTAATTTAAGAAAATGATGCTCTTATGACTAGTGACTCGTTGTTTGCCAAAAGACAATCACATTAAAATGACTAGTCAATATTCGATTGCCAGATCTAGGATTAACGTAACCAAGTACGTTATAAATTTCCAAAATTTTAAGTGTCTAGGTATTGTAGAAGTGAAGTTACTGCTTAAAATATGTGTATACAATTCCAAAATAATAATTTAGGAGCTCGTAAACAAAATTATAGGACAAAAGTTATACATCTTTTGATTCCTCCATTTGATATGATAATTTTTTCCCCCGCTAAAGCATAACAAATAAAACCGCGAATTCCACTGAAAACCATTTTGAAATTGTTTAAATAAAGAGAGGGGGTATTGGATTTTTGTGCTTTTCCCCTTCTGCGAATTTTTGCTATCTACCGTATACGCAAAATTTCGAGTCCCTAGTTCAACCTATAGTCTAAAGAACTAACATCAATATTAGTGAGTTAGACATTCAGGCGGATGGGGTTATTTATACATGCATTTACAAATATATTATTTAGCAAGCTTTGATACCACTTAAATTTTTGTGTGGGAAACTGGCATCAATGAATACTTGGGATGCAGTAATAAAACAAGCTTTTATTTTTTAATATACCGGGTGTCCATAAAGTCTTGGATAAAGAAAACCAATATTATGAAAACGGTGGTAAAGTCATGTTTTATATTCAGTTTTAACAAGTGACTACTTAAGTTTTTTCCAGCTATGCACAAACTCAATACACTTCTAAATGTGCCCCTTGGGTTACTCGTAAATTTTCTAGGCGACTTTTTTATAGTTTTCCTTACATAGTTTCTTTACATAGTTTTATAGTTGCAATTACATTTCCTGACTAAGTATTGCATTTATTATTCTCTATTTTAGAGTTTCTAAATTTGGAACTAATGAAGAACAAAAGAAAATCTTTCACAAAAACCCACATAAAGATATTCAGAGGGGTCATGAGTTGTGATCGAGTTGGCAAGTTAGTCAGGCCATCACGGTGTAATTTTGTATTGCATTATTAGTAAACCGTATCGTGGTCAATTAGTTGAGCTTAGGTATTGACAAATTAATGACGAAAAAATATTAAATTCCCTTGAAAACTACATATATGTAAGATGTGTGTGGCTCTAATGGTGTCCATACAATAAAGCTATGAAATCGGGGCAAGACTTTGTGGGCACCCGTTATAATGTTGTATTGTGTGTAAAGCGTAGATGTTTTTTTAAAAAAAAATATGCTGCCAAATCAAAGCATATAATATATTTTTAAAGAAACATTTATAAACATTTTAGATCACATTTACAGGTTCTACAGCAAGATTATGGGTAAAGGTGTGAGGATTGCTTTTGCATTTTTAATGTCGAAGTGAGGAAAGTACTTTGCTCTTCGTAGGTTTATGATCCAACTTTGAGATGGGTTCCTGTACTAAACGTAACTTACAATACCCACCGGCTCCAGTCTAGTAGTTCCATATGGTGATGAACCTGTTTGATAGCAAAGCAAATTTTAAATAACCATCATAAAATATTTATGATTCTTAAAATAACGAAATACGAATATTCAATTTTTATGTTTTATTTGTAAGGACGATCGTTAGCTACTCTGTCATAATCATTTTTTCAGAGACTAGGGGATTTATTTAAATGGCATCACCATAAAAAAACATGTTTACTAACCAAAGAACAAGTATTACCGATACAATTACCCTACAATTACTTTTTGGTATTACCCCGAATACCAATGTGAAAGGCCGATATTAAAATACTACGAGTATTTAGGGTAAATGTATAAAAGGGTGATTTAATTTTTATAAAAAATAATCTTTGTCCTATGTACAATATGCACATATGAGATGGGTATATTAAAAAAAGGAAACTACAGATTAAACTAATTATTTGTATAGTTCAAATTGACATTACATAACTTAACTTAACTTATACAATAACTTAATACAATACGACAAAGTAGCTAAGAGTTTTATATTCCAAGGCTCAAAATAAAATATATTTATCAATAAGTTAATTTATGACTAGCTCGTTAGTGTCAATGTCAAGTGTGACGTCAAGTCTTTCACGATATCATGGTTTGTCTCCCAGTTGTATGAATAACTTATCACCGATCTACCCACATCGTTAGTGTCAATGTCAACCATAACGTCAGCGTCTCTTACGATATCAAGGTTTGTCACTCTTAATTGTATGAATAGCTTGTCACCGATCTACGCAAATCGTTAGTGCCAATGTCAACAGTGATGCCAGTATCTCTCATGATATCATGGTTCGTCGTCTCTGAGTTGCATGAATACACCCTCACCTGATCAACCTCACTGTTCAACCCACATCGATAGTATTAATGTCCACTGTGATGTCAGCGTCAATTACGATATCATGGGTCGTCTTTCTAAGCTATATGAATAGCTCGTCACCGATCTGCCCACATCGTAAGTTTCAATGTCAGCTGTAACGTCAGCGTCTCTCACTATATCAAGGTTCATCACGTTGAAATGTATGAATAGCTTGTCACCGATAGCTTGATCTGCCATCATCGTAATTGTCAATGTCAACAGTGACGTCAGCGTATCTCACGATATCATGGTTCATCTCTATGAGTTGTATGAATATCTCGTCACCGATCTGCCTTCATCGTTATTGTCAAAGTCAATAGTGATGCCAGCGTCTCTCACGATACCATGGTTCGTCTCTGAGTTGTATGAATATCTCGTCACTGATGTGCCCTCATCGTTATTGTCAAAGTCAATAGTGATATCAGCGTCTCTCACGATACCATGGTTCATCTCTGAGTTGTATGAATATCTCGTCAATGATGAGCCCTCATCGTTATTGACAAAGTCAATAGTGATGCCAGCGTCTCTCACGAACCATGGTTCGTCTGTAAGTTGTATGAATATTTCGTCACCGATGTGCCCTCATCGTTATTGTCAAAGTCAATAGTGATGCCAGCGTCTCTCACGATACCATTATTCGTCTGTTAATTGTATGAATATCTCGTCACCGATCTGCCATCATCGTAATTGTCAAAGTCAATAGTGATGCCAGCATCTCTCACGATACCATGGTTCGTCTCAGAGTTATATGAATATCTCATCACCGATCTGCCCTCATCGTTATTGTCAAAGTCAATAGTGATGCCAGCGTATCTCACGATATCATGGTTCATCTCTATGAGTTGTATGAATATCTCGTCACCGATCTGCCTTCATCGTTATTGTCAAAGTCAATAGTGATGCCAGCGTCTCTCACGATACCATGGTTCGTCTCTGAGTTGTATGAATATCTCGTCACAGATGTGCCTTCATCGTTATTGTCAAAGACAATAGTGATATCAGCGTCTCTCACGATACCATGGTTCGTCTCTGAGTTGTATGAATATCTCGTCACTGATGTGCCCTCATCGTTATTGTCAAAGTCAATAGTGATTCCAGCGTCTCTCACGATACCATGGTTCGTCTCAGAGTTGTATGAATATCTCGTCAGCGATCTGCCCTCATCGTTATTGTCAAAGTCAATAGTGATGACAGCGTCTCTCAAGATACCATGGTTCGTCACAGAGTTGTATGAATATCGTCACTGGTGTGCCCTCATCGTTATTGTCAAAGTCAATAGTGATGCCAGCTTCTCTCACGATACCATGGTTCGTCTCTGAGTTGTATGAATATCTTGTCACCGATATGCCCTCATCGTTATTTTCAAAGTCAATAGTGATGCCAGCGTCTCTCACGATACCATGGTTCGTCTGTGAGTTGTATGAATATTTCGTCACCGATGTGCCCTCATCGTTATTGTCAAAGTCAATAGTGATGCCAGCGTCTCTAATGATACTATGATTCGTCTGTGAGTTGTATGAATATTGTCACTGATGTGCCTTCATCGTTATTGTCAAAGTCAATAATGTTTCCAGCGTCTCTCACGATACCATTATTCGTCTGTTAATTGTATGAATATCTCGTCACCGATATGCCCTCATCGTTATTTTCAAAGTCAATAGTGATATCAGCGTCTCTCACGATACCATGGTTCGTCTCTGAGTTGTATGAATATCTTGTCACCGATATGCCCTCATCGTCATTGTCAAAGTCAATAGTGATGCCAGCGTCTCTCACGATACCATGGTTCGCCTCAGAGATGTATGAATGTCTCGTCACAGATTTGCCCTCATCGTTATTGTTAAATGCAATAGTGATATCAGCGTCTCTCAAGATACCATGGTTTGTCTCAGAGTTGTATGAATATCGTCACTGATGTGCCCTCATCGTTATTGTCAAAGTCAATAGTAATGCCAGCGACTCCCACGATACCATGTTTCGTCTCTGAGTTGTATGAATATCTTGTCACCGATGTGCTCTCATCGTTATTGTCAAAGTCAATAGTGATCCAGCGTCTCTAATGATAACATGATTCGTCTGTGAGTTGTATGAATATTGTCACTGATGTGCCCTCATCGTTATTGTCAAAGTCAATAGTGATTCCAGCGTCTCTCACGATACCATTATACGTCTGTTAATTGTATGAATATCTCGTCACCGATCTGCCATCATCGTAATTGTCAAAGTCAATAGTGATGCCAGCATCTCTCACGATACCATGGTTCGTCTCAGAGTTATATGAATATATCGTCACCGATCTGCCCTCATCGTTATTGTCAAAGTCAATAGTGATATCAGCGTCTCTCACGATACCATGGTTCGTCTCTGAGTTGTATAAATATCTTGTCACCGATATGCCCTCATCGTTATTGTCAAAGTCAATAGTGATGCCAGCGTCTCTGTCACTGATGTGCCCTCATCGTTATTGTCAACGTCAATAGTGATGCCAACGTCTCTAATGATACCATGATTCGTCTGTGAGTTGTATGAATATCGTCACTGATGTGCCTTCATCGTTATTGTTAAAGTCAATAGTGTTTCCAGCGTCTCCCACGATACCATGGTTCGTCTCTGAGTTGAATGAATATCTCGTCACCGATATGCCCTCATCGTTACTGTCAAAGTCAATAGTGATGCCAGTGTCTCTCACGATTTCATAGTTCGTCTCTGAGAGTTTTATGAATAGCTAGTGAGCGATCTGCTCTCATCGTTATTTTCAATGTCAACAGTTTTTTCAGTGTCTTTCACGATACCATGGTTCGTCTCTTAGTTGTATGAATAGTTTGTCACCGATCTAACCACATCGTTAGTGTCAATGTCAACTGCAACGTCAGCGTCTTTCACAATATCAAGTTTCATCTCTTTAATTATTGAAATGTACATTGCGGTTGGGATAAACAACTTCCAATATAAGTTGTTGGTTTCACTAAAAATCTTTCTATACTCATTAATGAAATCTTTTAAAGAGTTTAAAATAGTCTATAGATAATCATTCCCCAAAAGTCATTTATTAGTCCTTATTATTTAGAGATTAAGTTCTTCGGTGTATCCCTCAAAAAATAAAGTAGTATTTTTGTCTACTATCATGACAAAGTAACCCTAAAAAACATTGGCAATTTCGATTGCTTAGAATACACTACATCTGTATTATTGAAAGTACTTTTTTTTAGGTAAAATGATTGTACAATTATATCAGATTTTATAAAGTTACCTTAAGCTTATATTTTCCAAATGTTATAATTTTAATTCTATTTTTTAACAAATAATAAATAATATAAGTAAAAAATAAATATCTGAAAATATTTTTTTCATAAACACTTAACCAATACTCTTAATTAAGTTAATTTTTATTTTTACATCTAAAAAAGATTTGTTAAACTTACCACAAATTTTATAGTCCATGGGAATCAACATAAACAGCTTTTTAACATTGTTTTCTGAATAGTCTTGCTATTTAACACTTCATATATGGCCAGAAATCATATTTGTTTGTTTCCATATGATTTTTTAATACATTTTCAGTTAGAGTGACACATGTATTCCGGATTTTGGTAAACATTTGAGAGATAACCCTATGTTATAAAAACTTGACCCTAATCCTGATAATTATTTTATCAGACTTCATTTTTTTTCAGTTTTGTGCACAAACACAAGCTAACGGATAGCAACACCCAAAAAGGATAGTTTGGATGGTAAATTAAATTTATGTAATTACTATCATTTAATGGCTATGATAATAAATTACATGATATGGGTACTTATTCAAAACGTTTTCAATATTTAGCAATTTTAGTAATTTAAAAATACAGCTATACATAAAACTTAAATCAGTGAAGATACAGACTTAGAGACTCAAAATTTGTATAATGCATAATATGAAAGTTTTTAAACACTGAAAATATATATCCCATAAAAAATATTCCACAAGAGGATTTGTAACTCAAGCAATACTTGCTCCACATCCTCCCTGTGCTGCAAAAACCTTTAGTACATGTACATATATACATGCACCAAGCCGTAAGAATAAGAAAATAAACTCTACGGTGCAGAGCACCTGAGTGATTATATGTAAAAAACTAACCACTAAAATAAAAATAAGATCTCACTTTATAGATCTAAATCCAGGGCGCTAAGCCATTGCAGCGATTCACTTTGCTATGATTCACGTGAGCTATGCAGACCGATCAATCCTTCAGGGAAAGCACTCAGTGGGCACTCTGCGACTATATGCTCCATGGTTTGATACTCCGCTTCGCAGTCATACTGGTCTTATGTCATTTCCCATTTGTACTTCTAATAAGTACGTCCTCCCTCTCAAGTGCGGAAACGATTGAGTATAGTCCACTGCTTCCGAGAAAGACTCATACCATCTACAGCATCAGCTGTCAAGAAGTTTTTCTGAAAAGCGTCCTAGGAGGAAGTCCAGTTTGTATGGATGGTGAATCTTGTGTACATCAACTGGGAGGCTGTTCGTAGAGGTGGTTTTTGGGCTTCAATCGGCCCTCATTCTGGGGTAGGTAATCATGTATGGGCAGCTGTGGAGCAGATGAGATCTTAGTATATTCCCTAAAGAGTGCATCCCTTCGTCTTATTTCAGGTGGAGCGATATTACACAGCACCGGGAGCCAGGGGAGCCAGCAAGTTGATGGACGATGCTAGTCCTGGGTCTCACCTTAGATGCCGTTCTATATAAGTGGCTTTAGAACACTGAACACCGAATAAAAAATTCACAAAATGGAGAGGACCTATGAGTTTCTTTCTTCTTTACGTTCTATTTCTCCACGCGAAAAGCATTTTTAGAGCATTTTAGAGGTGTACGGCCTACTTTTTAGGTCAAAACTTATTAAGTCAGAAAATATATTTAGAGTCAGCTAGTGTAAAACGTCTTTTTAAGGTAACCGATTTTCATCATTTTTATAAATTTAAACTTTTGAATGTATAAATCTATGAAAAAAACTGCACTGTATTTTAATATTGAATGCTCAGTATCATAAAAATGGTATTTGCAACAAAAAATGTAAGCGTTGTTGGTGAACAAATTACAATAATCTTTCGAAAATTGGTTTAAATATATATAATACATTAGTAAAATTTGACAAAATACCATTTGTCATACCTAAAACGAAATCATTATAAACGAGGTTTTTTTTAAATAGTAATAATAATAACAATAATAAATAAATAGAAACAATAAATTGTATTTTTTGAATTCCCGGATGTTTTAGCGAATTTCCCATAGGGAATAAGCTATTACCGTAGGTCTCATGGTCAGACCTAAGCCCCGGACCATGTTACTTTTTCGTTTTTAGGTGCCCAGAGACCAAAAATAATCGCCATTAAAAATGTTATATATATATATATATATATATATATGTATATATATGTGTATATATATGTGTATATATATGTGTATATATATGTGTATATATATGTATATATATACATATATATATATATATGTATATATATGTGTCCCTAGACACGATAACTCTCGTAAAAATGGTCCGATCGAGACCAAATTTGGTAGAGATGTGTAATCCTACGTTTATTTGGATGAGTTCGTAAACCAGACATATCGACCTACCGGAAGGGGTAGTTTTGGGGGGTTTTGTACCCCAAAAATGGGTTTTTTGCATTTTTCATATGTAAATCTTAAAAATTTTAAATTTTTATTTTTACCATTGGATTTAGCTCAAAAACACACAACTTAGTATTTTAAAGCTTTGCTCTATCTCCATTGGTTACCGAGATATTACAAAGTCTAAAGACAGTACATTGTATTTTGGAGCTCCAATGTTAATCTTATGGAGAGTTGGGATGTGTTAATATTTCACTTATTAACCAATATTTTTCGATGAAACTTGGAATTCAGCTTCATTTGATTGAGATTCATCCATTTATAGGAAAAAAATCTTGGTTTTTGTGCTTATCATGGCAGCAAACCTGCATACTCTTTTCCCATGTTAATCATATCGAGAATAGGCAAACTTCTTTAGCAATGGACAGATATTGATGAAACTTAGTAAATGGCTTCATATGGTCGAAATAATTTTTTTTTATGTTAAAAACCTACTTTTAGTGTTCCCCATGGCAGCATACCTGCATACTCTCCCTATATTTATCATAAGGAGGATACATTTATTTCCCTATTTATGAGCATGTGATTTTATTTGGTTTACAGTTTTATGTGGTCAAAATTAATACTACTAATTTGGAAATTCGCTGAGTACGCAGGTGTGCTGCGACGGGGGTTATTTTAAAGTGCATTGTTCTTTACTTATTGTACTTCGCACCATTATATAAGATGACACATTATCATGTGATATTCTTTGTCGTTGGTCTTGATACAGACGCTCATCAGTGTTACGATAATAATCTAAGACCTCTTCTTTAACTTTTTGAAATTTATTAAAAGATGCCGTTTTCCCCTGGTTTTTGTTACCAATAAGTCCAATAAAATCTTAAGACTCGAATCAATTTATTAGCCTTATATTTTAACCAACAACAAATAGATATTTTTCTTTAATTTAGTTAGCCTCAATTGCCAATATTGTTTTTTGTTTTGCTTTAATTGATAACTAATTAACATGTATCATGAGTTTTTCCTAAAATGAATTGAAAACCAGGTTTCAAACTCATAATGAACCGTTCTCGGAATAACTCGTTAAATTTATTGAATAAGCTTATATGATCGGTTTGATTTTATATAAATTATATGTTATTGCCTGATAGTTATCTATGTATATAAGTTGAAAATATATACAATAACCAAATTTGTCACACAATAGTGGAAATGTCTAATTAAGTCCTTGTTTTACCAATCTAAAATGGAAAACATATTTAAAAAAGTTTTGTATAAATATTATATAATTTGTAATATTTGACATAATGGTGATCTAAATGAAGATAAATTATGACTCCTTCGCATATTTTACATTTTGCTTACATGATTTTTTTTATTTATGATGTTTATTCATTATAAGTGCTTGATTTAAAATAGTTTTTTTTTTTAACCTTTTTATCGATTATTTTCTTTTATTCATTGCACCCAGTGACTAAGGTGTGAGATCCACTACATTTTAGCACATAACCCCCTAGACCTCAGGGAAATGTGTTGCATATTTTAACATTAATGGCAGGTTTCTTCAAAAATGTTTCACAATTTATCTTATAGTAATGTGACTTGAAAAAATATTGCGTCATTGTGATTTAGTAGAAAATTTTAGTTCCAATGTTCCTATGATTTTTGCTATAAAAACCCGACTAATCAATTTCTTAACATTGACATTTTTTCTACTAGAATTTAGAAAGAAAAATATTCTAAGTACAGGGCATTTATCTTAGTACAATATCTTACAACAATTTTTGTAACATAATTTATAACGACTATAATTAATCTTAGTTGTAATATACATAATTTCTTTTAATCTATTAAAATATTATTTGATGATACTTAGCGCCGGTTTCTTCAAATACATTTAAATTAAGCTTTATGTAATTCAATGTTGAACTTAAGATAGTTTTTGTGTAAGCTCTTCAAGAAACCGTTCCTAAAATTTAGAATACAATTTTGGCCCTCTACAATTTGATGATGTACCGTATCAAACTCGTTGAAGACCTAGCCCATGTAGTTGGTAATATGGAATAGGCAGTATCATGCGTTATTCTAGGGTAATTTATAACTGACAATTTGGCTTTTCAACACATCGATGGAACTTGCCCGTTCAGGACTTTGGTGGAACTAACCTGTCCAGGGCGTGACCTGTGTAAATCATTAACGAATCTATAAACCAACTAGGGGGTATGAGATCGGAGCCCCCGTCGATCCGTTGTAGGCGAGTTGGCAATACAATATGACATAATTAATTTAATCTACTGTAATATCGAAGAGAATTGACAAACAAAGTCTTACATGGTTTTATTATAACGATTTTGAAGTAAGTTGCATTCTAAGTAGGTTAAAATCCAAGTTGTGGTATTAATTAAAATCGCCTGAATTTCACTCAGTAATTGATTTATTGGATTAGAGCCGACAAACTCGCAATGCCGAACCGCGCTGTCCTACAGTAGCAGCAATTGTTGGTGGTGTATAATTGAGGCAGTTCGTTATACAGACGACGTCATTTGTTGCGATCGGTTCAAATTGAGATCCTTTCATCACTTTAATGAGCTTCTAGCTCACTTGGGCTGTGAGCAAAGCAACAATAATCGTTTTGGAAAAATATTGCTTGTGTCATCATAAAAGATAACGTTAATTAGTTGCACCACAAAAAATCTACAACTACAATAATTGTTTCCTCAATGTATTATTTTTTAAAGAATATAATTAAATAGGTTAAAATTATAGAAAATTATCAAAAACTTTACAAAAAACAAAATATAATCATTTATATTGTTTTACTGGGTTTAAATGATAGAGTAATAGCTTATTTATTTAAGGGCTAGTAAATATAACTTAAGATGATCTGGCGTATATGAAATATTATAAAGATATATAAACCATAAAAATGAGTAAACTTTCACTTTATAATCATAAAGAAAAAGTTTTGACAAATCCGACAATAAATAACTGATAATGGAGATTTGCCTAAAAAAAGAGGCAATAAAAATCTAAAACAAATATGATTGCTTCTGTTTAGATCAATTTCCCAGTTAAATATAATCGGATTAGTTCAAAAGTGGGAATCACAATAAAAAATTAACAAAAAACTTTAATTTAAAACTATGTAAAGTTTTATTGACTAAACAAACCAGACATTGTATATAAAAAATTAATTCATGCCGTTCTCTGAAAGATTTGATGGATTTAGGGATAGGGATTTAGGATAGGTTTTATGCTTATACCCTAGGTATAAAAAAAACCATGGCATAAACCAATTATATCAAAGAAGTAAAATATAATATAATACAATATGATTAAGAAATTCATATCTACGGGAAATATTTGACTCTAAGAAAACAATGTTAAAGAATAATAAATCTCTGAAGAACAAATTGTTTTCTATTAGGCCGACTGGGATTCTGGATTTACAGCTTGGATATATATTGTCCTTTATTGATAACAAGACAGTGCCAAGTAAAAATGAACGCCTTTTTTGTTTCTTGCAAATAAGATGATAAATTACCATTATTGAGTAAAATTACGGATCAGTAGAAAAATAAGAGACGTAGAATACTTCAGTCCTATTACAGAAATCCTTACTTTTTCCCATGGGTACACTATAAAAACCACAAATTTTAAGTGATAGGTGAAATGGCTATGATTACTAAATAATACGAAAGTATTGCATATTTCGTTTATGTACTTAAATTAAAATATAATGTCAATATTTCAACACCCAAACATGACTGCCTTATAGTTCTGTATCTACAAACGAAAATAAAATTTTATATGAGTAATAATTTAATAGTTTCATCTTTTAGTGATTATCAGTTTTTTGAGTAGCCATGGTATCCACCAAATCCTTGACAATGGAAGGTTTGTTTAAAAATGCAATAACTATAGAAAAATTTACACATAATGATAGGCCTAGTAATCCGAAAAGAAAGATAACAACTTTTCTAAATGCAATGTACACTTTGATGTTATGATAAAATAAAATTTTCAATACTAGGATTTAAATGACAAAATTTCCATGGTCAAAATAGTTAGATTTCAAAATCAACAGTAGTATAAATAACGTACGACTTATTTCCCGATTACCAGAGTCATTACCAAGTTCTCTAACCAACCATCTTGTTTTAATTGTTTAGCCAGCAAATCCTACAAACTCGACTAATTGCAGTTTCATGTCGCTTTCTATGGTAGATTTACTACTGGCCATTAATAAACAAAAGCTTATTTTTATACATCTTAATACTACCAAAGTAATAATTTAAATTATTGATAAATCCAAATAAAGTATCAATTCATTTTTAATTCAAACGTGTAATTCATGATTATTGCAATAAAATTTACCAATATATTTTACAGATAAAAATAAACATACCCCAAAATGATAAATATTGAACAACTTATATTTTTACTTTTCTGCCTTCATTTTGAAAATTACTAGGATTTTTCTACCTAGGGGAAACTTTTTATGACTCAAAATGTTTAACCATCTCTCCAAAATCGTTGTTTTTGGAAGTAAGTAACGTTTAAAAAGTGAATCCCCCTTTTATGTCAATTTTAGATTATATACATAATTTTAAGACCTTTTTTATTATTTTACATTTATATTTAAATCTAATGGTTATTGGTGTAGGGGGATTTAAAGTTATCTTAGTACCATAAGAATGACTTTGAGCAATCTTTCATTGCATGCATCTCCAAAAAAATTAACTAAAATAAAAAAATAAATATGGTATTCACAATAAAAATTTATAAAATTTCGTTCTAAGAAAGGTTTTCTCGAGAAAATGGAAATTTACGACTCAAATACACTCATTTGCAAATATTATCGACAAATAAATACACTTTAGCCTATGTCAATTTTATGTTATTATGATGAAAACACTTTGAAACACTTTAATCCTGGATGCTATTTGTTTTACTGAAGTTATTTTGAGATACAGACAATGAACTAGGCAAGTTCACCTAGTGTTATTGTTATAGGAATAAAATTGAACTTCAAAAAAATCTCACTAGCCATTACGTTTTAAAAAAATTAAAATGAATAAAAAAGGTCCTTAAATTATGTACACAATAACACAATGGCATGAAAATAAAGTAATTGATATAAAAAAATTGACTTAAAAGTACGGATATTGAGGGAGGAGGTTAAATATTTTGACAACACGTCAAAATTTGCCCCTTTTGGTCACTAAAAATCACCTCTTTATATGGAGCTGTAAAAAAATGGCAAGGGGAGAACTTTTCGGACAGCTGGTATTTATGGTAATTGAACTTCGTAGACCAGATATAAATGGATGTAATTTAAAGATTTTTCTAAGCGGTCACGATAAATATTATATTCCTAAAAATAACAAAAATTTTACAACAAAACTAGTAATATTTATGATCACTTACCAATTTTATTAACAATTAATTTTGTGCATGATAACTATCACAATATATTTGATAATATATCACAATGCAAATTTAACTTTTGTTGATACTACCGGTAAAATAGAACAACAACTTTAAAATATAGAAAAATACCATAGTACATTATATTTTTTAATGCTTTATAATGATGGTTAAATATCCTTTATTTTATTTATTTTCGGTGTATCTACGCCAGTGGCATTTTTTACGTTTTGACGGCAAACGGTCCAAACCCCAGTCTTGGTACTATCTAACATCGACAAGTTGTTAGAAAGTTTCATTAATTAATAGCCCAATGACAAATGGCAACTGGGTCCAAAATCGAACCTTAAAAAAGCTACTAACGTTTCTCAGGATCGAACCGGCAACCTTTGGATTCAAAGGCGAGCACTATAACCACTCAGCTACCCAGCCAGTTATATTTAAAAATATAAATAAAATAATTTATTATTCTGTTGCTTGGTTTCGCCCAAATTGACATGGATAAACGTCGATGGTCCTGTTTGTGGTAACATTGTAGAGCGACAGAGGCAGGTCAAATCGTGTATACAGGACAGGTGTTGCTGTTCCTAAACCGACATTTGGCCACAGCTCTAGCCTCTGTTATGGGAACATAAACACACCCCCATTACAAGTGGCTACAACTCCCCGGAACACGTAATGCTATGCAATAATAATTTGTTTAAAATTTGTTTAAGAACATAAAGAGAATATAATGTAAGTATTAAAATTTACTGAATTTTAGATTGCTAAATATGATGTTACATATACCATAACCGTATGTCATACATATGTCAATATGAGAATATAAATTAAATAAAGAATTTTACTTGGGTTTTTTATTTTGAACTGTCACCAAAATGATATTTAAACTTGTTTGTAATACTGGTATCTTTGATTAATATTAATATGTTTTATCGAAATTAATTACTTAAAACTAGAGAAAATTTAATCTTTTCATGCAAAAATATTAACAAATACCCCCGTCGCAGCAGACCTTCGTACTCAGCGAATTTCCATCCGATCTTGAGAAATCGTATTTTCCCCATAAACACCATAGGAATGGGTAAGTTATGTAGGTTTGCTGCCATAGGAAGTTGTTACAAAATGTTAGTTTTGTTAGGAATCGTAATAGTTACGTAAGGTAAATATCAAACTGTATCAATATTCGGCACCTTTTAATTTTCCCCATAAACTAATGGGGGTGAGTATGTAGGTTTGCCGCCATATGGGTGTTGGTAAGCAAATATCAGTTAAACCCTACCTAGTGAATGTACATACCAAATATTATCAAGTTATGGTGTTCTTTTAATTTTCCCCATAAACCCTATAGGGGTGAGTACGTAGGTTTTCCGCCATATGGATGTTGTAGGCTTTGAGGTGAGGTACATCTGTGTGTTTTATCCAAATAAATACAGTGTCAGGAGGGCAGTTTGGTTTTGCTTATTAAGAGTGTTATTACTATTATTAAGTGTTTTTGCCATGCAAAAAAAATTAATGAGATAAGAGGCAAATAAAAACAACTCTAATGGTTTTATTAAAAATCATTTTTATAGGGTGTTTAATGTGAGTATTTGCAACTCTCGTATTGAAACTTTGGCGGAAATCCCGCTCTGCGGTAGTTTATAGCCTACAATTGCTGAACTCAATAAGAATTTGTGTGAATGTCATATTCATATAAAAGTCAATAGTCATACAACACAAGAAAAAATTATTAGACAGTGGGGGTGTTTCAGCTTTCAAGTATTACTTATTTGATTGAATGTAGGACGTAACACAAGTTGTTTAAGCATTACCAGAACTCAAATCCCTACAACTATGTACTCAATTGGAAGCTCTTAAAGTAAAACTCTAGAAAAAATTATGATACCCTCGTACCTTCTATAGGGCTCCGCCCAGGACAATGTTATCATTTTATTCTTATGGAAGCAACGTTTTAGTGATGAACACATGATTACATTTTATTTTTGTCTAAACATATCTTCCAAAGATATGGACGATAATCCTTGTCGTATGCAAGAGCAAAATAATAATTCAGACTCATCACTGCAGTCCTCACGATCACCCAGTGTGCTGGCTGATATTACTTCGGGAACTCCTGTCCAGGATAACGAAGATTTTGTTTACAATACCTTGTCCAATACATTCGGTGTAGTTTAAATGGCATATTGTCTTTTGAGTGTGTTATTGTGTAACCTTAACAACAAATAAATAAATTTCGTTGAACTTACTTTAATGTGATTCTGTTGCCAACATCAATTGGGGTTCCGTAGTAAGTATGTTTTTTTAGCAGTAGAGGGGTCTTAAATCCAGCCACTTAAGTTGCTAAAACTAGCTAAACCTGACGGCGGGTGAGCGCAGTGAACAAGCTCATCTGAAGAGAATACAAGTCGTTGGGGTGGCTTTGCAATATTTGAGTACCGATACTAAGCACGAATAAGCGAGTAGATCAGCCAGTTAGAATTAAGTAAAAGCCAGTTGGAATTAAGTAAAAAATAAGATAAATATTGTGTGGGTTTAAAGTGTAATAAGACAAATTTAGACTTATTAATTATTTACTTCGTTATATTTGCTATATTATTAGTTTGGAGTTCTAAAATAATTTTTTTACATTTAAATTATTACATTTATTGATACTCTAATGTTATATTTGGTCGCTGTAAGTTGTATTCACTTCATAATGTTGACAGCAAAGGGTTAAAATGTTTTTGACATCCGACCGAAAACTAGGCACAGCATTAAATAAAAGCTATAAGGATCGATTATTTTTCGAACTATCTGTAATATTATCTGGTATTTTTATACTGGGTGAAAGTAATTACTTTTGAAAAAATTTACTTGTGGAAACTGTTGGTTACTAGTAATAAAAGTAACCAAATCATTTTTTTAACTAGTTAAAGATCGGTTGATTTTGACACCAAGCGATATACAAAAGAATTAACTAAAGGTTAAAAATGTAAAGAAATTAGGTTAGGAATCTCACATGTACACTAGGGTAATTTTAGGACAGTAGTAAACACTATAGTATGTTATGGGGGATCTAACCCAGAATTTATTGAGAGGAGTTTAATACCGGTAAATTGTGCGGATTGGTGTCAACGGTTTTATCAAATTGTTCACGAACAATAAGGGGTTCGTCTTGCCACAGCATTTATGCTATACCATTTTATTTCAATAACATTTATAATAGTTTATTTTATTTTAATTAGATAAGCATACAACCCAAATTTGATATCAGATACGAAATTTTAAACAAATTAGACTTAAGTGGGCAATAAACTTTTTATTATTTTATATAAAATAATTTCAGTAAATTTTATTTCTATAAATTAAGCAGTCTGAAACAAATTACTTCAACACAATGGCTTGAAAACAATAAAAACCTTTTTTTAATTGCATTCCAACGAGTAATATGTTTCAATAAAGAATTCCAAATTCAGCACATCGGGGGAATCCATGGTCCCTGGACAAATCGGTACAATTTGTCTCCCACCTCCCTATACTCCAGGGGCGAAAACTTTTAAGAACTTCCTATTAAATACATTAGTATTTAAGGGGAAATGCTTTAGCTTTAAAACTATTTTTATTTAGCTACGGTACCCTTTGCGTGGGTTCCTGCACTCACCCCCAAAAGAATTAGAATTCAGAAACCATCATGAAAAACCATGTACATGCTTTTAAAATTTATCATAATGTTAAGCCAACATTAAAACATTCTCCTACACATTAAAAACTCATTCCAAACTAACCAAAAGTAAAATTGTTTCCAAACTACCCCATTTTATGAATTTTCATATATTGTAATATATAATATGGTAAGCTTCAAAGTATCTTTGACAAGAAACATTTAAATAAAACCAGATCAAAATTAGTTGACTTATATAGAAATATTTTCCCAATACTTTATAAGCAAAAATGACTTTCAAATACATGAATGTAACGCAAATTAAGATGTAAGTAGCCAATATAATAATGTGGAAAGATATAACAATTATGTAAAATGTATAAATAAAATGAGCTCGCCATAAGAAGAACAATAAAAGTGTCGCTCGTGTGATGGATGATACAATTAATTACTCATCATTTCTGTCGCCATGTCGTGTGATGTGTGTAATGTATCATACACGAGTGCTTGGTTCTTGATAACATCAGCACCGTCTCATTTAGCACTTTAAAAAAGTTTTAGTAATAGAAATTACCGAAATATGTTTAAATATTTATATATACGTTAATTATATTGTAACATTGTAACTTTTTCTCTTTCATTTTAGTTTAATATAATGGTATTACCCTAAGAACTATTAGATTTCATATAATATTACAATTATTTTAGATTAAAAATAACTTTATTGAATTTATTTAAAATTTTAAAACACCACAATTTGTAATAAATGTCAATAGTATACTCTGTTTTATTTTGTTTATTTTTTTTTAATTTCTTAATTCTCTTCCTTCATAGTAACAAATTTATACTGGGTGTCCCAGACCACCCGTACCGTACATCACCTTAAAAACCACCAAAATTAATTATTCACAAAAACAAACTGTGACATTATAGGTAAACCGGTTGCGCTCCATCCACTGATGATAATTTCAATGTACAGAGTGTACCAGAAGTAACCTACCCAGACCGTAAGTCATTAATTTTAAAATATTAACCCCCAATTTTTATGGTATTTTTGGATTCTAGACATAATTATAAGACTACTTTACAATTCAATTTGTATCCCTAATCCTAACGGTCTGGGAGATAATGGAGGTCGAAGTTTGATTTTTTTCCCCATAAGAATAACATGATGCAAATTGTCATATCCATTATCTCTGTAAATCTCCCGTTAAACTAAAAAGGCCTAGCATAAAAACGCCTTAGCTTCTTCTTTTAAACACTTTAGCATCATAAATTATTAGTTTTGTCATAAATTATTTCATTTTTCCATGAGTTTATCAATATGGTGGAAATTATTTGAAATGTGTAGAAAACTAAAGTTAATTACGTGCGAATCGGTATTTTTTAATGAAATATTATCTAAAATGATGTTATAAGATATTTTTATGCTTGGACAGTTATGTTAAAGGTAAAAGTTTCAATGTTAATGGATATGACAATTTGCACCATATTATTCTTATGGGATACATATTAAATTGTAAAGTAGTCTTAAAATTATGTCTAAAATAAAAAAAAAAATACCATAAAAAGTAGGGAATCGTATTTAAAATTAATGACTTTTGGTCTGGGTAGGTTATTTCTGGTAAACCCTGTACATTCAAATTATAATCAATGGATAGAGCGCAAACGGTTTTCTATGGCACAATTTGTTTTTGGGAATAATAAATTTTGTAGATTTTATAAGAGGTGTACATGTGGTCTGGGACACCCGGTATATAGATTTAGGTAGTTTTTACATATTCGTCACAAAATTAAGTTTCTTAAGAAACATTATGGTAAAATTATATATAATTATAACTTTCTACAAATTGCCATATAATATATTAGGTGGATATCAATATGAAAATATAATCTTTTAATACAAATGGGAACTCGTACTGTTTTACGATTTCTTATGAATATTATTATAAAAATAAGAAACTCCAATAACATGTTTCATTTGTTAAATTTGTTTACTGATTTTACTTTACTGTAACAATGCAATCTATTTTAAAATATTTTATTATTTAAAAAGACAGGTATTCTATGTTAAAGGTTTTATCAACATATTAACTAGCTAATTATTTTTTAAGTTAAAAAGTCGTTATTATAATGATTTTTAATATGGTAGTTTTATTGTAATTTTGGCAATATAAATTATAATTTAAAATTTAGCTTAAATTTAAAGTTAGCTGGTTTTTTTTACAAAATAGTCTTACTTACATATTTTACTTAACTTAAAAAATTATTATCATTTCAGGATGCAGTTTTTCCAAATGTTACCTTATATTCCATGATCATCTATTATGTTCTTAATTAAATCTGAACTCTACTGAGACGATTAAATATCCAACCTAAGGACACACTAATTTATCAATTTCAAGTTTTAACAATGAAACAAAACATCTTTCAGCAAACATTCTTTGAGGAAACTCAATGTTGAAGATTAATAGCATGTCATGTTATAACAAAACAAAGCCGACAAAAGTTTAAAACTTATTTCTTGGTTAGATTTTGTACTGCGACAGTCTTCAAAATTAGTATCTACATGACTGTATAAGATGGAGATAAAACCAAATTAATTTTGTAGATTACTAACCCCCTGGCTACAGATTTGTATTTTTAAGTTAGGATAATTTAGTTCTTGTTAGTTCTTCATTATGAGTAGATTAAAATTTAATTAACATGATTTAGTTTCAATAAATCATGACGATAAAATAGTGTAATATCACTCAAATCAGGACTAGGGTAGTTCCTTTTGTAAAACTCTTTCATAATTTCAAATATATTTTTCATACTATATTTTTAAACACTCTTGGAATATCAAATAAATTTTATGTAAAAATATGAAGGGTTGAAATTATGTTGCATGAATGTAATTCTACAAAATAATTGTTGTACAAAAATAAAATTTACCGTAAATATATATATATAAAAAAACACACAAACTTAAAAAATTTGAACTACTTAAAATTGTTCATTAAATTCATAACTATATGCTGCAATCGATAGCTTTCGATTGCAATTGATACTAACGAAAATGCCCTTTTTTACGAAAATGCACAGAAGAGAAATGCACGAAAATGCACAAAATCAATTATCAATGGAACTCACTACTAACTTAATATCTTGACTTTTATAGTAAAATAGTAACTTGTCATTTACAGGTGCAACAATGAAAATATTATTTTTATTTATTTTGTTTATTTATTATCTTTTTATGAAAGTTAAAATAATCTAAAGAGAATTATTAATAAAATTAATGATTTTTATTATAGCCCAAATTGTTTTTTTTTTATTATTATTTTTTTTTTTTTTATTACTAAATTCAAAGATATATTATTACCGAAATTTCTATTGTAACAGGTAAATAATTGAAAAAAATGTTTTTATGCTATTAAATATATTATAAAAGTAAAAAAATATTTTTTATTTATATTCAATTGAAAATTATTTAATTAAATAATTGTTTTAATATAAATATATAAGCGAGCCATAAGGAAATAATACAACAATGGTATGATAAAATCGGGCAGTAAATAGACGCCAAGGCTGAAAAGAGGCAATTTATTACAACGTTCTTGAGATAAGGGACTAAGATCAGTAGACATAATTTACAAAAGTATAGCTAAAAACGACTTTTCGGCTTCATCCTAAGTTATACTGTAATACATTACCTTGTGTGATAATTATATGTATTAAAGTAAAACTTAAAAGTAAACATAAAACTCTTGAATGGTTTACATATATACTTATTTAATACGGTAAGGTTTTTTTTTTGTCTTGCGAACTCCTCCTACAATTTTCAACCGATTTTTAAGTTTTTGGTGTCGTTGAATAGGGCTTGATCTATAGTTGTTTCTGCCAAAAACTAATAAGAATCGGACTGAAAATAAAGGCGCTTTCCACCATTGAAATCTCAAAATTTCCCATTTAAATAACATTTGGATTGAATAAAGCATTTTGAACATATGTTAATAATCAGCTGTAAATACACGTGTAGTTTTGGTGATTAAAGATATCCTCAATATTGGATTTAACGGATGTCATTGATTTAGAGCTAAAAGTAACATTTTTATTGTATTAAAATAAATTGCTCGACTTCGAGAAACACGTATACTAGTTTAACTCAAAGCGTTAAGATCTACACAGTATAATAAAAATGTTAAAATAAATGTTGAAAACAAATGTTTAAATGTCATGAAGTTGACGTTTTAAAGGGGACATATAAGTATAATAGTTTTTCAGTTTTAAAGCTTTACTTACCGGTATTTGAATTTCAAGAACATGGTTGTTGGATGTAAATCTGAGTTTCATGGAAAAATTTAAGATTATACTTTTATCTTTGTATTTATAACTTATTAATTAAGAAAATTAATAATTAAAATTATCAAAACACAATTTTTAAAGAAACAAAAAAAAATACATTACATTATTATAATAACTAATGTATTTTTAACGTAATTTTTGTTGTTATTTGTTTCATTATTACTGATGAAAAATTAATGTTTGCTTAGCTCTTATCATTGCATAAAGTTTAAGATAAATTATTAGCAAAAGATGTTATAAATATACATAACTTCACTAAAACTAAATTTCACAAAACTAAATAAAAAATTAAAAATGTGAATATTTATAATTCACAGCATGATACTAAAAATGGTGTTTGACTTTTATATATGTAAAATTGTCGCCATGCAGTGTAGAGGCACAGAGGACGAGTTGTGCACTTTTGTAGTGGGATTGGCACCATAGAGGAGTCACTCTGGGCACCACTGTGTGTTGTGAAGGTTTGTCCCAGGGTTGGCACCATAGAAGAGTCACTCGAGGCACCACTGTGTGTTGTGCAGATTGCTCCCGGGATTGACACCATAGAGAAGGCACTCTGAACACCACTGAGTGTTGTGAATTTTTGTTTCAGGATCGGCACCATAGAGGAGTCCCTTGGTGACCACTGTGTGATGTGAGTTTTTTCCAAGATTGGCATCATAGAGGAGTCACACTGAGCACCACTGTGTGTTGTGAAGGTTTGTCCCAGGATTGGCACCATAGATGAGTCACTCGTGGACCACTATGTGTTGTGAAGGTTTGTCCCAGAATTGGCACCATAGACTAGTCACTCGAGGCACCACTGTGTGTTGTGAAGGTTTGTCCCAGGATTGGCACCATAGACTAGTAACTCGTGGCATCACTGGGTGTTGTGATGGTTTGTCCCAGGATTGGCACCATAGAAGAGTCACTCGAGGCACTACTGTGTGTTATGTTGATTGGTCCTGGGATTGGCACCATAGAGGAGGCACTTGAGGCACTACTGTGTATTGTACAGATGGTCTCGGGATTGACACCATAGAGAAGAAACTAGGGGAACCACTGTGATCTGTGAAGGTTTGCAATGTATTGTGGGTTACAGTGGTGAAAATATGGTGTGTTTGTTTAGGGACTATACTCCATATCATTGGGTCTTTGGTGGTTTTAACCAGCACCCACAAATTTAATCTCAATATGGTGAAAATAATGACTATAGAACATTTACATAAACTGGAATACCTTCCCTATCTTAGTTAAAACCAGATATTGTTATATGTATATATTATAATTGTGAAAACTTTCTGGATAGGTTTATACTTGGGATAAGCAGCTCTTTGTAGTACATTAAAATAACTATCAACTTGACTTTCTTACCATGAAGACTGTTTGGTTTTATTAAATAAACGTCTTACTCATTTTTATTTTTTATTAATAAACATTAAGACGAGAACAAGTTTTAAGCAAGTAGAAACGATTGGTAGCACACATCATTGTTTTGCGCTGCGAGGATGTGACGTCCCCAGGCTCGAGACAAAAACACGATTTACGGTTACATTCGGTCGAGAGAATTGTTGGCGACGCGTCGTCCATCCTGTGGCAAAACCGATCCTCACCTCTCATATGACGAGTAACTTACCTTCACGTAACTCAACAATTTCTAAAAATTATAACACAAAAGTTATAATGTTGTAATGAAAAGTTGATAATCAAACCAGCATGAAGTGAAAAAATATTCATATGCCCCTCACCACAAATAACAATAATAATAAATTAAACAATGTTATTATTTACTAGCTGTTACACGTCACTGATACACTCATGATTGAAATTTAATTAAACAGACGAAAAAACTTCTTGACTCACAATTTTACAAATCCATCACTAATTAATTGTACTTTTTTATAAACTTGGTTTTTATCATATAATATGATAAATAAAATATTGATGTTATCCCTCTGCTGCACCATTAAGCACGCTCCTCTAAGTACCACAGTGACAAAACAGCTTTTATTTGTATCATTATTATGGATTATTGAGTATAGTAAGTGATTATATATTTAAAATCTTTTAGGATTAAATTCTTTAAGTATTTGTTAGTTATCTCGGTACGGTGTTTGTTTGGTAAAACTTTATTTTCCCCCACTTGAGACCATCGTGGCGGCGTAGTGCAGTGTTTCTAATTTTGTTTTCGTTAGAATAAAGGTATTGGACTTACATTGTAGCGCATTTTGTCATGCACCACTCATGTTACAGTTCGTGGTAATCTGCCATTTTCATTCACAGCAACAGTATACCTAATTTCTCTATAATGTGATTTGCTTCGTCTTTATATGGGCTCTGGCTAACTAGAACCACAATTTACAAAAGCTAAACTTTTCTGTATTAGCAGGTTTAATTTAACTTGATCTTAAATTACAAAAATAGAAATTTCCAAACCCTTGCAACGACTTTATTTTACTACGTTTCAATCAGCTGAATGTAAATTCACGGGGTTTTTGTCTAAATGCAGTAGAAGAGTAAACGCTCAAGAGGATTTAGTTTATTATGTCCCGTACTTAAAAAAATGTATAATTATAATGTATTATTTTTTTAATGGAAAGAATAAATAATACAGTGTTATACTATTTAAACGACAAAATTATATGGCTGTTGGATTAAAAATAAATACGTTTTGATTGTTAACTTATTTAAAGATACTTAATTATGTAAGGCAATTGATTAATAATTAGAAGGAATAGCAATTCAAAAAGAACATTTCACACATGTTTCTCACCATCTGCCTAGCGCTCCACTCACTATGACTGAAGATGTGTATCCGTCGAGTATCGACGGGCAACGACTCTTCATGGATTAAATTGTCTGATTCATTAAACCTAGTCACCACCAATTCCATGAAGTACTTCTAAACCTAGGTTAAACCTCTGAAATGTTTCCTTCGAACCTAGATTAGCTTCATCTAACGATTTCGCTTGATGGACTCTCACTTAATATGTATACAGTAATTTTAGGAGTTGAGTTGCTGATCTAGTTATAGTTCAAGAAAGATTTTTCTTATAGGCTCTAAACCAAATATAAAATTTTTTTGCCTGTAAATACCAAATATAATATGGCGAACCATCTGGATGACCGGTGATTTATGTATGTTCATATTTTGTGTAATTAATGTCGAAGATAACTATATAAACAAACGCATTAACATAATAAACATTTTGTATCAAAATATTTAAATAAATAATAATAATAAAAACAATTTGATGTTTCACCTATGAGCAATGTAATATAATGCTAGAGGAATTACATTTTCAACAATTACCACTCTGAGAAACCCCTTTGTGTGTTTAATACAAGCAAATTTACTGTAGAATCCGTTGAGCGTGCAAGATCACGCCCTGCTTGCTTACATTAGCTACTCTCGTAGCATGATGCTTTCTTTGTGTTTATATTTATCATTCTGCACTAATCAAGAAATCAAAAGAAGTTCATAAAATACTAAACCGATTTTATATTTATGAAGTAGACAATTAGTTTTATTTTCTAGATCTTATAATAAACTATACATATTTTGTAAAAAGAAAATAAAATAAACAATAAAAATATACAAAAAAAGTACTTAAAGGCAAACCTTTAAAGCAACTTAAAGTACTTAATTTCTGACATTCATCTCATAAATAATTACAAATAACTCTGAACATAACAAACATTAACATGCATAAATATTCATTACTTTTTAGTAACTATTTTGAAAAACATCTATTGGCATCTTCATTGTGCCGGCACTTGCACGTCAAGAATGATTTGTAGATTGAAAAAAAGAAAATAATGGAAAATCCTTGGATAAAAATTCCGGCAAAAAACAGCTTAAAAGTAATTTAATTAAATATTTTTGTAGTATAAATTAACTATGGGTTTTTTATAAATAGTGGTCAACTTTAAAAACAAGTTTTACAAACTAAAAACCAAATTATATTCTATACTTTACCATAAATATTTACAAAAGAAGCTACAGTTGGCCTACCATCATGACTCGCTATGGCCGTTCTCACCGTATTTCACCCTTTCACAGTATTGCTCTACGGATTTCTGGTCACGTACCATTGACTGCGATTGAAAATAAAGAAATAAAAAATATCTTTTTTTTTATTTTCACCACAAAGCTGTAATACTAAGTCAGGATTGATAAAAACTCCAGGTTCAAGTTTCATAAAACATGTCAGGTTATTCATCTACTAATAATTAATTAAATAATAATATCTTGTTCTTAAAACACACAAATATCAAGTTGAGGCAACTTAAGATTGGACTTATGTATTAAGCTCGTCCATTTTTAACATAAAACTATAAAAATTTCAGAAAAATTTAACAAGTTAAAAAATAAACTATAAACTATTTTAGTAATTGTTTTGAAAAACGTCTATTGGCATCCTTAAACATCACGTGCACAGCACAAATGCTTTGTAAATTAAACAAGAACCTAAAAACTATTGATGTAATGGATAAGTTATCAATTAAGAATTTTATTTAACTGTAGTGATTTTTATGATATAATAATATATTTAAAATAAACTGTGCTATTCATTAAACCATTAACAGAATGATCAGTTAATAGTTTATATTCTCTTATTAATGTCTTATTGTCTGTTACTCATAAATGAAAGTACAATTTTATGTTCATAAGCCAATATTTTTAATAATTTTATTGAATGCAATAAAATCATTAAAAATATTGGCTTATGAACATAAAATTGTACTTTCATTTATATATAATCCAATATTGAAGCTCTAATGTGCAAATGTTACACTCTATTTAAAAAAATCTTACTATGTATAGGGTAATGCAAAATCAGAATTCATATGCAAAGGACGTTCTAGGTACAAAAAAAAAACGTTCTTGGGCAAAAAAATACTTTCTGTATTTTGATCATTGTAAATTTAAATTTAAGTTAAAAAATGTTTGCAATTGACTTCTTTGTACTGACATTAGGGTTCCAAGATCACCTGTTTATTAGTGCATTACGTAAATCACCTAGATTAAGTATAAACAAGTTTTAATAAATGATATCTATTGCCCTGCACATTTATCAAATACAGCCCCTCCCTATTGGTCATGGTACAGCCCAAAGTTCACCGAAAGAAATTAGTGACTGCTCTAGATAAATATTATGTAAATCTAGCCAAACTTTACCCCTAAATTTGTGACGGCCAAACGGTTTGTTATTTTATCCAAATGCGTTTGGCTAATTTTTCTTCAGGTAGTTGGGAGTGTTCAAGGCACGCAGCTTCCCCAGAAGGTAAAGAAGCCTGGCCAGATTCACTTGAAATTGCCCTATGTGATACTTCCAAACCACAGCACACCCACACTGTCCACACATTACCTCGGAAGAGTGACTGGTTTGCCAGCTGAATCTAACCTTCAAATTGTACTCGTACATACTATGGACCATGTCTTGCTTTCGTTGAACTTTACTCTTTGTTGAATAAACCAGAAACCAGTTTTAGGCAAGTTCTAGCAGATTGTTAGAACCAGTTCGCTGCCGAGCTATGCCAAGGCTTCTAGAGAGTAAAGTAGTGCCATATTTATAAAACAGGATCTTTTTGTTCGGTCACAAGTCATTCACCATTACTATACACAATGGAGGACCTAACAGAGAGCTGTGTGGAGCTCCTTGTAGCAGAGTTTGTTTCTGGAAGGTGCCCCTGCAAGGGTGTCAAACTGCTTCTTGTTGGTAAGGTGGCTGCACCTTGGAGGAATTATATAAGGAGTGGCCACGCGGGGTTAGAAGCGAAGCCGCCGTGCCGCGCTCGTCGGGTGGCGAGGGCTACCGAGTCGTTGAATTATGGAAGTTTAAGTGTAATTAGTTGTTTTAAATGACAGAATAAATTTTAGTAAAGTTGGTAAATAATTTGTTAATTTTTAGGTCTATATTTATCAAGTTGAAAAATAACTGTGTTAAGGCTATGTATTTTACAAACGTCGACTAAATCTATTATAAAACAGTAATCATTAATTTTTTATTAATATTAATAAATCATCTTAATTGTCCTGATAGCCTTAAAGGGCAGTTGTTCTTGTTAGTAAATATAGTTTACTTAGTTGTTGTATTTGACGAATAATCGTCTATTGTTTATAAGTTAGTTTTCAGTTATTGTATCCTAAATTCCGTACTTCTTATTATTTGTTTATATTATCATTATTAACCCATTAATAGTAATTATGAGTAATTAATTGTATGCAAATAAATTACTGTCCAATATATTGTAAATATGATTCTGAACATCACTTTAAAGAGGTGTAAACGTAACGTATTTTTACAAATTATAGTAAGAAATTTACATTCAAAAATATCAATTCTTATATTTATTTTTCTTGGAAGTATTATATTAGACAATAAAATTAATTTTACAGAAACACATATTTATTGAGATGATTTAAATTACGTTTTTATGTATTAAAATCATCTCTTCAATACAGATCTTTTACTTTAATGTCCTTTTATAAATTAAAATATATGTTTTATCCAAAAAAAAATTATATTACTGAATAGAGAATTTAATCCTTTTTAAAATGCAAAAGCTGGACTATGTGATTTGCCTGGTGTGCTCAGGATTTTAATTCAAAGTTGCGCTCGTCACGTTTTTTCCTATCTCTCCCGTGTTACAGCGGCGGCACCATGCCACTCTACGGCCGGCCGTGCCACTCTAGTGGAGGGGAGCGGCCGGCTTCACTTTAGCACGGTATATCCATAAGGACGTGGCCACTCCTTATATATACTTCCTCCAAGGGCTGCACAGAGTGTTAAAGACAGTGTCGTTGATTCGATAACTCCGGGGTCCCTCCCCGACAGTCTAGACTACAACGAAGTTGGTGAAGGTTGCGAAAAGTGTTACGCCAACTGATGATGTAATACAGCATAAGTTGAATCACTCACATAATTTATTAAGTGTTCTTTAAAGGTTTCGTGTTCCAAGACAATTGTTTATAAACATATCCAGTAAACGAGTGGGTGAAGTTAAAGAAGTAATAGAAGCAAGCTATAATATTAATAGAATCATTTAGCAGAGCAACCATGGTAATCTTTTCTCATATATTAAAAAATGTCTGTATATTTTAATTTATCTTTCATTTCCAAGGCATGCGTGTAGAACTATGCTGATAATTTCCCCCAAATGACACCAGTTTATGTATCATGGAGCAGACCAAAATTACTTGACCTTGAACTTTGTCAATTTCCATGATAATTAGTATTGAAGAATGGGTATCTTTTCTGTAATAAGCAATAAATCGTATGGTTTTCTTAGCCAGATCCCCATATATAACAATATAAATCTATTGCAGAGCATCAATGTATGGAAAATAATCTGTTCTATTCATTATATATATATTTTATTTTATTTATTATACGATATAGCATAAATCATTGCTCTATTTGCATCGATAAATCCCGGTTGCTTTGTCATTGTAGCCCAGCTTCAATTGCACTTTGTAGACCGATCAGCCCATTGGGGAAAGCCCTAAGTGGGCTCTCTGCAACTGTGTGATACATAGTTTGATACTTCGATCCCCAGGTACATGACTGGCCTTGTGTCACACTTCGTTTGTATTTAGAATAATTACATATTACTACTCCAGTGCATAAACGATTGAATGGATTCCACAGCTTCCTAGGAAGATGCATAAACTGTGAGGGTGGCCGCAGAGCTGGTTTTTGCAGCCTCCCTAGATAGGTTATCATAGATGGGTAGCAAAAAGCAGATACAATCTAAGATTGTTTCCATTATAATGTGTAAATAGGCCTTAAAATTCATAATATAAGTTTAAAATACAATTAGGGGATATTAATGTTTTACACTCCGGCCGATGCAGCACAGCCTATATCAAGACTGCCATGTATTGGCTCAGTGTCACACAGACTGATGGCTTTACAAGTCGGCAACTACTCCGTTACTGAACTTAGTGAAACAGTTCATCTGAAAGGTGAGCGAACTTATCTGACTTCAGAGGTTCACTTATTCTTATATCGTTCTTAACCATTTAAGAATTTTCCCATTTATCGTTCCATAGTAAATCACAGGCGTTGAATATTACAAATTTATTTATCTTTCCTTTTAATATTCAATATTTAAAATTAGATTGAGCAAGTACCAAAGTTATCATACATTTAATTTTTATCATATTAATAATACAAGCATAAAGGAATGGTTACAATATTAATTATCTTACAACTTGTATTACATTCTATGAATAAGGCCATGCAATTAACATTTTTAAATTTCGTGTGATGTCGATGGTAATTTTTTTAGTAATAACGTCAACATTTTACTTTAGATGATTGGCAAAAAGTAATGTAGTAGTGTATCTCTTTGGTAAACACAGACTAAAAATATATTACCTTTTTATGTAGTTAACATTTTTTGGTAAATTATAAATACATTCTCCTCTCGAAAATAATATAAAATGATATATGAGTTGGTGTTTAATCGCAAGATAACAAAATAAAATAAATGATTTATCACATTCATCGTTGTTTCTTTACCTTTAACTTGTATGAAAACACTTACAGGAAAATGGCACGATTGAATTTTACAGTGGTTAACGAAACAAATTAATTCTAGAAGCATGAGTCTCAGGAAAGGTTATTCAGAAGAAGCATGCCTGAACACTCATATTCAGTTAATGAAAGCAGTTCTGTTGGGCAGAGAACAGCTTCAACCGATTTATTAAGAAAAACCAAAATGAAATCAACAATTGTTTAATGTGTAATTTTGTAGTTTTAATGCTCTCCTTTGCTTCGAAAAATACATGGTTACACACAGAAAGAACCACATCCAGTCCTTATGATGTACAACGTTTCCATACTGGGAATTTTATAACTTTTAAGGTTTAATCAACCGTAAAAAATAGTTGACTTTTCATTACAAAAACACATTTTGGGGGATTATTTAAATTAATTTTAAAAAATTATTTATAATATTATTGTATTGTTTTTAATAAGTTGATAAATTTAGCTTATACTAAAACATTATGTATATTCAACAATATTTTATTACACATTTTTATGTTTTAATATAGTTATAAATAGTCTTAAAAAATCTGTAGCTTTCATGAAAGTATAAAAAACCCGTAACATAATAAAACAAGGCTGTTCTACGCAATACATAAATTTAAGTAAAACCAAAACCACTTAAATGGAGGAAATGCGGGCGAGACAGGACGCCGCGCCACGGCCCAAGACGGATGACCATGCAGGGTGACCTGATGTTGGGAATTGGTTCCCTTCTAACTCCATGTTTTCTGCAACTGATGTTAAGAGTTGATACACATTTAATCTCCCCCTCAACACACTTCCTCTAATTAATATTGGGCTTGAAGCTTATCTACCAACCAAAACCACCACTTCCTATTCCATGATAAATATACAAATTAAAGTAAAAACAATGTAATAGTAAATTCCTTTAAGATATTTTATATACTATTTTCTCAAAATCAGATACGAATAATTTAATCTAAATTTATCTTAGCTTCTAATTAAAACACAAAAAATAGGATTGAATAAATTCGTAATAAAAAAAACTTTTGCTAATAAAAATATACTAAAATATTTAAGTAAATAAACTAGAATTTTGACAAAATATTTAGTAACACTTACTCAAAACAATTTAGGATTGTGATTTGTTTAAATAAAGTACAATAGTTTAAATACATTTTTTATAAAGTACAGTAATAAAATGTCATTTAATGTTGAAACGTAATTTATTAAAATGAGAAACACATTTGTAAATAAGTTATTTTCAATGTTTGGGATGAAGTTCCCCTATAAAATCTATTTTGAAATGTCGATTACGGGAAATGTACTTCGGTTAGTTCTTTCTGATATCGGAAAATCAAATGAATATAATTACAACCTTACAAAACTTTTGTTATTTTTCGAAGTTTGCGCCATTTAAAAAAAAAGCTTTATTTAAGTGAAGATAATCTTTTAATCAATAGGTTTTTACTGTGTATCACAAGGTTCAAAGCATGGGTAATTTATCCAAAGCACAATTTGAGGAGGTATAGTAGTGGTACGCTCACCCGATTTCGAAACCATGGCAACGGTTACGTAGTTTCGGATCTCTGCTCTGACGTTAGGTTTTATCACTGACATTCACCTGTAATGTAGTGGCTTGATTGTTTTCTTTGTATAATAAGTAGTGGGGTTATGCCGGTTCTGGCACAGGTCAAGGCCAAGTGGTTCGAACCGGCAGGTCTGGGTGACAGTGACGGATGTGTTTTGTAAGTGGGTCAAGGCCATCCGGAGGGGGTTTTAAAAAAGTGGGAGCCGCAGGGGCTCAGTCGGGGCGGGGATTCGGGACGGGTCGGATCGGAGCGGGCGGGCGGGCCGAGGGAGGGTTTTTTTCGTTTATTTATTTTAATTAATTTAAATTAAAATCGTGTCGTTGTTGTTGTGCAGAGAGGCGTTGGAGCGTCGTGCACCGGTGACGCAGTGGTAGACGCCGAAGGTGATGGCGAAAAGGAGGTAGACGCACAGCATGCACAGTACGCATTTGAACAGTTGCAGCAGGCGGACCATCCTTTGTTGGTTTGCCGTTTCCAATTGCAGCCTGTTGATCTCCAGTCTGAGTCTGTCCTCTTCCAATCGTGATCTGAGCGAAACGTCGTCCATCATGTCTGTGTGTGCGTGTTTTTTAGTTTGTGGTGGGGGAAAAAACGGGAGCGGTGTTGACGGTCGGAAAGTCGGCGATGAAATGAGAAGCGAAGACGAATGCAGTGCATATTTATTGTAGAGTGGGGGGGGGGGTGAAGAAAAAAAAAACAGTTGTCTTCGACTAAACCTCATCGTCAGCTGTGTCGGACGGTGCAGCCTCGGAAGGTGGAGGAGTGCTGTTTGCAGGTTGGATGTCCTCGCTTTCCATCTCCTCGCATTGTGGACAATTGTAGGAGATCTCCACAGTCATGGTGATGGTGTTGTTTGGAGCGCTGACTACGTCACTCAAAGTTTCAAAAATATCCCGCAAGTCTTGTTGCGATTTTACGGTAAATGTATTTGTACTTGTCGCTAAAGGAAACCGCTCATCGTTCGGGAGTTGGCGAACAAATGGCGAGCGGCGGTGAGGCGGCCGCCTATACTCGGTAGGGGTACCGTGGTGGGGGAAGAAAAGAGTGGGGGGAGGACAGTGGTGGGGAACGAGGGAACTTCGGTCATCGCAGTTCGCCGCGAAACGCCGTCGGGATAGGTTGTGGGAGCCGTACGAAGATAAGCGCTAGCTGTAACACAATGTAGAAAATAGTAATACTTTGTTTGTAAATTAAATATTAAATTTATATTTAACCAGAGCTTGCATTTCTTGTTCCTCGTCGTTTAATTCAACAATTTTAACACCATTAGTTGTCTGTTCCTCTTCCTCTGCACTTTGCGACGATGAAGACATGGAGGTGCCAGAAGAAGATGATGAGGATGAAAATATTTTGGTAGGATTGACGTATTGCACTGTGATGTTGATCCATCTTAAAGGATAGCTATAAATGAGTGTGAGTAAGTTTTGGAATAGTTCTTCCATCTCTTCTCTGTCGGTAATTAAATGTTGAAAGGAAATGAATTTATCATCCATGTTGTTGTCAGTGCGAGTAATGAAATAAGAATGAGAAGCGTATGGAATGATCCGTAGAATATATGTTGTAAAAAAAGTGGTGGGGGTAATCTCAAGGTCAATCAAATGGAGTTTTAAAAAAGGGCTGCAGTCAGTGACTACAGCTATACAACTGAAGCTTCAACAGGATCAGAAGACCAATCTGATCTGTACTTGCACGCACTTATGATGCATGTACAAAAGTCGTCTTTATAATATGCATCGCACTTTCGACAAGTGACAAGTTTTTGCGGATGAAATTTGATACACCTCTGGGGACAGCAAGTGTGGAAGTATCGTGACTTATAAATCTTGATGGTTCGCAATTCCGGTGGTGGTAGTTGCTTTGTCTTGCATTTGCAGTAACAGGATCCGAAGAATTCGCACTTTGTACAAGCTAATCCGTCTACCATCCATCTTCCTAAATCAGTGCATTTCTGTTCACAACAGTAGCGCGGTGCGTCCTCGTTTTTCTTCTCCTCCATGTTGCCGCTTCTAAGTGTTGGCAAGAAATGAAGTTGTACAGTGTAGGATAGCGTGTTTTATAGATTAATAAAAGTGGTGGGGGTAATCTCAAGGTCATCCAAATGGAGTTTTAAAAAAGATCATCTTACAAGTGTAAGATGGTTTTTACATTTATGATGCAGGCTTGTCATTTTCTTCTTCTTCTTCTTTAGGTTCTTTCTTAATATTCTGTTCCTGTTCCTGCTTGTTCGCTCTAGCCATGGCGATGAGTTCTTCAGTGGATAGCGGGTGCACTTCTGGAAACTTCAGGATCAGTTTTGGTTTGAATCCTTCTCTAGTCAATACACTGAGATCGGCGCTCATCTCTTTTACGGTTCTATAGTCCTTTCCGTAGATCTTTCCATTGAATTCAATCATCATTCGGTATAACATGGTGGCAGTGGTTGTTATCGCTGCGACCGTCGGAGAGCAAATGATGATTTTGTTGGAGTTGATCCCTCGTTTTATAGCGAAATTTTACAGCGAACCCTTGTTGTTGTCATGCTTTGACATTTAGTAGTATTTGTGGAACTTGACATTAGTTTGAGTAGACGGAGTGGATGTTGTCCCCGTCTGCGTGGGAAAGAACACTTCATCATCGCAGAAGTTTTGTTTGGAAAACATCCTCTTGTTTGTGACATAAGTGTCGACATTCAAGAGATAACCACCTGCAAGAAGAACTCGCAATTCATTAGTGAAATTGTCGAGCTGTTCAAAAGTTGTAATAGTGGAGGTATCGTATGATGCACACTTGATCTTGAGAGACATCTTGCTATCACCGACGATTGCACAAGCAACGGAGATGTGTACAGCACTGAAGGTAGTCGTAGACTGAGGAAATTCCCACGGACATTGCTCCATTTATATAGTTTTTGAAACTAGGTCAAGGCCACCCGAAATTGTTTTTTATATAAAGCAAAATACCGATATGTGTACAAACACATACCGATATGTTGCTTTATATTTTTTTTATTTTTTTATTTTTTTTTATTGTCATTTATTGAGAAATATTTTACAAAGGTGTACAAGAACAATAGGAAATTACAAATTAACTGTTGGCAGTGGGCATGACGTGAAGTGTGAGCTCTGTAGAATTGCTTCCGCTTGGACCGTGGGATGCCAAGTAGAGAGCGCCGGGGTGGATGATTCGTAGATCTTCGTTCTGCAGAAGTTGGACGAAGCGTTTGGGAAGAAAGATTTGAAATTTCGGTTCATCACCGGGCGAGTAGGGCGCTTCACTCAGCGTACAGTTGATGGCGTCTCCGACAGTTATATCCTCCTTTATATCCTCCCCATCCCCCACCACTCTGTTGGAGATACGCGTTCAAGCGATAAGCGTTCTTTAAAGCGCATTGGGATTGCCGATGTTTAAAGTTCTTCGATGAAATACAAATGTTTGCAAAGTGACACTGGAAATCTCTGTCCACCTGAACATTTAACACTTCATGGTTTGTAAACGCCTGTATCCAACTGGCTTTCTCCAATCCTTTTGTGTAGATAATTTTAAATTCTTTACAATAATGATTTATAATGTGCGGCATCATACTGTAGTGTATAAAACCTTCATCCCATCTCAAGTTGTGAAAGTGTTTTATCAACCATTTGTTTGTCACTTTCGCTTTAGTGGTTAATCTGTTGAACGGTAGAGGTGGTTGGAATAAATAGTGATAAACTACAGATGTGTCCATATCTAAAACTACTAACTCTTTTATAATAAAACTTCCGTCGTTACCGCGGAACGCTTGAAATTCAATTATACCTCGTCTTACCTCCATTACTTCCGATTGGTTGGAAAACGAAACTCGTTTATTCATGACGAAGGTTGGTAAAAGACTGTTTGTAAAACCGTGGTGGACATCCTTTTATACTGGAGGTTGTTAGTTTACTAATTGTTGCACGAGTCTTCTTCATTCATCTCTTGGGCTTGTTAATCTATATTAAAGTTAGTTTGATAGTTGTGCAACTGTCTCCACATATCAACTTCGTGAGGTATTCTATTGAAGATGGACGTATCTACAGGACCGTATAGAATCGGAACATACGGTTGTCTATCCAATGTATCGGTCAAATACTCTTTTATAATCGCGCTTGAAAATATCAGCTGTTTTAGATATCTTGTTATAGGACCGGTAGCACAACTAAGACTGTAGAATTCATCTTTTGTCAGGTGTACCTTCATCTCATGCTTGGTTAAATCTCGAAAGCGAACGATTTGTCCACCTCGATGTTTCACTATATCGATTTCGATATTCGATTCCAGCAGACTTAATTTTGTCCTTCTTCCGAATGTGTTGTTACTCAAATAACATTCCAAAAGATGTAGATGTTTCCTAAACGATTCCCAGGAAATTTCAGTGAAGGCCACCATTTTAGATCCATGATTTAAAATAACAGTTGGTGAATAATCCAATGATTTTATAACTCCGGCGGATACGCTCTTTGTCATACACGAGGAGATGGGATAGTAGATCCTGAGAAATACTTCTGCCAAAATATTGGTGGAAATGGTGTCGTCGATCTTTCTTCTTTTTACTCCTTTTTTCAACTTCCTCTTCTTTTTTCTTGTGTTTAAACTTGAGGAACTCATCCATTTCTTGTTCAACTTGTTTTTCTATATCCAAACTATTGTCAGCCATGAGAGGCGTAGTTTCTTCTTCGTTAGTATTTGCAGTAGGCGAGCTCATCTTGCGAACGATGCTTCCCATACGACGGTCAGAAATATAATGAGATTTTCATTCTTTTTCCCCCTTTTATAACATTTGCATCAACCTCAAAACAGTTTTTTACAACACATTTTTAACGATTCCCGTTAATGGGGTGTACGTCACTATCTTGTCATGTAAAATCAGAAAGTATGCCGAAGTTCCATCCGGTACTGCTTCTTCAAACTCCATTTCAATTTTTATATCTACACTTGACGACTTTACGGATTCATTTTGTTTTGAACAATCGATAACGATTATCGGAGCTTTTGAATAAAACTGATCCGGTGATAATAGCGGTGTATTTGTCTTTCCGTAATATGACGATTGAAACCTCGCATACATATCGTATAAAATGGAATAAAGTTTTTTGCTGAACATTACATTTAATTGTCATAAGGAAAGAATTGAGAGTTTAGAAAAACTTTGCAATGTTTTATCTTGCAATGGCCAAATTGACCGGCGTGCGAAGTTATATCATCTTTTCGTTTAGTCTGGAAACCGAGTATTATGTACCGTGCCCGTTCTAAATAAGTGGACGTCTTCACAGTCCATGTTTGACGCTCCGTTTGAGGTAGTGTGGGATATTCATGGAATTCCCAACTTCTAAACGGCATGACGATATCACGGTCAGATTTAAACTTTCTCAACAATACGATTCTGTGTTCATCGGCTAATCTGACATGCGGTACTCTCCACACGACTTTATCCAACTGTAGTTGCCATTCCAGTTTGGCTTCCGTAGTTCCAGGGTCTGCAAGTATCAAGTCCTTGTTAGTTGAAGATCTGAGTAATACCAATTCTTGTTTGACATTTATTATTATTCGTCTGTAATCTTCAGCGCATCCCAAAAGCAAACGTAAAGGGACATGAAAGTCAAAATGACCATTGGAATCCGGTGTTATAGTGTCTTTATCGGGTGCAACCCATCCGGCGGTGACTATTGAATTTTTCTCATGCGGTGTTAATGATGTTAATCCTTTCAGTGTCGTTGTTAGACCGACCTTTTTTGTTGAATCAACCGTCACTCCTGATATTTCATATCTTATTTCATCAAAAAGATATGCCATCGGGTTATTTATAAATGGAACCGTTGAACCGGTCTTTCCATCCAATTTTAATACCCGTCCTTCGATGTACAAGTAACTTTCACACGGTAACGTGAAAATGTCCTGTTGTTGAATGGGGATCCTTATTTCATCGTTATTGTTTAATTTTGATGAAGTGTAAGGGTTGTGCGTGTGATATTCCTTCTCCCATAGTGTTTCGTCGAACGTCGGCCCTTGAGATATATCCAGGATATCCATCGTTGGTAAGTCTTAATCCGATCTTCTGCAAGAAACGAATGTTGTCCGGTGTTAACTCGTCCAATGTTGAAGAGCTACTGAGGTCTCGGCTCTTCCGTTGCGGTTTAAATGTCAATCCCATGTTGAACTTATGACACCGCTTTTATGTGTAACCGTATTGTAATGGTTTCTCCTCTAAAGTCAACACTGTTGCCGTCCTGATCCGATATGTTCAGTACGATGTCCGAAATGAAACTGGTGTTCAACGGTAGGTATATCAGGTTTTGTGGTTTCTCAACTATTTTAAAACCGGGAGCCACTGTTGGATAAAATGTATGCAAAATATGTTGGTTTACACCATCTCTATACGATCCGTGTATAATATTGCATGTTATATCAATACTGTTCACCTTCAATATTGTCACTGTGGTATCGCCCGTATGAGTGGTTCCAGGATCTAAGACTTTCCTTTTCTTATTTGAAAACCCGAGTAAACTGGCGATCGACTGTTCCAAACTGAAATCTATATAATACTTTGAAGTGATTTCCGCTTTTAAAGTATTGTTATTTCCTTTTATACTGATATTTTCTTCTCCTAGCTGATTCTGTAATACTTGGTTTATATCGTCTATTTCATACGATCCAGTAGATAAAGTGATTACCTTCAATTGAGAATAATTTCCTTTTTCATCTTTACTCTCGTAATAATGTAGTAAATTGTTTTTTCCCTCCGTGACGTTGGGAATTGAATTGTACGTAGTAAAATCTAATAGTGCAGCTTCCCACAGTCTATCCTTGGATAAACGTAGTGCCGGGAAAAGAGTGCTTTTCAGTGTGGATGAATTTCCACTCAGTGACACTGTGTACGATGACATCTTATATGTGACTGACACTTTTCGCTAGAAACTCCAAACATAAATGCCCGCATATTTCGGTATCGTTGGGTTGTTCTCTCTTGTAATTATAAAAAATGTTTTTGGAGTTTCGAAAATAATGTTGAAGTTCTTTCGGCGGTGGTAGATTGCCGAAACTGTCAAAGTAGTAAACGTTTTGTCCGAGTTTTTTATAGCATACCCAATGAGTGCCTGGACCATAGGTGGAATCCAAATTTACTATCCAGTTTCATTTTTCCATATGTTATTTGGTAATGCGTCTTTCATAAAAACTCCTCTAAAAAATATTATTCTTAAACATTTTACATAATTTGATAATTGATGATTTGTTAAGGCTTTATTTGGAATTATAAATTGATTGTTCTTATTTAGTACACACGGTACGGTCTTAGGTATAGGCCTGCTCCGTTTTTTACCATCGACCAAACGGAAGTTTTCTTTGCCTTTGTTTTACGAGTTCTACGACGTCTTTTCTTGATGTTTCCACCTCTTTTGGGAGCTCTTCTTTTTGCAGGTCGTCCTCTACGACGTTTCCCACCACCGAATTTTGTTTTCCCCTTCATGGCTGTAGTAACTGCCCAAGCGGCTGCTTTTTCCGCAATACTTGCGTCACTTGATTTCACTCTTTGCCAAGCTTTTTCAGCTAGCACTCTATCCGCTATCGATCTATTTGTTGAATCTGCAAACTTGGAATACGCTATATCGTGTTCTTTGCAGGCTTGATCCAATTTATTAATACCAGGATCTCCTCTTGCTAAACGTTTTGCCAACTTAGTTCCGGGTCCACAATATTGATAACCTCCGGGCAGATTGAATTCGTATGGTAGAGCGTCTATCGCTCGATTTAGAACAGCACCAACAGGAATCCGTCTGAGCAGGGATAACGCAGCTGATGTTATACCACGTCCTTTCTTGACGCTGTCTTGACGACGACTGAGCGGTGCGGTCTTCATTGTGTCGTCTTATACAACCGGCGTGTTTACTCTACGAGATGCTTTACATGAATGAATAATTTGTGCACAATTTTTATATTTAAATATTTAATTATTCAAATTAATTACATACTGATTTATGATTCTATTTTTAATCCAAGCTTCTCGTTCATCGGGTTGAATTATCACATGACTCGTTGTACTAGCTATATGATTGTGGGTATCAATAAGTAAATTGCCCACTATTCTTATTAAACAATCTAAAGTTACAGCATCTTTCGGATGTTGAGGATCGTGTAACTGCATAATACGTTTATCATTACACGTGTAAGCGGTCGAATCACTTTTTGATGTTGTTATGACTTGTCCAATAGTAGCGGCATCATTGAAAACTTCACCTGGTGAAACATTAATTATTTTCTTCATCTTAGCATCAAATTTGGTTCCATTGCGTTCATCCCAAGTTATTGTTTGTTTCACTGTAACACAGTCATCTTCTTCATAACCATTAAAAATATTTTTTATTCTTCTATTATGACCTTCGTATGTACCTAATAAAGGACCTTTTGCAATTAATGTTTGTGCCATTAAAGGTACATCCGAACTTTTTTCACCAAATCTTCCATTTGTTATTCTTTCACCTCCCGCATCCCATTCATTATTACTCCCTTGCATTAAATCAAACTTTTCATTTCCATGTATAAATGTATCTCCTCGCTTTAGCACGGCATCTTCATGTTTTACAAAATTCGATGTTCCCCTTTTTAATTCTTTAGATAGTTGTTCTATAGTAACAGCGTCTTTTGGTTGAGAACCGAACTTTACATTTGACAACACTTTCCCATGACAATCGATTTCATCAGCATCTTGTAAAATACAGTTGTCCTTGATGTATTTCAGGTTTACAGCATCGCCGTCTTCCTTCGGGTATCCAATGTCATTTATTATAAATTTATAAAAAGAAAATCCGCGTTGAGTCTTTTCCGGTATTATAGAATGTAAATATTCTTTATTAACTGAATCTTTATCATTTTTGGGATTTGCCACGTTTGTTATTCTATGATTCCCAGCATCATATGTCTGTCCATCTTTTAAATTATTACCCCACTGCAATTTTAAAGTATTTGAAAGTTCAGATGATAAATACTCTTTATTAATTGCATCACAACTGTCAGTTGGTTTACCAACATTAATTATTTTATGTGATTTGACATCGTAAGTATTCTTGTACAATTTCAACGATGTTGAAGTAGCTTCTTTAACTGTTTTTAAATTTGCTCCATCAGTATCGTCTTCTGGATCTTTAACTAGTTTTAGACGTTTATTACTTATGTTATAGTCGCCTTCAGGAGTTTGCGGTAATCCACTTCTTTTTCTGTCTTCTCCAACTTGCACCCCTAACGCGGAGTACCGTCCGAACTTGTCGACGCTCATGTTAGAACTGATACATTATACGCTTACAATTCTTTTATATATCCGCGGACAATTATACAACTATGCCGCGATTCCTAAGTTCATCAACCAGAGCCACCCATTCAATATTTAATCCCGTATGACCGGCTTCCATGGCTTCATGTAATAGTCTCATCCTGTCAACCAATTTATTGATGTCTCTGTAGTAGATCACATTTGTGTTGTACAGATTTTTCATCAGTCCTTTACCAGATGTTGAAGTATCTCCTTTACTCTTTTTACCATGTTGTTCAAGAAGTGATAAATCCATAAGTGATAAAGATTTCCTTTTTAGCGTTTGTTTTAGCGCTGGTGCGGTACGCAATGTCGGCAATTTTCGTGGTGGAAATAGCTTTTTAATAACGATGTTATATTTCGTTGCACGTGAACGATTAATCATCGCATCCTTTGAATAATTCCTTTTATGGGCGTTGGTATTTTGTAGAATTTCTTTAAAAACATTTAAATCTTTGATTGAATACCTTAGTGGTATGTTTTTAAAAATTAATTCGTATAACCCTTTTGTTCCTTTATAATTTATGCTCGCCGATAATGATGTAATCGTCCTAAGTTATTTCAAGCTTTGAATCACCGATTTTCAATTCATTCCCATCAATCCTTGCTCCGTATACGTGTGATTTGCTTAAATTAGGGTTAGCTTTCATGTCATGTAACATTTTCATTATGTATCTCCTTCCAAGAGGTCCATGTTGTAATATATCGCTACTCAATTGAGTTAGATTTGGAATCGATTGTTCCGCTTCAGGTATTGGGTGTTCTTCTTCTTCTTTTTTTAATAATTGGTTCTTCTTCTTCTTCTTTTGTTTCTTCTTGCGAAAATTCACTAGCACTTGTATATGAATCATCATCGTCTTTTTTTAATGCTTGTACTTCTTGTTTAGAAACTGGTAGTAAAACATCTAGTTCATAACGAGGTTTACCAATGGTTTCTGATATCTGTTTTAATGTTTCCGTAATAGGTTTAAATGTAGTCTCCAGAAATTCTTCTCGTTCACTTAAACCCATCCTTAATGCGCGATTCTTCATCCTAATAGAATCGCTGAGTGATTTTATTTCTTTCAATAGTTTTTCCTGATTCACCATGTTTACACTGTGAAGTCTGATTCATTACTAGACGTACCGCCGTTCAATTAATAGATTAATACAAATTTGTCCAACCCTATCTGATATCTTATATCTTTTATAGCTTCATCTTTCATAATGACGAGAAAGCCATACTTTTCAGCCCACGCTTTGCCGCACATCTCTTTAAATTTATCAAATGTCATATCCGCATTCACATGATCGTTATATATATGTTTCAAATTTGTTTCATCTTGCTTGAATATTATCAACAAATTAGCATTATCTCTTATAAGTTGTTTTGGAATTTTACTGTAGGTTTGACCAATGTAAATACTGTCAATATTATGATGTCTCCCCATTGCAAAATAACTTCTGATTGTATCGTGATTTTCACATGATACATCGTCAAATATAAATACAGAAAATGGTTTAGCTTCATTTGGCTGCATAATTGTTTCACTAGCATTAAACTTGTAGAAATTTACTTCTGGTACACTTGCTAATACTTTATCCAATAACTGGTATTTAGGTTGTTGCAAAGATTTTGAAAAAATGTAAATATTATTAAACCTTAGCCCTTTTGGATTAGTTATAAGGTTGAAAACAACATTTGTTTTTCCACAATTTGAAGGACCGGTTATCAAACATCTTATGGAGTTTGGTAGTAATTCCCCATGTTTACCACGGTTTAACTTGTCACTATCCACTGTCAATTCATCTATATTATTAATATTAAATCGTTCCTTTTGCTGTACAATATCCATCTTGTTTAAAGGTTGAACACATAATGAGTTATTAAAGTATTATACCAAGTCTTTTGTAGGAATCCAAGAATATTTACTCTTATCAAATCCCAACCAACGGACTTTAACTTTATCCTTTTTTCTTTGTAAAACCTTTTCGACAAGATATACATCACCAACTGTTGATTTCAATAGTTCATGCCCATAGAATCCGCCTTGAAGTAGTTCACCTTTGTTGTCCTTTAAAATGTAAGTTTCTGGTATTGTCGGCTGCACCTTGTAGATTGTAAATACTTCGTTAGTCCAGTTTGGTAGATATCTCTTACTGAAAACTCCTTTGTATTTACTTATACGCACCTTATTGTTTACTTTAAACTTTTTAGGTTTTAATTTTTCAATTTTGGGAGCCGTATTTTTTTTAATACGCTCCAAAACAAGCTTAGCATTGCCGCTATTTACTTGGATAGGTTTCATACCAATAGTGCAATGATATTTGTTATTGTACTCTTTTATAAGCTGCGGTAATATATCGTACCACACATACGATCCTCGTTTGGAAAATGTTTTATACATCGCTCCTTTTAATGTTCTATTGAATCGTTTTATTATCGAAGCTTTGACTTCCGAATTTGTTGAATAATGATTTATGTTATATTTTTTTCATTAATGCCGCAAATTCCTTATTGAAATATTCTTTCCATCATCAGTTTGTAAATGTTTTATGACAAGTTTATTTCTTTTAATAGCCGTTTCCATAGCTATTGTAACACTTTTCCCACTCTTGTCCTTAAGCGGTAAAGCGTCAGCGAGCTTGCTAAAACAGTCTATAATCGCTAATATATATTTAAATCCTTTATTTAATTTACTATGTGGTATCATTTCGATGAGATCGGCTTGGTAGAGATCGTTCATTCCTTTAATAACTGTATTTCTTCTTGGAAACTTTCTTCTTGCCGGTTTATGAAGTTCATGTACAATCTTATCCTTCAGTCCTTCCATTCTTAGATGTTGTTTCCACGCCGGTTGAAAAAATACTAATCCTTAGACTGGTTTGTCATCTTTTATATCATTAACAAATATGGGTCAAGGCCAAATAATAGCTGTGTAAAAAAGAGGGGGGCATGGCATTTGGCTTGCCATGCTCCCCTCTTTTTTACGGAAAGGAAAAAGGAAGTAGGTGAAAGGACGAAGAACAGGTTTTATTGGTCGATAGGAGTTGATGAATAATGACCAAAGGGAAGAGTGTGTATATTGTCTTGCTGGATATGCCTCTTTTCATCCTTGTAGCTTAGTGCCCATTTGGTTTGTTTAACACTGTAAACTTGATGGTGAAGCTTCTTATTGAATTAAAAGTTGCTGTGGTTTCTATATTTTCAAACAGACATTTTTTAAATTGTTCAAATTGTACATTCTTCTTTAGATATGATGTTTTAATGCCTTTTGCCTTCTTCACAACTTGATGTTCTTCTTTCTCACTTATGTATAGTTGAAATGAATAAAGCTTGGACATCAAAGCCACAATCTCTTCCATAGGCGCACCATTGGTCTCATCTTTGAATTTTCCTAAGACTTTCTTGTTTATTCCATTGTCGTAGTTAGGATGCTGTTGCGGATAGTCAGAAAAATCAAAATCATCTTTATAAACAAAAGTGCGTAGGTCTTCATACATATCATTGGTTATAATCCAATAGATGAATGCGTCGGTGTCCATGTATGCATTCCAATGTTCTCTCTTCCATAATGTTTCACCATTTTATTATAATGAAAATCGTACATATGAGTTTTTGATTAGTCTAAAATGGACATTCCGACATAAACAGGGCGATCCATCTTAATTGAAATTTTGTTCATAGAAACGGCAAAAAGGTTTTCATTAATAATTATTGAAGATGCAAAGTTTGGTTTTTGGACCAACTTTTGTAATTTTGTTGCATCATTAACCAATCTTAAATCTTTGTGATTCCTCTTGTTTTCTAATGTTTTGCCGAATATTGCATTATTCATCAATTAAAGAAATCCTTTTCAAATTGGACGTTGCTGCAGTTCTTCTTCTAGTGTTGTTATCTATATAGGATTTCAACCAACAGGATTGAGAAATTGTAGCACCCTATTAATTTTGGTAATTTTTAATCCCATCTCTAACGCTTGTTGTACTGTCCAATAATGTGCTAGCATACCTCGTCTTGTTGGTGAGTGTCATCATTAATTTTGGCCATCTACCAGTCGGAGATATTTCTGTTTTTGCTAATAGCGGCAAATCGTAATGGTGGTCGTGAAGATGTTCGGGGTACTCAAAATCAACGTCAAAGATGTAACCAGTATCTCCGTGTTTAGGGATATCGGCGATGTTATCAATCGAATTTGGATCAACCCATTTAAAATTATCATATGGAAGGGGTTTTGTCATAGCCCATCCATATATGTTATTTGCGTCAAAATAACCTATAAATGTACTTGGTTGTGACGCGTCATAGTTGGGGAGGTATTTATTGTTGGATTTTACATATCTGGTTACACTTTTCGTTAATCCTCCTCGGATACCAGACTCTATCATCAACACCATATCTATATCGGTTAGTAGTTGAAGTTTACAGTTTGTTTCTTTTAACATGGCCTGCCATGCCAATCCGGGAGCTGTGTACGAATGAAGAGGGTCTAATCCGTATGCTTTTAAACAGGTATTGCTAAATTCTTCCATTATGTCACATAATAGTGTCACATCCAATTTAACGTAGAAATCTGAATATTCTCCCAAAGTTCTCATCCCTAATTCATTCCATACCTTACAAGCGTGTTGATAATCTTCCTCACTAATGTCCTCTTCGTATAATTTACTCTTAAAAGCTTCTCTAGGTGGAAGTGAGGTTTCTTCAAATATTTCCAAACTGTCGATATAATCATAAGGGAAAACACCTTTGCGAAGAACTAGATCCAATTTATCGTTATTCACAATCATTCTTGTTTCTATTAAATCTTCTTTCCTGAGGTTTTCTGAAAGTCTCGATAAACTGCACGGCATAAACCGGTACGAATCTAAAAATCGTAATTTTATATTTCCAATCTTCTTACTAAAACTTATAAACTTTTCAGTTGTTTCCGCGATAACATCAATCGCACCGTCATCTCTCCCCAATTCTGGTATTATAAAATGACCATCATAACCGCTAAGGTTATGCAGTATTACAGGTATATTTCTAGGAATCTTGTAATTGATGTTGCATCCATTACATGCTGCACCCCTATAATATCCTGTAAGATGATCATGATCCTTAACTTTGTAGTTATTCAAAGTAAACTCATTTTTACATAAAAAACAATGGGTGGCATTTTCATGTTGAATTTCTTCTTCTTCATCCATAGGTATCATTGGCACAATATCGCTATACAAATTTTCTACATTCCTAGCTATTTCATATAGATGATTAAGAAATGTCGCAGCAACATCTTCACCACGGTACACCACGGGTCTTGACGTTAATCCGTACCCATTTAAATGTTCTTCAGCCAATGTAGATTTAACCACTAAACAAAAACTGTTAGGCTTATGCATTTGATATTTTACACTCTTCCTTGCTTCCACGTTTTTATCTTCAATAGGGACAAGTGTTGATTCAAAATCAGCATATACCACTATAGGAATGCGATACTGATGGAACACCTTTTCAAACTGTAAGTATGATTTACTTAATGGTGGTAAGATAATCTTTGCTTCAAAGTGTTCATTACACAGTTGTTTATGTTCTTGTAACCAATTTCGCCCTCCATTTCTTTCTTCTTTAAAGCAAAAACATCTTTTACAAATTACTTTTTTGTGTTCATTTTTCGATAGCTGCTTGTTGACAAGTCTTTCAAATGATTTTATCCATACATAGTGTGACACTTCATCCTTTGTAAGTAACAACAAGTCCGTATGATCTGCAAGCTCGTTCTTCACCACTTTTAAAGGATAAACTTTATTGGAACTGTCCAAACCAAATATTTTAACTGATATTCCGGGATTTTGTTTTTCAAATTTTGAAATATCCTTCAACCCTACGGGTAAGACAAGCCTTGAAAATTATATCTATATCTGTAGTCCTCATATTCTTCGCCAGGTCTTTGCGCATTGCTTGTTACAAATTTTGAGGTCATGGCGTATCGAAAACATTCCATACCTTCATTTTCTACATTTACACATGATTTTGTATCTTTGATCCTTTTCGGGAGTGCAATATAACTGCTGCCCATCAGCCCATAACCATGCTTGTGAACTCTTATGTCCATACCTACGACGCTAACTAGACTCCAACCTGATCCTCTTCCTTCGTGTTCTTGAATTTTCGTCAAAATCTCTCCAAAACAATCTTCTATTATTGAATCAATATCCGAATTACCCATGATGGTTCGATTTTTTGTTATAAATCCTCTTGGTGACATTTCTTCTTCTACATTGATAAACATGGCGTCTAAGATAAAAAAAATTTAATAAAGTTTAAACGTTTTAGTTCTTCTTTTAAAATCTTGATCACAATTGGTTTAGCTTCAGCAACAAATTGCTCTAATTCCAGATTTTCGTTTTGAATTTTGTGATGCATCACCACTTTACCGGGTAATGCGTGAATACTTAAACTTGGTAGTGTATTAGACTGTCCTGCTGTTACTTCTTCTGTAGATATGTTTTCATTTCTATTGTGATACAACTCCTTATGAATGTCTAACAATATTTCATCTTCATAAGACTCTAAACATATCTCACAACGATGCATTTTAGCGATGTTTATCCTTTGAAATTTAACAGGTAAATGAAACGCGGCCTCTTCATACCGCCTTTTTATGCCGTCTTACCCCCACCAATTTTAATCTTCTTCTTCTTCTTCGCTATCTGACGGGAATAATCGTCTTGCACAGAAAACCAATCTTTCACGTATTGATTCTACATCAGGATTGTGACTAGATGTTGGAGTTTCATGATGGACATCTTCAAATTCCAATGGTTTTGGGTATTCATTCTCTGTCAAGTCTATTTGTAACATCTTCATGCGCCTCACTTGTTAATTCTTCTTCCATACTGTCAACACTTTCCGCTTCTGAGTTGTCGTCATCCGAATCTCCCATGCCGAGATCTTCTTGTTGAATTTTACATAATATTTCAAAAATAGGTTTCCTAGGATAGTCAGTGTTATCCACGGGAGCCATTTCGAATGAATAAAGGAGACCCTCTTGTGTAGCTACTTATATATGACTATTTTAATAGGTCAAGGTCAACACCCCCTAAAGCGAGAATGGGGAATAGAGCACTAAGTGGCATGTTAGTCCATTACCACAAAGTGATCTATTCCCCACTCTCTAATGTAAGTCCAATTAACAACCAATTATTAAATGTCAATTTTTTATTGTTTTTTTAAACTCATCATTGATTATATCAAGTCCAATTAATAACCAATTGTTTTTACTAACACATAAAATTTTAAATAATTTTGTAGCTTCTTCCACTTCTTCTTTATTCACTGTCTTTCATCACACAGTTCATAGGTTCTTCATCTTCTTGTTGTAGAATTCTTTTGCGTTCATATTCCAACTGCTTTATTCTTTCATTCTTTATGGCCAACTCGATAAGTAGTTGATTGATGTAGTCAGCCGCCATATCGATAGTTCTAGTCCTTACTTCTCCCAATCGAACTCCTGGTATTAACCTTTGCAGTTTGTAGTATTTTTGTTTTATTCTCGCCTCTCTTGCCTGAGCTGACTCTTTAAAATGACTTTTCTGGACTTTCAAATGTTGTTGATCCTTTTTTGTTGTAGTAAGGTCCAAAACATTGTCTCCACTTGCCATGATTCTGGTTCTACTGCGAGATGTGAGAAACAAGAATATTATGAGCGAAATGACTACAACAACGCGTCGAACCTCTTTTATCCACTTTCCCCCACCAAAACACTTTCCCCCCACCATGTTTTTTATAGGTCAAGGTCAAATAAACTTAACGCGAGAACGGGGAATAGAGCACTAAGTGGCATGTTATTCCATTACCACAGAGTGATCTATTCCCCGCTCTCTATTCTACATCTAATTTTTTGTATTTTTCTGTTTTATTATTTTTTTATATTTTTATTTTTTTACCCGTCATCATTTACACAGCAGGAGCTTCATACTTTATAGGAGAGTCTTCATCAGGTTCATTAAATGCATTCCACGCATAAGTATCAGGAAGTTCATTAGGTTCCATCTTCAAAACAGGAATTTCACTAGGCGGATTCCATACACCAGTAGTTTTATTTGTCTTCAGTTTGTTTTCTAACACTTCAATTTTGTTCAACAGTTCCAAAATATATTTCTTTGCACCCATCAATGTTTGTATCCTGGTATTGCCGACAGTCAATGAAGGCACTATAAGTTGCAATTGATAGAACGCCATTTTTTCTTTCCTGCACCGTTCCTTACCTAAAGCACTCAATTCCGGATGTGTTATTCGTTTTCCTTTACTTGAAAAATGTAAAACTTTACTTGTTGAAGGAGTTGAATTTTCTACTGGTTCAGCCATTTTTCTTACAATGTTCTTCTTAAGAGTTTTAGCAAATAAATGAAACTCCTACTGTGTTTTAACCCTCTTTTAAACACAATTCCCCCACCATTTCAATTTCCCCCCCCACCATGTTGTTTAAACAAAAAAACAAACTTCCACTTTTGCATTCACATTATTGTCTTTTAGAAATTTAATAAATTGTGAGCTGGATGACGATATTTGCCTGTTTTTTAAATAATCTTTCACCACTTGTTCATCTTTCCCTTCTAATATGTAGCAAAACACTTTCATCAAACTTCCATCATCTTCTTTGGATCTTATAAAGTTTGCAACAAATGTCCATTCTTCATCGAGAATTTTAAAAGTTTTTATTTCCATCTGAAAAGACATCTTTACTCAAGTTATTCTGCGACAGTAATGAAATCAACCTTTACCAAGCAACATTTATAACCAATACCCCCACCACTTTTTCCCCCACTTTTCGTTAGATCTCCCCTCCAAACCGTTACTCTAGTATGTTCTACACCTAATAAATTTACATAAGACCTGTGCGCAGATTGTGCATCTTTCCCGCATAGCTTCAAATCTTATTAGTGGTGCTTTAACACGATGGTCAACGTATCCTCCTTCAAATTCAAATTCATCCCAATCATCTATAGCCACTCGTGCACAATCTGGACAAAGCTGGGTCCCATCTGCAAATTTATAAGCAACAATAATGCCAAATCCATAATGTTCTCTTCGATACTCGTGTATTGAATTTCTAACCGTATTCGGAATAACACATTCTCCTGATCTTATTATGTGATGAAATAAAACGTCATCACAAATTATTTTTCGCAAACAAATAACAAAAAGTATCTCCATCGTGTTGTAGATGAGAGTAACATTCGTACTAAACTGTTTTACTGCCTACCGCCCGCTTAAATAATTTATCCCCACTACTATTTTATAGGTCAAGGTCAAACAATATTAACGCGAGAACGGGGAATAGAGCACTAAGTGACATGTTATTCCATTGCCACAAAGTGATCTATTCCCCGCTCTCTATTCTACCTCTACTTTTTTTTACATTTTTTAATTTTATTATTTTTTTTATCATTTTATAATTTTTTTTTACTTAAAATCCCAATATTTCATTTCCTTCTTCTTCCCCTTCTTCAACCGCACCTTCGTTACTACACACATTTTTCAAACGTAACAGTTCTTTCTTCATTTTATTGTTTTCATTTTCCAATTGTTTAATTTTTGATTTTTCTTCTTCCAATAGTAGTTTTAGATATTTAATGTAACTACTGGCTACGTGGACAGTTTTCACTCGGTTTTCTCCAAGTCGCATTCCGGGAATTTGAAATTGAAGTCTGTAATATTCCATGTTGATATTAGCCTGGGTTTGTCTTGATTGTTCACTTCTTTTCCTTCTGGTCTCCTCTTCTGCTTCAGAAGTAAGCGTATGATATAAAATTGGACGTTGCATCGTAGTTGGCTGCTCTTATAAAACTAAAACTGATTTCAGTCCGACATCACATTTATCCCCTTTCCCCCACCACTTTACTGGTTGTTCCACAAATGACGAATACATATTTCAACGGTCACACTAGCACCATTTTTAACAAGATGGTTATAAAGAAAATAAGGATAGTCACAAGATTTAAGATCTTCATTTGCCAACATGAAATCAAATGCTAATTTCCTTGAATATTCATTATGAAATTTTTCATGAACACTAATTAGAATTCCAGCCTTTTCAAACTTATAACCGATGTCCGGGATTTTCTTACAATCATCTATGTCCAGAATTGGAAAATAATATGTGAAGGACTTCACCGGTGGTACCCACACTCTATCAAACTCTTCACAAAACACTTTGTACATTCTCGCTCGCTCATCCATTTTCAAATGATTTTTACTCATGCCAGACTACCGTTTAAATACCCTACTACCGCATCTTTCCCCCTACCATTTTTATTCCGAATTTGTTTCCTCATGTTGCGGAGTATGAATAACATGGGCAGCGGCATTCCAGAGTTGTGACTGCTGTTCTTCTTCACCTTCAGATTCTGTTAATTCTTCCGGTTGGTGCATAAAGGATACATTTGAATTTGAAGCGGGTCCAATATCATTGTTCATTTGTTGATTTAAATTTAAAAATTCTCCAACTATTTCTTCTAAAAACTGTCCAACCGTAATATTTACCTCTTGCTCTAGTTCTTCGTCTTCTGCCATCTCACGATCTATAACAATTTCAGTAATGTAAAAAAAAAGTGGTATCTCTCGGAGACATGGTTTAAGAAAACGTGTGGCTCCAGTAACAGTTACACGAAAAATGAACAGGATTGTGTCGAACCCTCGCTTATATAGGAAACTGGAAGGAGAGGGGGGGGGGGGGTAAAGTCAATTATAAAAATAAAAATTTGTAACTTGCCTTGATCTAATTACTCTTGCAGACAGCTCTGTCTGCAGACAGCTTGTATTGCATTGCAACCACTTCCACCTCTATCTTCATGCCTTCTACAAGATTACGTACGTGCAGCATCCAAGGAAACAGTATTTCTAAAACTTCAATCCTTACTCGGCATGCACACAATACTTCGTACGCACCGCGACGGTATACAAACACACTAACCCCCAAGCCCATATCTCTCATTATGTTTTGTTCAATTTTCAAAAATAACCTATACAATAGTGGCCAAACTTCTGTGTGCTCAGCAAAAAACGAATCCAGTCTCTTATACATGTATAATGTATAACAACAAGACAAATAATGAGCAAACACATGTGATAGGTGCTTTTATAACATTCGCGCCAACACTGTACAGTGAAAATTTTTTGGCGGGGTCGGGGGGGTTCAAGTTCAAGGTCACACAGGACTTAGACTTATGTAGTAACCACTCATCACTAATCTTGCGTATGAATCTTACAATTCATACGCCTAATCTGTGTATTAGGTGGCCCTGGAAAGGGCCGTTTTTTGGGGTTTTGACAAACCCCTCCTTAGAGCAACTGGATGTTAAACCAGTTATTATGCTCTTCATTCCCCCTGAACTCATTAAACAACTCCCCCCATTGCCAGATGAATTCGGCATTGTCCGGGGTGATGTACACAATCGGACTTCCAAGAATCAACATTGGAGATATTATCACAATTGTTCTGCCCGACTCCAACCAATGTACTGCTTCCCAGATGTACGGGTCAATAGTGTCTTCCAGTCCAAGTATTATAAATCTAAGTTTTTCATCAATCAGTTGTTGTTCTTCTTCATCCGATGTCTCTTCTTCATCTTCTTCCTCTATTTCCAAAACTTCTCCAGACTCAGTACATTTGTTGTAAAATGATGCAGCATCCAGTGGAGCCATGTTCGCTGTACAGTGGGTAGGCGAGCAATGTTCCAACAGCGGGTGTGCGGCTGTTTATTCAAAGTGGGTCAATGCAAAATAAGAGAAAGTTGGCAGGGGAAGGAGGTTTGTGACGCCGGGGGGGGGGGGGGTTCCGGTCGAGAGAGAGGGGGGGGGTCAATGTCAAGGTCACATGAAAGTAGGTCACGGGACTTAGAGCAACCAAAAAATAATGGGAGAGAAACGCAGCGCACTTATCATAGCGCTGGTTTCTCTCCCATTATTTTTTGTCAAAAAATTTGGAAAAAGCTAATTTATTTTAAGATTTGCTACGACCCCACCGAGTCCAACCATCCTCACCTCTTATCAGATAGTCTCTCGCATCAATTTGTTGATCGCTTTCAGGTTTCTTAGAGGTACAGATAGCTGTATTACCCATTTATAGCCGTTACATGAAATTACAATTTTATTATGCTTATCTGTTTTGCTTACAAAGAAATACCTCAAACCTTTTGTCAGTCTATCCAATTTAGTGAGGGGGTAAGACTTGCTGGAGATCACAGTCGGTTGTGGCACAGAAAGATGTTTTACGAAATGCAAACGGCAATACTGTTCGTTTAAGACACATTTCTTACCACATACCGATCCTTTTTTAAGTCCCCTACAGAGCAATTCAGGACATTTACGGGGATTTTTAAATGCCCTGCGTCGCTCTTTCATTAATAATCGGAAGCGCTCTGAAGGAGCAATTTTGAAAAGTTTCTTTTTTCTTTTTAGAACAGGAATAGTAGGAGGATTGGGGTTTGGATTGGGTTCAGCGATAGGTGTTATTAGTGGTGGTAAGGATATGTAGCTGCGGATAGATTTCAGCAATGAAGGCGTGTCCGGACGAAGAGGCTCACCAGTTCTTGGGACATCCGTCACTTTCTTCTGCGGTCGTGGTGGCATTACTGCAGATCCATCTTCTGACGGCTGCTCCGCATGGATTGGTGACGGAGGTGGCGAGAAGATGCTTCCAAGAACTGTCATAGCTTGCAGAAGAATGTTGGGCTGAGCAGGAGTTCTGGATGTGGAAGGTGGCGTGTCCATCCGCTCCAACATGTGCTCCGGCACATTCTTCAAACGGAGTCTCTTCGTCGGTACAGTTGGTGCGATAGGTGCTGATGTGGTAGTGGTGCTGGTAGTGTTGGAAGTAGTACTGGTAGTACTCGACATGGCTCTGATGCGGCAGCGTTGGCGGCTGGAATCAGAATAAACAGACCCGTTAGTACGCCTCGCTTAAATAACCACACGCAACAAGTGAAAGTGACCTCGGGGGGGGGGGGGGGTTCCGGTCTGGTTGGGAGGGGGGGGGGTTAAGCATGAGTGGATTGAGGTCAAGGTCACCAAAAAATAATAATGATCCAAGGTGATGGAGGCGGCCAGGACCGTCTCCACCACCCTGTGTTCCTCAAACACTCCCAATCCCAACCCAAAAAGTTACGTCTTGCGAGGGATCCCAATTTTTTTGCCCGCAAGCACTTTGGCGATCCAGTTTGGTGAGATGTGATACGGGCGGCCAGTCTCGTGCCATTTGGCACTGGGCTTGACCATGTGGTAGTTAGGGACACTGGAACAGCTAGTGCAAGACGCAACTCTAACCTCCCACCCTTAATCTAAACCCACCCAAACATATTTTTGCCTGACCAAAATTAAAAACAAAAATCAAAAACAATAAAAATATGCGCTACCTACGGCACAACGCGCATGTCCCACCCATATTTAATGAAGTTCAATCGAACTTCTTCAATTTACATTTACATTTTAATTTAATCTACCCATCCTAACAGCTAGCTGTGGAATATACAAAAATTATTAGTACACAGATAAACACAAACATAAACTTACCCACACACACACTATAATCCAACACTTAAAATTAAAAACACATTTCTTAAACATAAATAATACCATAACACACCTTAATACTAACATCGCAATGCGCAAGTTAAACCTTAAAACTAACACATCTTAAGACTAAAACCATAGACACACACACACACACACACACACACACACACACACACACACAACAAATATTAATAGCCTAGCAACAAGAGTAACTCAAATATATATCGGCCGTTTATACATTTGAGTTGCCCTCTGAGTTGGGTCGGAGCGCCGCGTCCGGAGTTCCGAGCCCAACTGCGGCGGCAATAGTCGTCGGGGTGGTTCTCGGTTCCTAGAGTGGGGGGGGGACCGGTAGGGGTTTAAGGGGTATGGAACCTTCCAGCAACGTCAATGGAAAATTCCAAACGGATGTGCTTTGTTACATGTGGGTCGGCCAAAACGCAGGTGGAGCCTTGTATCTCTCAATTTGCATTAGATAGCATCTAATTACATCCGCTGACAAGTAGGACCCTTGTACCTCTCAATTTGCATTATATAGCATCAAATTACATCCGCCGACAAGTACATCCGCAGCTTTCCCCGTCGCGTGACAGCATAATTATCGTCGATTGTTATCCACCCTCTTCCGCCGCTTAATTATAGTTCCAACGGAAATAGGACGCCGGTACACGCACGTTGTTTTTTAACATACAATAGACTATTGTTTGGAAAGGCGTTACTGATGCGCATAATCCTTAGCCTGGTTGGCACTTCTTACACGCAACACCTAAGACGTTGTGACGTCGGGGGGGGAGGGGTTCCGGTTCCGGTCAGGGGGGGGGTCATGCATGACTAACCATCCGCGTGCATATAAACGAAGGGAAGCTCGCGCGCCTCCCATATAGGGGGCTGACACCCCAGCGGTAAACAACCAATCCGTAAGTTAATAGCACATATTATTATAACATACGATTTATTTCTTAACACTTAACATTTTAATTATTTTTATACTATTTCTTAACACTACACCACTCATTTTATAAATCTCAATTTTATTTTCGCGTCGAGTTTCAATTTTTCTTTAAACTAAATATGGCAATTACCGTCGCGTGCAGGAAACACGCACTGATTATTTGCAGGTTCCATTCTTACACACCTGTTTCCTCCTTACTATGCAAATTACTCTCATACTTTAACAACACTTAAACTCTAACCGCTACTTCTCGGTCATAATAATGTAGTTGGTGCTATACTACAGGATTTGATCGTGCAGTAGTGCACGCAATCTTTCCTGCACGTCCGCTATTATACTTATTGCTACATTACACAAGATATTTCTTGCACACCTGCAGGTTATACACTTTACAACCGGCTACTATTATAGTTATCACTACAGCATAAGATTCACCCGTACAATTGACTATTGTAATCCTACCTGATTGTGCACGGGGCATTTCTTGAACCTTATACGCTTTACAACCGTTTAATACTACAATTATTGCTATACCACAATAGTTACCTGTTCAATCACAGTTGCGGTCCCCCCACTTGATTGTCCACAGAGCGATACTTGCAATCCTACAACTGAATAATTAATTAATTAACTTCCACCATTACCGGTACTTTTCTTAAACTATCCGTCTCTTCCTCCGACTCTTGTGACTGTAGCCGCGGCCGACTGACAAATAACCGAGCTCTCCCGAACCTCGCTCTTTTATGTGGTTTTCTCAGGGAGGGGGTTGGAGGGGCGTCGCACGTGACTCATCGATCGCATAAAAAGGAGGGTTGCCGCCGCGCGCGTGCCATTTCGGTGGCGGCATCGGTCGGGTGAGGTACTATCCGTAAGTCTCTGGCGCTTTTATAACTAACGCTTGTTACTCTAAAATGTGTTTCCGCTTAATATGCTAATTAGTGTCTATATATTCAGACACAATCGCGGCCACTGACCATTTACCGGCTTGTTCTGAAGCAGTGCACATGTAAAATCATGGCTTCCCACACTTTACAGCTGAAACTTTTACGCACAAAACACATTTTACAACAGCATTCTACACCTGCAGTTTCAAAACCGCGTAGTACGGTGGCTAGACTTAGAAAACGGTCCAGGTTTCACCCGTTGTATTTTGAAGTTTCACCCCGTTTTGTTCCAGGTTTCACCCTGCTACACCTTGGCAACGCTTGTACTGTTGATACTATTCTACAGACAGTCTTGACTGACATGCTGAAGTACCAACATTTCCCTCTTGTCACACCTATTGACGGTCCCGTCCAGTTCTTTTTGTTCACCATCTTACCGGGTGCATATCATCGGACATCCTCCGACTCGTATCTCATTGCTCTCTATCGCCTCACACGGTAAACACCTAAGAGCTCTCGTCTCTCTCTCTTGCAACCATGGACACACAACAGGGTTCACCGGTGCAGTCCCCTGAAGTGACTTCCACTACGGATACTACTGCTAACCCTGCAAGTCCCACAGACAATTCCGCCACGCCTACAACGAACACCGGCTCCCGCCCGGTACAGAGCGATGCGGTGACCACTACTGCTGCAAACGACGTGGAGGCTATTCTACGATCACTGATGGGGTTTGATTAAAATAAATAAACGAAAAAAACCCTCCCTCGGCCCGCCCGCCCGCTCCGATCCGACCCGTCCCGAATCCCCCCCCCCCGACTGAGCCCCTGCGGCTCCCACTTTTTTAAAACTCCCTCCGGATGGCCTTGACCCACTTACAAAACACATCCGTCACTGTCACCCACACCTGCCGGTTCGAACCACTTGGCCTTGACCTGTGCCAGAACCGGCAAAACCCCACTACTATAATACTTTCCAACAGATCTATGTTTTCCCTTATTATGTTGTGTACGTTGTTACCTATATTAAAACACATTGAACTATATGCCCGAGTACAGGTCAGTGTACGGTGAATTAACAAACCGAACGAATTTCGAGTATAGGTGGGGCAAAGACAATATAAAAAATAATAATAAAAAATAAAAAAATAAAATTATTTTATTCATGTTGTTATATATTAATATATGGTTGTACATATTGTTAATGTACATTTACATATTCAAATAAACATATGTCTAAATAGATGTATTATGCGTGAGTGTGTGTACAAAAACATTTATGTACATATATATACATGTTTATGTAGATAATATGTATATGCACATTTGCATGTAAATATACATATATATATATATATATATATGTACATTAATGTGTATATTATATAATATATATGCATATATTTCTTTATTGTTTATTTATTGCTAAGCAACAAATCCAATAAAAATCCAATTGTAGGTATTCCAGTGTTGTCATATATAACAAATGATATACTTATTTGTATTCCTTAGTGCTTTACTATTAGTATATAGTTAGAAAATATATAATTTCTTTATTTTCTATAAAATCTTATATAAGTAGTTACATTTTATTTCAAATATATATGTTGCTTAAAAAAAAGAAAAAAAAGCTTTTGGTCTCTGACACACTATATTTTTCTTGTCTTTATTTCCTCTTTCAAGTGACGTATAGTTTGTGGTGGTTTGGTTAAAAATAGAGAAGTAATAATTTTTTTGTATATTAATAAAAAACGCTCAGTGTTATAGCATTTAAGCAACTTTAAGAGCCCAGGGTTTAATGTGTTAATCTATGTTTAATGTTAAAAAGGAAAAAAGACAACAAAACGATGTAATAAGTAATAAAATTAGGAGTGCATTAATACAAATTACAAATGTTTATTATGTAATATTTTACTGTTTTTATAAAGTTGACAAATCAATTATATTTAACATTTCGGTCACTTATTATGAATAAAACACAATATTCTAATGTGATTCTGATTATATAAAATGATTATAAGAAATACATGACAGAATTTTGGGTTGAATGTACTTAAGGGGGCGGTCTACCCCTGGCGCGCACCCAAATGCAAGGGGTTTTTATAATCGTGTTATCTTCTGCCAAATGAAGCCTAGAGCTATAAATAAGGTGTCATATTAAAGAAAAATAACGGTACTAATTTTCCTCTGTTACACTTTTGTAATTAGTTCATTAAAACCAATAGAAAATTTCAGTTAAAAATCTATAAAAACAGATGATTTTAGACAGTTATAGCTGAAATTAGAAATTTTATTTTAAAATTCTAAAAAGATAGCCGACTAGATCCTTTTTTCTACTTTAAAAAAAAGTTAACAGGCAATCTCTATCTTAAGCGGTTAGTTTTAAAACACTATCCCCGTAAACCTCTGCATTTACAAAACTAAAAACAGATGATTTTAGACAGTTATTACTGAAATTAGAAATTTTATTTAAAAATTCTAAAAAGATAGCCGACTAGATAATTTTTTCTACTTTTAGAAAAAGTTAACAGCCAATCTCTATCTTAATTGGTTAATTTTAAAACACGATCCCCGTAAACCTCTGCAGCCATCGAACTCGCCTAGCGCTACGGCCGCGAGGCGGCATTGGGCATTGTTGTTGTTTTGGCTGGGGTAGACCGCCCCCTTTGTCAAGAATATTTTGTATAACATCATTTTTTTAAAGAAGATGATAAGTTGAGAGTTTAGAAACTTTATTATAAAATAGAGGTGAAGAACTATTAGTACTCATGCTTATACCATGACACTGTCAGTTAATTGCTGATTTCCCTGCACTAAAACCCATACGATATATATAGCAAGTACAGTCAAGAATGTAGACAGCTTTATTAACATTGCTGCATTCTAAGACATTGAGTGAAAATAAATAGCTAAATCTAGAGGGGTGTTACAATTAATTTAAAAGGTACATTTTCATTTATCGGACTATTCATTTATAGAACGGTTTATTACAACATAAAAGCAATACTCTAATGTTACTTATAAAATAATAGAAAAATATAATATAAAAATATTTTTTAAAAATAATTTTAATATAGTTTACTTTTGGTCATAACCTTTTATATCAAAATAACACCTGGAATTTCATAAATTCAATTCATTGAATAATTTTCAAATCTAAACATGGTAATCAAACATTTTAATAACAATTTCATTAGCTAACGAAAGTACCACCATTTTTATAAGAACTAATTTACATTGATACCGCATTTAAAAATATTAAATTTTATACTACATCATAATAAATACTTTATAATATTCATTTCTGTAATTGATTTGACAATGTTATAATAAGGGATTAATTTTTAAATAAAAAGTATCGAATAAATAAAAGACAGCAATTTGGAATATTTTAAAATTCATCTAACTAAATGCCTTGCTTTGAAATTAATAATGCCATTTATTTCTCTAATGAACATCCAATTAGAACATTTCCCTGTGTTCATCAAAAGGAAAATAATTTTCCCTTTTAGTACGAATAGACAAAATAATTTTTATTGTACTCGGATTTATATATATATACTAACTAAGTTTAAAAAGGGTACATAAACATGGTAAACATTTTTAAGGTACAAATAAACTAGAAAAAAATGTTGAATTATTTTCATACGAGAATTTAATGTGTTAAATCTATACATATTTAATACGCGAGAACTTCTAACATTTTTAGCAGATTTCAATGATTTTGGTGTAATAGGATAGGGGAGTCAGGCGACCAAATTCGGAAAAAAAATTATTTTTTAGTTATATTTTTTTTAATATTCTGCAACTTATACGGAATAATTACATGGAAAAATTGTTAAAATATGAGCAATACTTTTTGAGTTATGAATTTTTTCCCTAACGCATGCATTTGACTTTTTACACACTACGTAGGGCCGCGCGAGATCTTATTGAGACTTTGTTATAGTGTATCTCTTTTTTACTCAGAGATAAATTTACGTTTTGTTCTGTTGGCAACCGCTAAAAACAGACGTATTCTGTCATCTGTTGAGTATCCAGTGTTGTTTGTTTACTTCTGCTAATTTCGTTACCGTGGTTACTGTGTGATTTGTTAGAAGTGGTACAAAGTTTGATTTTATCTGAATTTCGCATACTAAAATGCCTAAATCTGGCTTGAAAGTGTTCAAGAAGCGTAAACGAGTGTTTACAGGAAGCCATGTCCACAGTCAAAGTGATTTAGTGGACCGTGGGAACAACAGTTCAGGACCTAGGCCTAGGCCTACTTCCCCAGAATCTAGGCCAACTCTGGTCAATAATGAGGCAAGTGATAATAGTGCAGGTACTTGTAGAAAAAGTGCTTCTAGCCGAAAACTTGGCTCTAGTTCCTATGATTGTTTTGAAAACCAAACAGAAACTGAGAATGCTTGCTATGACATTATTTGTTTACAAACTCTAGATAATCTCATTTCAAAAATTGCAGTATGCGCTAAATGCCAAGGACCTCTTTCCATCTTCCCTACTAATAGGCTAGGCCTAAGTGTTAGGATAAATTTGAAATGCAAGCTGTGCAATTTTCATGTTTCTGATAAAAACAGTGAATTGGTGAACAAGAAATCATCAATCAATGTGCGCATCGCTTATGCTTTTCGGTGCATAGGAAAAGGCGAGGAAGCCGCTCGTAACTTTTGTAGAGTTATGAATTTACCTAATCCCCCTGAATTCAGACGTTACAGTGAAACTTTACTCCAAGCCATCAAGGATGTTGCTGTTGACAGTATGCGTGAGGCTGTTGAAGACTGTGTGAAAGAAAACAAAAGCCGAGACATCACCGCTATCTTCGATGGATCCTGGCAGCGCCGAGGCCACGCTTCACAAAACGGCATAGTCAGCGCAATCAGCGAAACAAATGGTAAGGTATTAGATGTGAGAATCCTTACGAAATACTGTAGATGTAAAGAAAGGCTATCTAATGAACATGGCACTGGATGTGTGGCAAACTATTCTGGCTCTAGTGGTGGCATGGAGGCTAATGGCATTGTAGACATGTTCCAGCAGTCTGAGGCGTCACTCAATATTCGGTATAAGAATTTCCTTGGGGATGGTGACAGTTCAGCCTACCCCACTGTAGTTCAAGCAAAGCCATATGGACCTAATTTTTCAATTGAAAAATTGGAGTGCGTAGGGCACATTCAAAAACGCATGGGCTCCCGTCTCCGCAAGTTGAAACAAAAAATGGGCAAAGAAAAACTCGAGGATGGAAAAACTTTGGGAGGGCGTGGCCGGCTGACACATGCTGCTATCAATGAGATTCAGAATTATTATGGACTAGCAATCCGCAGAAATACACAAAGTTTGGATGCCATGAAAAGTGCTGTGTGGGCGGAATACTTCCATTTAGGCTCGTCCAATGAATCGCCTGCTCACGGGTTGTGCCCTGCTGGTGCCGATAGTTGGTGTAAGTTCAAGAGAGCAGAAGCCAACAATGAACCCTACGACCATACTCAACACACCCACTATCCTGAGATTGTGATGAAAGAAATAAAACCAATATTCAGAGACTTAGCCAATCCGGAGCTTCTTCGTAGGTGTTTGCATGGCGGCACGCAAAACGCAAGCGAGAGGATCAACAGCGTCATCTGGGCCAGACTTCCGAAGACGACATTCGTGATGAAAAAAACACTGCAATTGGGCGTGTATGAGCCTGTTGCAACCTACAATGGTGGCTTTATCACAAGGTGCCGCGTTTTAAGTAAACTTGGGATCCAGCCAGGACATAACTGTGTAAATCGCATGAAAAAAGTTGACGCGCGCCGCATTCAAAAAGCAGACAAGGCCATAGATGAAATTGAGAAAAAGTGTCGTCAAAGAAAAACCCTGATGAAGAGAAAACTTGAAGATACATATGAGAAGGAAGAAGACCCAGACAACCCCTCTTATGGCGCTGGGATGCACTGAGGTAGGATGACTACTGTTCTTTAGTTTTTATAAAGCGTTTTCCAAAAGTTGTGTTTTTTCAGACTAAAAATACCTTTTCTCCGTAACCACTTGAGATATCTTCAAGATTTTTTTTGTTTTTTTTTATTAATATATGGTGTATAATTTAAGCTAAGGAATTGTAATTTGTAGTGCTAGTTCCATAGATATTTTCTTTTGAATCCAATTATTTGTTTAAAAATAAATACAATTACAAAAAAATCACTTTATAATTATTTTTTAAATTAAAGCCAAATCCTTAGCTTAAAATACAGCCAAAGACATAGGTTTTCAAATAATAAAAAAATTATGTTGATAGCATTTGTATTTTTTGTGAAAAGGAACTTTGAAGTTAAGCAAATTAACATTGCGCGTATAGGGACGCCTGACTCCCCTTTTTTAAAGTAAACTAGTAAATATCCATCAAAAGAGAAGGGCTCTACAAGCCCTCAAATTTAGTTATTTCTCCATTTTATTGGCATTGTCAAAAAAAGTAATTTATTTTCAAGTTTAACAGCTGTAATGAGTAAACATAGTATACCAACGAGGCCATATATCTATTCATAGCAAAGGGGTTATTTTAAAACTTCAAGGATGGGCTGCACTGAGTAATGATCTTTAATGTTGAGAAACATTGTGAGTATATTAACAAGTTGTAAAATGATTTGCCTCCAATTAAAGGTTTGGCTCAGGGACTATCAAATCTCTGGCTCAAAAAAGTAAATGGATTGATCATTGAAATTAATTGACCTAGACGTAACATTTTTAACAATGACATGTGGTAGTGTTATTTGATCTTTTCATAATAAGCGATACTTGTTTTTACACAAGGTAGGCCTACTACCTTTGGCAGTTTTCAACAGATTTTAATGATTTTAGTGTCATTGGATAAAGCTCGCGTGAAATTATATTTAAAGTAAATGAATAAATATATATCCAAAGGAAAGGGCTAACAAGCAATTAAGATTATTTATTTCCCCATTTGATTAACACTGGTAGGAAATTAAAAGATTTAGAAGTAACCCAGAGCCCTACCATTGAGCTACTACGTCCGCACCATAGTGACTAACGATAGCATAAAAAGACATCACCAACAGTTTAAAGTATCCGCATTAAATTGCTCGATTAAGTACACTAGTAATATTGAAAATTTTTCTCAGATTATCAAGAGTTTTTTATTGTTATTATTCTATATTAAACTTTAATATTAAAACCATAAAATATAACCAAACAAAGGGAAATGATTCTTTCCTGTTGTATTTATATCTTAAACATCATGTGAAAAGTAATAAAGCATAATCTTCTATCTTACGCAATAATAAGGCTATATTTACTTTAGGTTTAAGTTTCAAATGATATAATAACAATTAGTTTTAAACGTCACTAAAATTGTACTTTACTATTTTAAATTCAGGATATAATTGTTTATATTCTTGGAAGTATATTATTGTTCATATTCTTTTAATAATATAATTGCTGATATTCTCGGGGTATTTCTTAAAATTATATGGCATTAATAAAAAAGGTGGAATCACTCTAAACTTGTTCATAGGTAAAAATAATAGACCATTAAATTTAAGTTTGAGTGTATAAAAATATCTTTATTCAATCAATATTTACATAAAAAGATTGTAAATGCAAATAATAAAGATGTTAAATCTCAAAAAGAAAACAGATGTTTTGAGATACCGGAAACTATGCCAAGGTAAGAGCAGGAGATGTCATGGGCAGGCACCGGTCGATGGCACCGCGCCTCGCGGTCTAAAACATTACTTAAGCCAATATCGGCATGAAAGTTATATATAAATAAAATTTTATCACATTATCAAAAACAATTTGCATATAAATGGCATTTTTGGCTTTAATAAATAGATTACTAATCCCTGTTTAAACGAATTTTCTTGTAAACTACATTGATTCTAAATTACAACATGTTTTAAAATATAACATTTATTTATTATTTTAATTTAAATATAATTGATTATTGAAGATTAGAATTAAGTTACATTTCAAATCTATAAATGAAATAGAAAAGTTGTTTTCAAAGGTTGTAAAATGCTAAAATTTAAACCTATCTAATTAAAATTTATTACAAATTCCCTTCATAACTAGGGATTGCGGAATAGTTTTTAGTTAAAATAAAGAAAACACTAAAAACTACATTTATGTAGCTTTATTGCATTTAGAATACATAATTTGTAGCTACAAGCCTACAGAAAATAATTTATCTCTAGATCTTTGTTGCATATATTTAAAATCAGATCAATGCTATACAGTAGTAGGACCTTGATTTAGATACCATAATGTCAAAGGAATAACAACAGTTATTTCGTACTGAGGATACATTATGATATGAAAAATGTGATGTGTCCATAACTGATACAGAGAAGGACATCGGGAGAAACACAAGCCATTGGTGATCTTGATCATGAATATACCCTTTGCAATTTTTAAAGCCAAATAATCAATGTTTGCACCTTAAGACTCCAGTCCACTGTAAATAAAACCTCCAAATACTTCAGTAATGTGAAATTGCTAGAACTACTGTCCAGACACAGTGTTAGTTCCTGAACCTTCTGACCATTCAGGTAGAGTTAGTTTGTATTGCACCACTCAGTTACAAGGGTTGACTTAGAACTAACTACATCATCAACATAATTTAGCGAGCTACATTGTGCACTTAGAGCCAAATCGTCTGCAGCATGAAAACATTTGACATACTGATCATTAATTTTACTAGGAAAGTTATTAATTTACAATAAAAAAAATTGTTATCCCCATTACTTAGCCCTGCTTCACTCCATGCAAACCCTGCATATAGATAGAAAACGAGCAATTTAAATATACACTGTCTACCATCTGTATGATTGAAAGAACCTAACAATAAGACCATCAAAATTATACAAAAGCTTATCTCAGAGAACATTATGTGACACGGTTTCATACGCCTAAGATATATCATAGGATGTTAAAAAACACTTTTTGGCTTCCAAACCATCAATCACATTGAGATCAATGTTTTGCTGCCTAGACAATACTATGTTTAGGCCTGAAACCAAACTGATAGTTGGACAGCAGCTTGTTAGATTCCAGATACTTAGTAACTTTAGAATGTATTAGTCACTCCATAACCTTCGACACAGCAGGAAAAAATTATATTGGCCGATAGTTCGCACAAAGGTTTTTGGGGCCTTTTTGGACAGGTAAAACCTTAGATATCTTAAAAAATCTATGGATGGTAACGTTCTGTGATACAAAGTATAAAGAAATACGTAAAACCTTCACACACATATATAGAAACTAGCTTTAAAATTGGAGAGTTTATACTATGAATATTTAAACAACGGTCATTCTTAACACTATCAAAATCAAGATACTCTTCCTCGACAGTAACAGCACATCCTCCTATATACCCTTTATAGCCAATAGGATAAGATACTATTATGAATTTAGTTGGAAATAGGCAAATCTACGGATAATTAGGCAGCAGTCAATAAAAACTATCAGATGAAGTTAAGTGTACAGTTTATTTGACGTCATAAGTAAATACATGTAGGCTCTGTAAATAATCCTCAAGTTATATATAATCTTAACTCCAATTTGATATTCCTAATCCATGTGATCATAGATACATATTAAATGGAAAGACCTTACTTGAATTGGATATGCAACTGTGAACAACTGGCCACGCAACAAGGAAATGGTCCTAGGCAGCTGAACCCGTCTGTAACATTGTACAAACTTTTAATAGTAAAGGTATTACTCTAATTTTTATATAAATCATTGCATCATTGAATTTAACATGTGAAAACGAGTTTAACTGCAAGCAACAAGGTATGGAATTTACTGTAATTTTCTTAATATTCATTAAAGTGTTAAACAATTGAAGCATGATGTGTTCTTCTTGTAGCTCTTCCTACATTCTCCACAACACCACCCCACGCCTTCTGAGAACTGGAAACAAATACTATGGTGAATTAAGGTTTTTTTGGTTTCCCTTGCTAGATTAAGAATGTTGCTTTAAGGCTTGTTTGTTCTAATGTTGTTTAGAAAATGGTTCGTTAAATTCTAATAGTATCTATTGTAAGTATTATTATCATTGTTATTTATTTAACAATTAAATAATGTTATTATCATTGTTTTATCATTCGTTTTATTCGATCTAATTTTTGTATCAATGATATTAAGTAAGAAGTCGTTAAGTTATATTGTATGTATTGTTGGTATTAGTACCAGGGGTACCGAGCTTAAGCTCGGTAAAATTATTACTTTCGTTCTCACACAAAGCTCGTTCGCTCCACTCACTCGCCCTCTTTCATTTTAAAGACGAGTTCGTTCGCTTCGCTCACTCGCCAAGCCAACAGGTGCTCCACTGTTGTTTAATTTTCTTAAACTACAGGTTAAAGATGTACGAGTAACACATTGGTTTATATCTACAGTTATCAGCTGATTTTTGTTCAATTTATAAAATCCCCATAAGGATAACATGGGATCTTTGAAGTGCTCTAGCGCAAAAACCGGATTTTCCCCAGCTATGGGACCAGCTCAAATCGATTTCTGGTGGCCAAAACTCCCATAATTAATCAAAAAATAAAAAATCCTTGGAGCGAAAAAAAACTTTGCCCGTACAAACAGAGCTTGTTTTAGGGTATATAAGAGAACCAGGGGGAGCAAGCTTATGCTCGGTAAAATTGTAACTTTCGTTTTTCACACAAAGCTTGTTCGCTCCGCTCACTCGCCCTTTTCGCTTTTCGGAGACGAGCTCGTTTGCTTCGCTCACTCGCCAGGACGAAAGGTGCTGCACTTTGGTATAATTTTCATAAAACACATGTTAAAGTCTAACACATTGGTTTATTTTATCCACAGTTATCAGCTGATTTTGTTCAGTTCAAAAATCCATAAGGATAACATGGGAACTTTGAAGGGCTCTAGGACGAAAATCGGATTTTTCCCAGACAGGGGAACAGCTCCAATCGATTCCTGGTTGCTAAAACCCTCTTATTCAACAAAAAATTAAAAAATCCTTGGAGCGAAAAAAACTTTGCCCGTACAAACAGAGCTTTCTAGAGTATAAGATTATCATCAAACTGTCGTAGTTATTTATTAAGTGTTAGCTGACCATTCGTTTTTTTATCAAACGTATTATCAGCATCAATAAGAATTTCATTGACTATTTGTATATCAGTTTCTTTTTTGTAGATTTTTCTGTGATATTATATCTATCGTATTAGTTAGTTGGTTACTTAGCCATAAACCATGTAGAATGCTATGGTTCCGTAATTAAATAAATAAACAGTAAGCTCTCTGAATTTGAAAGTAGACCTACTAACCGAGGATTGGGGCACATCATTTGACCGTGAAAAAACTACTTAGTAAAAAAATTATGATCATGTGAAAACAATAGTTAATTTAATTTTATAGTCCAGAAAACTTCATACTTATTTCCAAGTGACCTATATTTATTATATTTTATCTTCTCTGAAAATTTCATTGGTGTCATCTTTATCATGGATTACATTTAAATATGTAATGATAAAACAAATATACAAAACTTTGTTACTAAATAAAATTATTATTAAACTGAATTTGATTATGCCTAAATGTTATTTCACATGAGCTTTTATATTTTATTTGAAACTTAATATTTTGTTTTTTTAATACTAAATGCACTTAGGATTAAGGTTTCCTAGTCCAGATAGAAAAAATTAATAAAAAAATTCTTCATAAACATGGATAATGTGTTTGATTGTCTTATGAACTATTTATTCACTAAAGATCCCTTTATTAAAGTAGTTCGTATTCTATTTCTGTGTTTGTAACACTATTTTTCGGTGTGATAAATGCTCACATTGGGTTGCGTGAGTCCATTATAAAATTTAGGAAGTTCAGAGGAACAGATTGGAAATGGATGGGAACCATTGCCTGAATATCCAGATAAATATAATCGGAATGCTGCCATTTGAACAAAAGAAAATAACCTTTGTGCATATTTACCAACATAAACTTATTTTATATATACATTTTTTTATTTAAACCCTTTGTTTCTACTCAACATTGGTGTTAGAGTACTGTATAAAGATAAGAGTAGAAAGAGAGTTAAACTGACTTTGTGGTTTATCTAGAGCACTTTTATTGCGCAAATACACTAAAGCATACGACGAAAGCGTCACCCTCTCATAATAGCCTAAAGCCTATTTTATTGTATTTGCATAAAACTGCTTTAGTCAATTATTAAAGCGTAAAAAATTATAATGTTTTGGTAAGATCGTTACTGTCGAGCCTCTCTGAATCTAAATGGCACTTTAGAAGATATACAGATGGTGTTGGCGTCAATACACTAGTGTGCCCTGACTTCATAGCTTTGCCTCATGGACGCCATTAGAGAAAATAATCTAGCTCTTGGAATCTAATTTTTCCCTCATTAATATGTAAACACCTAAACACAGCTGATTAACTAGAATGCAGTTTACTCATAATGATCTAAAATAAATAAATAAAAATCAAATTAAATAACACACACAAACTCGTGATGGCCTGAATAAATTATCAACTTGTTCACGACTCTTGGCCTCTATGGATGTCTTTATGCACGGGTTTATCAAAGATTACCTCTCTTCTTCCTCCAAGTTTCGAATTTATAAACTCTAAAACAGACGATAATAAATGCAGTGACTATACCACTACTCAAAAAATGTTAACTAAAATAGATAACCGTTGTTAATGTTCATATATATATATATATAAAAAATATAATGAAATAGAATTACCTTATCCAATCACTGGTTATCAAAAGACGACATGTTCCAGTCACTAAAACTACAAGTTGTCATAATGATTAATGATTAAATTAATAATACAGAATAAAACTGATGAAAATTGTAATTGGGCTGGCCAGCACCTCATTCTTATCACAACTAGATAATACTATAAAATATTAACCATAATACTATATAATACTATAATAATATAACACTAATTATTTATACTAATGATATATACTATAATATAATACTATAATACTAAGTTATTAATATTAAGATAATACTATAAAAAAATGAAAAGTTGCCTAGAAGATTTAAAGTTAATACTGGCGCAAATATAGGTATTGAATTTGTACATAGCTGTAAAAAAAAAAAAAAAAACTTAAGAAGTCACTTGTTAATTCTAAAATGAAACTTATTTTACCACAATTGTTTTGATATTATTCGTTTTCTTTATTAGGGCAAGACTTTATGCACACCCGGTATACTAACAAGGATTTTTTTTCGTGTGAGATAGCAAAATTTAAAATATTACCAAAAAATTTAGACATTATAACTTTGTTACTTGAACTAATAAAAATAATAATAATAAAACATTGACAATAATTGTTGGTATTGAATTTCATAAACAAATTGTACATTATTACGGATGCGCATCTCGAATTTTCATCTGGATAAGGTAAGGAGTGCTTTAGGTTTAAAACGGAAAGGTCAGAGTTGCAGACCCATGATTGGTGTGGCGCCGACGGACGCTTGGCGCTTGCTCATTATTGATTCGCAACGCTTTCCTTCGTCTTACACGCTTTGAGACTTATTTATAATATCATTATTATAAGAATATTTTTGCAGTTGTACTTTTGTACCTTTCTATTGTTCAATTCTGGTAAGCATTTGCAAAATGGTGGAAACAATAACTCACTGTCGTATGGTAAATTTTCATATATGAATTGACCTAAAGTATAAAAAATACTCTAAAATGGGTTAGGTAGGCCTAATATTTTGAACTCTGTATATTTTTCATACTATCACTACATTTTGGGTAGGCTGTTTCACAAACTAAAGAAAATATTCGATTAAATAAGGTATACCTATAGGTAAAAATAGAATATCATGAACAATCTAAAAACAAACAAAAATACACCCATTAAAGAGGAATGATGAATGGACTACCCAAAATTTTTGATCTCTTAATTTTCTATATTATATTATATTAATTTTTATACGATTGTAATAAATAAATAAATAAACAATTTTGAACCAAGGATGAGGCTAGTTTATACAACCATAATATTATAATGGACATAAATTGAGTTTAACAAACAATTTGGTCATCGAAATCGGTCGGTGTCGAGGGCGGCAATGATTGTTATTAATTATTAACCTGTCATCCTCACAGCCCTGCACATTAGTTGCCACTTCGGTACAACATTAGCGAGCTGCAGAACTTAAATTATTTCCAATTTTCAAAATTACAGCTGCCATATGTTGTGGTGGAAGAATTTTAGAATATTATAGTAATAATTTTAATAATATAAGCTTAACAATTTTTAATTTTTACTGATATTTATAAAGTAAAACAATTTTATACTTACTATAAATAAATAAATCATAAACGTAAATCTAGGTTAATGTACACAAAAAAGGATTCAATTAGTATATAACAATATCATAAATCCGGAATAAAAAAGGATTACTTGACAGTCAACAATTACCGTCGATGAATCCGCACATCGCATTATACAAAACAATCTTCAAACTGTAATAAGTTCAGACATGTATAACCTTTTGAGATTGGGTTTGTGGTGAATTGTATAAAATATGATGATTTTTTTTTTTTAATTAGTAATATGCTAGAGACAAAACTATTCTGGGGCCATGTTTTTTTTTTTTTTTTTTTTTTTTTTTTTTTTTTTTTAAATTGGCAATAAGTTGCTGTATGTAGGTTTTATGCAATCAAAGATTGTGTCGTACAATCGCCATTTTTTCAATAGGCCTATGAGTTATAAAATATTTTTCGTTTTCCTTTAATTAGACATTCAGGCAAGAAAGTTTTATATCATATTTCAACTTATGGTAAATTATTTTAATTGAATACTATTATTCTCTATCTCAGTTTTAATTTGGTCCGGTACTCTTTGGGCCTATATTATTTTAAGGTTACATGATGGAAATAATTATAAATTATACACTACCTTTACATATTGTACATACCTTTTGTATTTATAGGTCTATATCAAGTTTCAAATTAAAGTAAATTATATTAAGTGAATATTTTATTTTCTGTCTCAGTTTTAACTTGGTCTGGTACTTGTTGGTTGTATGCACATGCAACTATTATTTGAAGGCTACTTATTGGAAAATAATTAAATATTTTAAACTAACATAAAGTATCTCCTTTTGCAAATATTTTTACACTTATATGAGGCATTTAAGTTGGCAATTTTTTTATTACATAGTTTCAAAATACAGCAAAGTCAGCAGGAGAGTAGAGAGTTCACTAACAGTGTTGTTTGTTATGTGAGGTCAGGTAAGCATAGTTAATTAAATATGGCTAATATATCTTCGTTTACTCATTTTGAAGTAAAATTACATCGAGATATAATTTATAGCGTAATCTGGATACCGACTCACACCATACGTCTAGTGGCAACATAGCAATACTGATAATGAACGCTTTATCTTGAACTATCTTTGTAACCGGATATAAAATAAATTCTTGACAAACAAGCGATAACGAAAATAACAGAACTTATATTGACATATCCACGCTAACCTGACCTAACCTTACCTTATTAAGCAGCATTAAAAATAGGTGGTACCTATAACTAACAAGTAACCTTGGTCCTTGGGATGATCCGTGTTTGGCTATAAATGACGAATATGATTTCTGTAAAATTAGTAAAAAGGTTCTGAAATAAAATCACGGACGAACAGTTTTTTACCTTACAAACAGTTTTTGAGTCTTGAAAAACTTACTGAAGTGGTACATCGAGGCTCTCGTCTATCATAGTTTTGTCTTGAAATCTTGTCTTCAAATCTTCTTGGGTGAGATTTCATCTTGTCTTGCGTTTGATGTTGAGGTACTCGACATGCACAGTAAATTTAAAAGGTGAGATGAAATTCTATTACGAAATGGAAAATTAAAAACAGGCGAATTCCAAAGCTGCGAACGGCAAGTTATAAAACAGACAGTTCGATAGCACTTGGTCTTTTGTGATTTTGATGAAACATATATGACTGGAGTGGAAGTGCACTAATGAGGTGGTACACTCTCCAACTACAACGGAAGGGGGAGGGTAGTGACCAAAGTTCAACCACCAGTTGACTTCTATGGATTGGATTGATTACAAAATAATATAATTTTTTGTCACTGTTGAGTTATAATTAACATTTCGTCTCTTAGATACGTTGGAAAAAAAACAGTTAGGATATGCTTAAACATAATTTTCTGTCCTTTCACGTCAATAATTTATAGTATATATTTTTTTAACCTTTTAGGTAATTAAAATTATAAGTCTCATTGGTGTCGTTCGTAAAAGGAAACCGTTATAGAAATTTAGGCAAAGCATAATTCAGTTAAGGGACGAAAGTCGTTCTGTATAAATTGTGAATCAACGACTTAATTATACCTATTAAGAACCAATGAGGAAGTGCACTGTACTCGCTTTCTTTTTATCATTTTCTGGCAGAAATTTGAGGGTTAGACATGAATGAATCCATATTTTAAAATGTAAATGCTGCGATGTATGGTGAACATGAAGAACAGTTTTATCCACAAATTAAAAATATATCATCTGACTAATAGCCCGTGTTATGATGTAAAATAAAATATTTATCTTTTGTGTTTAACAATTAAACTTCTTTGGTTTATTAGGCAGATCCAACTAAGGTTGGAAAATTTAGTAAAACCATCATTCCAAGAAAAGCGGACAAAATAGATCCCAAGAGCGCCAAAAATAAAAGTGTGTCAAAGATAAGATAAGCAAAAATTTATATGACACACGTTTTTTTATTATTTTATAATGCATAAGATGATCAAATAACTAAGGTGTCAAAAGTTAGAAACAAAACTATAATTTCATCAATACAGATAATTTCATAGAAATGTTTACAAATTTTGTTTAGCCCTGTACCTAATTACTTAAGTTGGAAGAGCTAAATTATTTTTTTGGTTAAAGAACAACTTAAATAAATCAACAGAAAAAAAGTGGAGCGATGAAATTGGCAGATGATATGGAGGAGAGTGGAAACTGATGTCCGCCGTTCATCTTGGAGGGAACATCAGAAACAAAACAAGTTTTTGTGGTCTGCGGCCGTTCCTAAGACACATTGTCTTTACTTTACTTCCGAAGGTTTGTCATTTTTAAATAGTGCCGCAGCAAAAAAGAACACACATTTCTATTAAACATAGTCATTTAGCAGTGTGGATCTTTAGGAAAGTTTTTATTCATAGTTGCTTAAAACTTTTTTTGTGTAAGAGATTTTAAGTATAGTAAGTTCAGAGTAAATTTCATTAACTAACAATTGTATTATTATTTGTAAAAAACCCAAGGTGAATTTTAATGAAAATTTTTAATTATAATCAACTTACCTAGAATTGTCATAATATTTGAAGCTCTTAATTTACAGACTAGTTGACACAAATTTCACTAATCAATTTTAACAAGTAAAGAACGTTGTAAACATTATCTTGTTAAAATTTTCATGCAGGTTTTTTAGAATCATCCAATTTATTTTCTTAGACCAATTATTTATGCTGGCTTTGCTCGCATTGATATCCTAAATTTACTGTCAATTATCAAGTCCGTTAGCTATCTTCTGTCTTAGAATAAACTGTCCATATGAATATAAAGAAAAATTGCACAGACCATGTGGATTAGCTCTGATGTATTTTTACAACAAACATAAGCTAAAACAATCTCTTATTAATTTTTTGGTGTATATAGCCTGGTCTTGGTTTACGTTTTGACTTTAATTTATATATATGAAGGCTAAAAGATGTTTTTTTTTTTTTTTACTTCTTGAGCGACCTGAACCGTCATGAATGTTAGTAAATATATTACTGCATTATTTTAAACTTTATTTGAATGATTTAAATTCTCCTTATAATAATGGCTGACGAGGATGGTGCCTGCATTTTCCGCATAAAAAAGAAATTTGGAACGGAAAAATAAATTGGATGCAACGGAAATTTCAAAAGGTTTGTTGATATTAACCAGGGAACATGGGCTGCTACGCAGCATTTAAGCTTTGAAATAAAATAGGCAATTTATTAAATAAGCATATAACCCAAATTTTATATCAGCGATTAAATTTTAAACAAATAAAATAATATAAATTGACTATACATTTCTTATTGTGTATTAAACAAACCGTATTTTATACTAACAAATTTATACATTACAAAATAAATCAATTCTATAACAGGTAGTAATAACAGAAAGAGAAAAAAGGTTGTATAGATAGCTTAAAAATTATTTAAACACATGTTCACTCAACATAATATGTAGAAACAAATATGTCCATCCACTACCCTCTCAAAGTCGAATAAAACTATTGTTGGTCTTGTGTGTATATCTTTATATCCGGGGTACTGATAACTTTTGAAAGGGGCATCCGATTTTGATGAAATTTGGTATGCAGGTGTAGGACCAGGTCTTTGTCCAAGAGTCCGCGAACCATTGGTTAAGGGTTATGGGAACGGGGTTTTATGGAATTTTAAAAGAGTCGAAAATGGGCTTTAAACACTTTTGTTAGTAAATTGTTTAAATTCAACATTTTTATCTGGAACCATTTAAAAAAGCTTGAAAAAACTAACAATTCAGTATTTAAAATTTTTAACTTGTCATAAAAGGTTACAGAGAAAATAAAATATTGATTTTCTATGTTATTCTTATAATAAATCTATCCCTGTATCTTGCTTATTTATTGTCTTGTAAATTGAAAAAATTTTGCATGTACATTCACTAGGTATAGTTTAACTAAAATTTACTTACAACGGCGGCAAACTTAATTACTCACCCCGATTAGGTTTATTGGAAAGTAAAAAATATCAGAATTCCATTCAATTTAAAGTATGTACCTGCACTTTTAAGGTATTATCCTATATTTACTTACAACAGCCCTAAGGCAGCAAACCTACATCGTTGTTCTCATGGTGTTTATGGGGGGAAAAATATTATTTTGTTGGAAATACGCTGAGTACACAGGTCTGCTGCGACGGGGGTATTTCGTAATATGTGATGGATTAGGCAAGTTAGGCTAGTTTAAATAAATGCATTTTTTATCTGGAAAGTAACTTTTTTTTATCAATTTGGCTCTTTAAAATTGTTGAGTTTTACTAGAGTGTTTATATGAATTCAGCTTTAAATAATTGTCCCTTTGAACAATGATAACCATTCTTATGAAAATAAGTGGAAGGTTTTAAAACAGAAAGCGTTAATACTACCATTAGAACTCATATCCGTAAAAAGGTCCAAAGGGTTAATGCACTGCAAGTTAAATAAATATAGCACGAATGGTAAACAGAAAGTAAGATAATAAGCTCATTATAATAATTCTATTTTCCCAACAAAATCCCAGCAAATCTTTTTATGTTATGAATAAATCCCAAATACATCCACTAACTCGGTTTGGTTATTAATTGGGTTGGTTATTTGATTAACAAATCGATTAATGAGGCCCTTGTCCTCGTAATCCTTGTGTAGTGGACGTATTGATGCCACTTACAAACAGCAATCAAGCCCTATGGTCGGCAAGTTATGTGTTCAATAATATCTCTTTTTTTTGGTTTTTTACTCTTTGGAGAGAAATGTGTTTGTCGTCTATAATATTATGGATATTGGAAATATTTAAATTGCTGTGATATTAAAAGCATCTTTGTGTAGTAAAAAAAATGAATGTAATGAAAATGTATTAGTCCAAAACTCTAGGAAAGATTAAGTAACCTTTACAAAATAACTTTTATCTTTTTGATATTTTTTTTATTTCATGGGAATATATATCTCTTTGATTTTTTAATTATTTAATATGTAGTGTTATACTTAAAATTTGCAAGATTATATCAATATTTTTCATTTTATTGCATACGTAGTTTGTATCTTTTTAAACAAGACTATAGTGTGAGTTCTAAATATTCTTATAGCACTTTTTGCATAAACTGTTATTGATAGTTAAAACGTGTCCTTATACCTATATGTTAGAAATATGTTTTAATGTTTGGGAATCTTGAAAATGTTTGTTACCCATTTGTGGTGTTCTTTCATTTGTTTCTAGTCATTATAAATAAATTATCATTATAAATAAAAATAATCATCATATTACAATTGGAATTAATAAGAATAATTAGTAGAAATTATTTAGTCTGAATATAATTTCTGTACGTTTATTAACAATAAAAAAAAATCCAGTGACCATTAATTAAATTTAAATTCCGCAGACGCTACTAACTCAGATAAGCTACGGAGTCCAACTGGAAATTTAGGTCAAAATTTGAATAAATGTATAATAAAACAATTGCAACTACCGCAGCCAAACAAACATAAAATCCCTTTAAGGCTCTATCTTTGAATAAAATCCTTTAGGATAAAAGAATTTCGTTAAGAAAATATAAATAATAATATATAACATAAGTCTCTGACTTAATAAAAAAAAAACAATTCAGTATTTCTTCTTTACAATAAATAATTTTATCGGTATGCGTAAAATGTAATATTATACAAAATATAATATATTACGATTTACAATATTTATATTAATTTATATAGGTTTGTAAGTCTTTAAATTGTATTTGTTGAAATGCAAATATATATTGTTTATTTATTGTTACTTGTAAAGTGTAAATCAGGTATTCTATTGAATAAATTAGCTATTCATTGCATACATTGCCTATGGTTGGGACTTAAAATTGGTTTAGGAGTTAAAATACTCGTATTAAACCATGCATGTTTGATAGTTTGAATTGGATGTCTCCAAATTCTAGAGGCACTTTAGGCGAAGTTTGGAGTACCAGTTATCCACGGGTATCCAATGTTCAAGATACAACCTGCGCTCCTCACCCACTCACCCTGCTTATCTCCGCTCTCGCCTTAAAATATGTAGACTCTTAACCATTAATTAATACTTGTGATGTGGTGTATTCATATCCAATCCTCCTAGAAGATCATTCTCGGTCATCCATTCATAGGTCTTGGTCATATACATTATTTTAAACTCTTTATATTTCGAGCTCTTTGCAAACACCCAAAAGGTGTTATCCCTTGTCCAGGGTCTCGGCATTGTTGTTTATTAACATAGACTTTTATTTTGATGTTCAAAACAACCTATTCTTACATTTAAGATTTCCTACTAACTTCTTTGATGCGGTTCCCTTAAAGAAGCCAAAAACTTACACATACTTAAAAAATAAATTTACATTTAGAAATTTATGTACAGTTTTATAGTTTATTACTTAGTATAAAAATGTTAATATACAGGTTCAAATTTGTCTAGAATAAGCTTAAATCCCGATTTTTGGCCGATTTTAGACAAATTTGAACCTGTATATCACCCTTTTACATAATTTCACATAAGAATCGGTTATTTTACTTACATCCCTCCCATCGCTGGAATGCCTTAATAATACAACCTTTGCATCAAGTAATAAAATAGTTATGGGTCTTTTGTATTACAGAGATCAAAATATTAACATTACTTTTATATTTTCCACAATATATTTTTGGAGCACAAAATACGTTGATTTATTTTTTTTACTGTAGAATGGTGGGAATTAAAAAAAGAATAAATATAGAATTTTAAGAAATTTGTAATATTTGTTGAATTATCTACTATTGTAAGAATGCAAATGCGTTATACAGGGTGTCTAAAGTCCATCACCAAACTTCATAAATTATGGTTAATGGGGTCAAAATAAGCAATTTAGTTCTTATGAATGTAAGTCATAATATGCATGTTATTAATAATTTTTATTTCAGTGACGGATTATTGTAGGAACTTTACATTTGGCATGGATCTTTAAATTACTTATGTTCATTTCCACAAAAAACATTCTTTTCCCATGTGTATTTTCGAAATGGCGGCCATTTTAAATCTTCAAACTCAAACATCTTAAAACAAGAAAATTTTAACAAAATTTTAAAATAGACAAAAACGTTGATAAATTTAATTATCTAACCAATAGTACAAAGTTAGCAAGGATCTGTATGACAACAAACATCGGAGTTATTGTGATTTTTCTGCAGAGTAACATTGATTTTGCATTATAATTCATGCAAATGAAGGTTTTTTAATTGAACAGTAAAAATACCTCTGTTATTTGTTATCAGATCCTTATAAAACTTGTATTATTTGTAAGATAATTAAATTTATCAACTTTTTTTATAAAACTTACAGGGTTTAAATTATCAGAGTTTGAAAATTGAAAAGGCTGCCATTTTGAAAATACTAATTGGGAAAGAAATATATTTGGCCGCCATTTTGAAAATACTAATAGGGAAAAAAATTAAATTTCTTGTAGAAATGGGAAATAGTATTAAAAAGTTCCATGACAAATATGAAGTTCCTACATCAATCCACCATTGAAATAAAAGTTAATAAGTGGAAAAACTAAATATCGGCTATCTAGGTAAATATGCATATTAGCACATCCCTTCATATGAACTTTTTTTCCTATTTTGGCCTAATTAGCCATATTATGAAATTTGGTGACAGACTTTAAAAACAAACTGTGTAAAATGTTTCGATTGAATATTTTGCAGTAACATACTCAAAAATAACATTAAAATTATCCAAATGCGTACTTTCTCCTTCATAACAATAACGACATTATAAAGTATCTTATATATTCCAGGTACATTGATGACAGGTTATTTTTTGATGTGGAAGATGGGGTCAGGAATGTTAAGTGTCAGGAGGGTGGTAGAAAGTGGCTAAGGAGGACGGGGGTGAGAAGGACTTGTAATTGCGGTCTAATGACAGAACGCTATCTGAAAAGTTTTTACCTTACGAAAGTGGATAAATAAAAAAAATCATTCCTTTATTTTTTAAACACTTGTGGTTTTTGCAGGTTTTAGTTGTAAATTTTGTATAGTACCTAAAATTTAAATTCCAAATTCACGATGTTCATTATGTATGCTAAAATAACATGTCACCAAAATAGTATACAAGCCATATACAAGTACAAGGAATAATTTATTGCTATAATAGATGTGTTGAATTTAACTTAATTTAGGGATGTGTGTTAGTATTGTTAATACTAGGCTTTTTAAATTTGTTTATATTATTATAGTCCTTTATATTAGTTAATAAGAAAAAATTATAAGAATAATATTTATTTCCAAAAGAAGAAAATACATGCAACCCATAATACAGAACACTTCACAGATGCATATATAATGTTTTATTTTTCAAAGGATTCAACCTAAATAACCATTAAAAGATATTTATTATGACACATTTTTACATTGGACATATACACTGTAACACTGTAAGTTGAACAAAACACACCATATACATCATGACTAAAGAACAATCCTATTACCCCTGGTTAAAGATTTTTACATATATTTCGTGTCTTTTATATGATTGTTTGTCTATGAAATAAAAAATAAAACTTAAAAAATTCATACAAATACATTATAATACTTAATTCAATCATAATACAAATTTACTATGTATTCTTTGAAAAGTATTCACTACTTCCCACTTTTAGTGAAAATAAAAGCCTCTTTAGGCATGAGTGTGTCGAGGCTTTTCTATTTAACAAAACCAAGGCGAGCTTTATTATTTATTATTTTATTATTGAGCTTTATTATTTTGTGAAATTAATCACATTTTAGAAATAAAATATTTATTTTTGCAAATGCCTTGGAAATGTTGAAATTTATTTAAATGTTTGAATACATTTAATAAAATAACTTCTGTGTCAAAAAATATATATTTACTCGTAATAATAACCTCAAAAATGTGAGTAGAGGATTTGTTTAAAATTATTCTGTACAAAAAAGGATGTGGGTGGCAGTATGAAGAGGAGTTTAGAATGGGGTTGTTACGTGGCTTGGGGGAGTAAATTGGGTGTAATTTAGGGCTAATGACTTAAAAGTTGTGGCGGTTCGCATTGGGGTTTCTACTGGAGGTTTTTGAAAATATGCATGATTGTGTGCACAATGTAATATATTGATTTTGTTAAATATTGAGGACTGACCTTAGTAGTGGGTAGGGGTGTATGACTGTGGATTCGTCCACTTCTGACTCAGTATCAACTGAGAGTTAGTTAAATAAAAAAAATATGTATATAATCTTTGTAAATACCTGTAGTCTAATATTTACATCACCCTAGCCTCTGTAAAGAAAATGTAAAATGTTGTATCACCACTTTGAAAATATGACGAAATTTAAGACAGCGCTGTGATTTATTACTCTTTTAATTAAAATGTAATGAACTCAGATTTGATGGGCGAAAGTAAAATTATTAGTGATGCTTATAAAAACATAATGTTTTATTATTGTATACGATTCGTTGCCCGTTGATACAGTGGAGCGCTAGGCAGATGGGGTGAAACATGTGTAAAATGTACTTTTTATTTTCTATTACAAATGATAAGCTGCTTTACATAATTAAGTAAATTTAAACAATTTAAATATCAAAACCTATTTACTTTTAATTCGCAAAAAAACAAAATTGAGTACTTTAAAGAGTACAACACTGTATTTATAATACATTATACGTTTTTAGGTACTGACCCTAATAAACCAAATCCTTCTAGGGCGTTTGCTGATTGAAAGCATGCAAAATAGATTAATTTTAAAGATTTCGAAGTGTCGATTCTTATAACTTAAGAAAGTCAGATAAGTTTAAATAATAATGAACTTGCTAATATATAAAACTTTAGCTTTTATTTTGTAGAAACTGCATATAATCGGCCCAGTAAAAGTTGTAGACGAACTATCCAAAGGATTGAAAAAAGAGTGTTTCCCAATTTCTATAAGGTTTCAATACCAAGAATGATATTACAAGTAACATTGCAAAGGTGTACATACTATAAAAGTACAAACCAGTTGCATGATAAGTTTATTACAGATTACACGTTTAACTTTATGACACAGGTTCTACACCACTGAGAACTCTGCATTTGTCGGAAGTGTAAATTATTTAATTCCCAAATCGTATGATTAGTCCATGACGATTTATGTTTTAGTTTTCATAAGTGCTTAACCTCATACGAGTGAGATCTAATGTCACTTAATCCCTTCTTAAGACGCCGGGACTGCAAGGATATATTTTAAGGCAAATATAATTGAAATATGGATGTAGAATGAATGTGATGCCTCTAGCTTTGTCTATCAGTTAAATATTTTTACAGGTTTTAGAGTTTTGACCAGCAGCCTTCAGATCAGATGGACGGCTCATTAACCACTTAGCTACCAAGCCATTACTAAAAGTGAGTGACAAGATTGTTAGACCAAGTTACATTAGGTTGACACGACTATTTTATTCTCCTTACATTGGTTGGAACAATTTAATTTTATTTAGTCGAAGATAACGTAATGAAGGTATTATACATTTTTAATAATATAATCAAGGGTGTCTCACGGAAGACTGATTTTTTTAATAAACAAATACTCAGACATTTTTATTAATGCAGGGCTATTTATACAATATCAAACCAATTATATACCAATTTATTTAACAAAGTCCATTACCTGACATGTTAGTTTTTTTGTAAGTAAAATAATGTCGTTAATGTGATATTCATAATATCAAATGCAGGACTTTTTTCACGCAGCTTTGTTGACGAAAATGACAAATAAAAGGCTTTGATATTGTATAAATAACCCTGAAATAATTTTGAAATTGGCTGAGTATTATTTAATAAAGAATATTCCATATCCCGTGTGTCATGCTGTCTTTGAATTTTTTTAATCTAACTAGTTAAGTTATAAACAAAAATTTAAGATATAGAAGGAATAGCCTAAGCCAACATATTAGCCTAATAAATAAAAGTAAAGTTTCATAAAAGCTTGTTTTCTAACATTTTAATATTCTTCCGTAGTTAGTAGTTTCTGGTTTATTGTGGAATTCTAATCAATATTGATAAGTTAAACCAAATATATTTTACCATGCAACAAATATAAAAGCGTAGCCTACTATTATATAAACTAAAAGATAAGAGGTAAATAGTATCATGAGTAATAGAAACATGAAGACCAAAAGCGCTTCGTTTTACAATTATAACAACGTTAAGTTATAATCGATTTGAGAAATTAGACTGCCATAAAAATCGGCAAAGCATGACATTTGTTGATTTCGTTATATTTAAGATAAAGAAGAGCATTAAGCTCCACGAACAAATACATGATTGATTGATAAAAAATGAATTTAATGTATATAAATTTAGTGAAAGAAGAAATACTTGGACGTGTTTATTCCTGTTTCATTCGGAATTGGATTTGACCCTCAATCAGTACAAATTGCGCGTCGGATATTGGTGGTAATTGCAATGTAGTTACATCGAACGAAGAACGACGCTCTGCTGCGTCAATCAACCACTTCATGTCTTCAACATTTTGTACCAGAGCGAACAATGTTAATTGTGCTATGATTATATGTACAGGCTCAGGTGTTAATTAGTTTTTATCACTTTAATTAATTCCTATAAACATTTTATATGTAAAAAATATTTAAATACTGTCACTGTTATTTTGTATTTCGATTTTAGTTCTGTTATGAAAATGCATTTATCGCACGTTACGAATCATTTGCTTTCCCAGGAAACACTAAGAGGCCCAGTTATTGTTCTTGCTATAGTTTCCAACTGTTGCAAACTTCCCTTAACTGCATCTGTCTGTGACTTGTGGTTTGTTGTCTAATGTTACAGTAAAACTTTAAATGGCATTTACTACTTGATAAACTAGTTTTGAAGACCTTAACCCTTTTATAACTGGTTTGATAATATTAATTACCTATTTAAATTAATTTATTTCGTCCTCAGTGTAACTTTACTAACACATCATATATGGGAAATACGAATATAATATGGGTATTAAATTTCAGGAAGTACAAATAAAAAAATAAAATATAATTACCTTAAAAAATTTTAAATTACTATTGCTGGTGGTCTATTTCTTCTGACATATGGTATATGGTACTACACGGGGTGGAAAGAAAGTCTGGAAACGGTCTTAAATCTTTAAAAGTATTTAAGTAATAAAACTAAAACTCTGCAAATTATGAGTTACAAAGCCTACTTCCTTAAGTAATTTTTGTCCTTGAACCTCCAAGGAGGGACGGCCCACAAGGAGTCAGTAGAAAATCTTAAATGTAAGCATAAGTTAATATGTACATCAGATTAAAGGTCTTCAAAAATAGAGAACAATGCCGCAAACTCAACCTCAAAAGGATGACAGAGTCAAAAATAGCAGGCGATCAAACTTTGCATTAAAATCATATTGCTGAAAACAAAAAAATGCAACAACTCCCGATAAACTCGACCTTTTGAGGTCGGGTTTGTGGCAAATTGCTTAGAATGCAAAGCCCTTTAAAATGATATGTCACATGATGTAGGCCAATGAAGTTTTTCCCAAGACTTTCTTTAGGGACGTCCCTAGTGGAAGTCGTCAGAGAAACTGATTGGGCATAATGTTAAAGCCCTTTGCATTACAAGCAATTTGCCACAAACCCGACCTCAAAAGATTGAGTGTATCGGGAGTTAATGCATTTTTTGTTTTCAGCAATATGATTTTAATGCAAAGTTTGATCGCCTGTCATTTTTGACTCGGTCATCCTTTTGAGGTCGGGTTTGCAGCATTGTTCCCTGTTCTTAGATATTTCTTAGATATTGTCCCTGTTCTTTCATTTGATGTAGATATTGACCTATGCTTATATTTAAGATTTTCTTCTGACTCCTTATGGGCCGTCCCCCCTTGGAGGTCTAAGGACAAAAAATAGTTGAGACAGTAGATTTTGTCACTCAAAATAAGATTGCAAGGTTTTAGTTTTATTACTTAAATACTTTTAAAGATATTAGGCTCCAGACTTTTTTATTATTCCAGACTTTTTTCCCACCCTGTATTTAAAAATTTACTGTCAAACAGCATTGAAATATTTAATAAACAACGTTTCAAACATTTGACAATGTAAACGAGTTTCACTTCAAATTGTATGGATACAGAAATGCACATGGGATATTCTTGGAACTTAACTCGGCACACGAAATTTTCCTCAGTCATAGTAACCATCTATGGGAAGGTATAAATCTGAAATGGTCCAAATCGGAATTAAGGGTTCTGCCCTACGGCCCTGTAAGTTGCCATGTTATTTTAATAAAAGAAATATTTTATTTGGTTTGTTTACAGTGTGTTGATTATACAGCTCTTATAAGGATCAAATTAAACTGCAGACTGTTACTTTCAGCTGTTTGTGAATACAGTAGTTTTATGTGAAATTGTTGTTTTGTTTATTTTAGTGGTTTTTTTTTACCTTTGTACTTGAATGAAATGCCACGTTTACAGGAGGTGCAAATCTTGGATGATGCATCATTTAATATCTTGTAAACATATAATACCCCCGTCGTAGTAAACCTGTGTACTCAAAAATTATTAGAGTATTACAGACTTGTGTTGAGTAAGCGCAGCGAACAACCTAAATCTGGCAACGAGTGTGTGCAGCGAATGAGCTGACCCAAAAGGTGAGTGAGTGCAGCGAACAAACTAAATTGACGTCGAGTGAGCGTAGCGAACGAGCAGACCCAAATGGCGAGTGAGAGCAGCGAACGAGCTAAACCCTGATGGCGAGTGGGCGTAGCGAACAAGCTCACTTGAATTACCTATAAAATATTTGCTATTATTGATTTAAAAATAGTCGATCCGCTCAATATTGCAAGCAGACAACTGCATTGTATACCTAGCATTTGTATATCGTGATATATTTTTATTTATATTATTAAAAATATATAACATTAAAAAATTTAAGTACGGTACTATTACAATTTAAGATTATTAGTAACAAGAGCTCTAATATGTAATAATGACAAATCATTCCAGCCCAGCAACACATTCTGTGTTGAGAGTTGAAATTGTGCTTACACAGTGCTGTTCTACATTTTCGAAATTTCCCACCGGAGAGGTTTAGGTGGAGAGATTTCCGTGTTCAGATTACCCTTGAAACTTTTGTTGCTGCTTTATAGAACCGTCTAGACTGTAGTACTTTATTGCTCAAGAAAGATTAATATTAAAAATACTTGGTTGAGCGTTTGTTATTAATTTAATATAATAGTATTCTATAGTTGTAACAGTGAAAAAACACTAAAAAACGAGATGAATATTTAATGAATAATAAGAGTAATAAGATAGGAAATTGGAATTATCAATATACTTTATACTTTTAAGAAATGCTCTATAAAAATAACATTTTCTTCATATTCACTTTATTTAAAACCTGTACTCTTTTCTTTAAAATACTCTTTTATAACAAAGGACTTGCTCAGTCACTATAATTATTCCAATAGAAACGTTAGAGCTTGAAATATATTTCTTTAAATTGAAAATTTACTTACAAATAGTTTAAGCCAATCATTGGTATATTTCATATTTGTATGCTTGCCTTCATTTAATTCTACCATCTATATTATACTCCTGAATATAAATAATAAATTAGACACAATAATATACATATGCAAAACGTGTGATTAAAAAGATAACTAGAAATGTATCAAATTGAGGGTAAACAAGATAGCACATTTAACTGGATCTCATTCTTTAGCAACAATTTTATTAACTCTCTCTTTTGAGGTTCAATAAATCGTAACGCTAAGGTTAACATGGGTTTTAAAACAAATTTAACTAATAAACATGAAGATTTAGCTGTTTATGAGAATGTGAATGAAACCAGGAGTTTTCTTAATACAAACATTTTTTTAATATTTTGCCTTGTATTTCTAGCTTTTTTTTTTAATATTTAGTTATTGCTTACCTAAGACAGTTAGTGAGTGGGTTTGGTAAATTTAATAAAAATGAAACTTTTTATTTTGTTTAACTTTAAGTGAGCAAACCATTTATAAAAGTTATATTTTTTACAAATTAGAGAAGTATTGATGGTAATACAATACTCGGGAAATACGTGTAATATATATATATATATATATTTTATTTAATGATGAAACCATAATTGCACTTCACGATAAGAAAAGGTTCGTCGATATCCACTGAAAGGTGACTAATAAAAACTAGACTTCCGGTATTGATCCATTATCGTGAAGCGCTCTTGACGGCTTCGAGAAGAGGGAAGGGTCGTATCAGGAATAGAATCTAAACTCTTTATTCCTAACTCTACTTAGCATACCCAATTTTGTCAAATTTTGATTTGAAAAAAATCTAATAAACGTCTTTTCTAAAATCATGTTTTAATGCATTTGTTACAAACCAAATCTCGAATGTAAAATAGAGAAATGTATACATTAGATATCTTACTTTAGTTTTCTCTTGCATTATCCAGAAACTATTATAAATGTTGTCTTTTTAGCTAGACAACAGAACGATAGAAAGATATCACGAAAATAAGGGATACCGGTCTTTCAAATTTACTTGTTTATTTGTATAATTTTTGCTATTGTGAAATGTACATGCCCATCTTGGGAATGTTTTCAAAAGCTATAAATATATCATACAATATGATATTTTTACATGAAAAATTTTAGAGAAAAATCAAAGCTTCATAAACAAGTCATTTATGTATAAATAAACAAAATTATTTTAAAATTTATTTTTAATATATTATTATTATAGTTAACTTTAGTTTAAAACAAAATAAAATCTAAAACTATTACAATTGGGGATCGGAGGAGTATAAAATGCAAATTCAATCTTGTAATAAAATGTAATCTTGATTATTGACATTTAGTGTAGCTCCTCCAATAAGCCAATAAAATATCAGATAATTTTAAAATAATGTGATTCTAAATCCAATATCAAACATTACTTGGAATCAGCGCAGCCTACAGTTCGGAAATTAACTCACTGTGATTTTGCTGTGATAACATTGGTGGGAAGCAACATATTGTTAATTGTAATCAAATTATCTGAAGTTTCTGTTTGAGAATTTTTGGGCATCACTCACCTTCATGAATTGTGGAGACGGTAGTCCTTGTCAAAATTTGATACACATACACACACATACACACACGAAAAACACGAAAAAACACACAAAAATTACATAGACTGCCTGTTTTCCGAATCCAAGTTTGTTGGATAATTTTTGTGTGTTTTTTCGCGTTTTTCGTGTGTGTATGTGTGTATCAAATTTTGACAAGGACTACCGTCTCCACAATTCATGAAGGTGAGTGACACCCAAAAATTCTCAAACAGAAACTTCAGATAATAATCACCTCATCCAAGAAAATATGTCTTCCAAGAATGTAATCAAATTGTTAAGTTGTTGGTGGCAAAGAATGTCACTGTAACAAAATGTAATAGAATTGCAGACAAAGATATATTTTTTAACTCGCCTACGGCTCGATGGGGGCTCCGCCCCCATGCCCCCTTAGGGGTGTCCCTAAATTCGTAAATTAATAAAAAGTCAAGTATGAAATTGGTTAGTTCCACGGAAGAACTGAACAGCCAAGACAGTAACAAAACCGTTTAATACACTCAATAAAATATTTTGAGTGTGAAATAATAATTATTAATTCTGGGTGTTATGCTGAATGGAGGGTCCACTCCCTAATTTGTTGCCCCAATTCCGTAATTTTTGTAAAAACTTGATGCAGTGAATGGGCTTGTTGAGGGTTATTAACTCCAATGTGTTCGCTGAATTAGTTTGTAAATAAAAAAGTCGAGTGTTAAACAGGTTAGCTTTACACAGCCAAGACAGAAACAAAAGGCTAATGCACACTTCTCACAATCAATAATAATTAAAGCTTTTAAATTCGTCAAAAATTGTTGCAATAAATCAGTGAAAACAAAATAACATTAAAACGAAATAATATAAAATCTGATAAACGAGATAGAAATCACAAAAGACTCCAAAATTTTAAAAAGATTCCCTAAAATCCGAGGAGGAACTTACTAAAAGTTTGTAAATTAGTAACACTAACCCCAACAATAGCTGAATTCATATTTTTATAAGTGTCTTAAAAGGAGTTAAGGTCTCCAATTTAAGTTTTCGGTAACCATTCTGGTTTACAAGATACCAAAGGTCTCTTGAGTTTATCATCCTGTAATAAATCTGTATGGAGAGCTAATGTGTAGAGATACGGCAAAATGTTCTGAAAACTGTAAGCCATTAATAAAATATTCCAGTCATATTCAGCAACATTTTTTTATAGGACCAATCGTTTTGTCAGTAGAGTGGAAAAACTGAAAACGCGATTGCACCAAAATTAGTCTGGAGATTTTCGCAAATTGACAAAAAGTCACAGGACCAAAATCGTAGTTCATCCAATTAAGTACCGTAGTAGTCTCAAATCTATGAAAGGCCTAACCGTTTAGCCGCTAGAGTTGAAATATACTAAAATTACGATTTCTCTAGTTGGCCAAAAGCCACTGCTTATTTATCACAAAACTGAGAAAAAGTGAAAAATTATTTTGAAAGTAAACGGAAAGAGATACGGCAAAGTATGTTAGAATCAAAATTGTAGATATTAAAAAGACCTATAAAATTTGTCATTTAAACATTTTTGTAGGACAAACCATTTAGTCGCTAGGGCCCTAAATCTAAATCTAAATTTCACAAAAATCAGTTTGGAGGGTTAACCCACAAGATGTACGACAAAAAGTCAAAGGACCAAAATTGTAGATCATCCAATTCCCTATCGTTATATGCTCTCATATTTCAGATAAGACTAACCGTTAGGCCACAAGAGCTGAAAAACTAAAATTACGATTTCCCTAGTGGACCAGAACCGGTATTTTCCCACTACTTTAACAAAATCCGGAAAAAGTGAAAAATGAATTTTGTGAGTAAACGAGTAGAGATACGGTAAAATATACAAAGGAAGAAATTGTAGATATTAAAAAGATCTATCGAAATGAACCTTAAAAAAAATGTTACGACCATCGGTTTAGTCACTAGAGCCCGAAAACCGAAAACGGCATTTCATTAAAAACGCTCTGGAGGCTTAACGGTGTGAGATACGATAAAAAGTCAAAGGACCAAAATTGTAGAAAATTAAATTCCCTATCGTAGTATTGTTCTCAGATTTTAGATAGGACAAAGCGTTTGGCCGCTAGAGCCAAAAAAGTAAAATTACAATTTCGGAAATCCGCCATTTTGAATTTTTTTTAGTAGGTTAAAACTAAAAATTTGCAAGTTTAAGATTTTACACTTACCATTGACCGTTCAGGCTAGACGTATGCCAAATTTCAAGTCTCTAGCTTAAATAGTTACGTCAGAAATTCGTATCCCATATAAGTGAGTCAGTCAGTCAGTCAGTTACACATAGGGCTGTATAGTTTGTTAGATTCTATATTAAAAAGTATTGTTCAACGTTATCTATACTCCATATTATTATACACTATATGATTTAATAATTCACGTCGAATATTTATCTCAATTGAGTATATATATTAGCCCCAGAAACCTTAATTGTAAACACTAATAAAAAATATATAAAAACATTACTGATTCCAAACAAAGGTTTCGTGGTTTAAACTTTCTTAACATTTAAATACACTGTATAAAAATAAGTGTATAAAAATCAATGAAAAAGAAAGTACGTAGTTAATCAGTTTTATTCATATCTTATAGTTGATAAATAAATGATTTCCATGTTACCCATTCATCCTTATCCTTCACCTAATGGCCGTCCAATCGTAAACATTACGTTTTAGAGAATTTCCTTATTACGCCATTATTCCTTATACGCCATTATGGTAGCAACCATTGTAAGACCTAAGACATGGTCCATGTTACTTTTACCGTTTACACTTACGGGGCCGTTTAGTTTTGACACTCAGGTACTAAAAATAGTTACTTGAGCATTATCTTCATATCAAATTTCCAACATGGCCAGACCATTGAAATTGACATAGTTTAATGTGCCTTTACAAAAGAGAAAAAGTCAAACGAAACCAAGAAAGAAAATAAAATAATAGGAGCCTAAAAATAAATAGTTTTGAACAATACAATGACTAGTGGGCTGAAAAGAATACTATAAAAATACAAGACAACTGAAAAAGCATAAGAAGCAACGCAGTTGTTGAGATTGTTGCTAAAATAGTGTCTGGAACTGTGAAGTGAAAATATTGGAAAACACTTTTTTTCTATGCCCTTCTGCATCTGACTTGGTGAAAATCCCTTTATTGATAAGGATGAGGATTTCGTTCTTTTAACAACTGACGAGGAGGAATTGAACGAAATAATAATGCCCGTGTACTGCTAACTAAGAGTTTGGGTTTTGCTGATTCAAGAAAAGGCAGTAGCGGAGCTCTGCAGTAGCTTACAGAGGTCTCCGCCAGGGTCTCCACTAGTATGACTGCGCTTCTTTGCCACGCCACGCATGGTGAGAGGGGTAGCGGGCGTATCCGATGGGATCGTTGACGAGTTCGAACGTTGATCAGTTAGAACTTTAGTATTATTTCTTTTATTTAAATAGTGGGTGAGATTGAACGTTGGCAAGTTGGACATTTGGTCAATTGGTAAGCACCCATAAATGTCTGAATGATTTAATTGCATACCTAATTTCAATCGATTTATATGATATATATTTATAATTAAGGTTTCAGAAATCTTCCGTTAAGTTCATAATTACAACTAATACAGTTTGGTGGAATGTTCTTGCCATTATTTTTTTAAAGAAATTGAATTCTCCTAAGTTACAATTTCTTTGTGAGTAGGTTGATTAATAAAATATATTTATCTGTATAATATTATGCAACGTAAATGTATTGCATATTAAAAAAATAAATTCAATAAGCTCAAAATTGTTTTTTATATTAAACTAGCAGTTACCCGGCGCGCGTTGCTGAACTCAAATTGAGATGTTTACATAAATAAAGCTATTTAATATATAAAAAAAAGATGAGTTAAGTTTTAAGTTTTTTAATATAACAAAAAAAGTCAATGGCATAGAAAGTACCGGTAAGTATATTAATACTAGTATACGTGTTGCTCGAAATCAAGCAATTTATTTTATACAGTAAAAATGTTACTTTAGCTCTAAATCAATGACATCCGACAAATCCAATATTGTGAATATCTGTAATTACCAAAAACTACACGTATTTACAGCTGATTATTAACATTTGTTTAAAATACTTTATTCAATCCCAATGTTATTTAAATGGGAAATTTTTAGATTTTAATGGTGGATACAGCCTTTATTTTCAGTCCGATTATTATCAGTTTTTGGCGGAAACAACTACAGACCAAGCTCTATCCAACGACACCAAAAACTTGAATCGGTTGAAAATTGTAAGAGGAGTTCTCAAGACGAAAAAAAAACCTTAGCGTATTGAATCTATACTTATTTAATACGCTAAGGGTTTTTTCGTCTTGAGAACTCCTCCTACAATTTTTTACCGATTTTCAAGTTTTTGGTGTCGTTGGATAGGGCTTGGTCTGTAGTTGTTTGCGCCAAAAACTGATGAGAATTGGACTGAAAATAAAGGCGCTATCCTCTATTGAAATATCAAAATTTCCCATTTAAATAACATTGGGAATGAATAAAGCATTTTAAACATCTTTTGATCAGCTGTTAATATGTAGATTTTGTTGAATAAAGATATTCACAATATTGGATTGGTCGGATGTCATTGATTTAGAGCCAATAGTAAAATATGTATTGTATAAAAATAAATTGCTCGATTTCAAGCAACACATGTACTAGTAAGTATAGATTATTAAGGCCAAAGGATGAACAGGCATTTTGCAAATTTAAAAACAGAATAGTCAAAGTTTGCATTGTATCTTATTGATCGTAATTGCAAATGCAAGAGCACCTATGAGCAAAGAGGCACGTCCATGTCAAAGTTCAACCCCGGAGGCCCTAAATTAATTTTAAAGTCCAGTGGAGCACAGCCCTACTAAAAATATATTTGCAAAACCATTCTTGGTGAGTACCTATAAGCAAAGAGACATGTCCAAGTAAAATTTCAACCATGGTGGCCCTAAAGTACTTTAAAGTCCAGTCGGGCGGAGCCCTAAAGAGCTTAAAAATTATATTTGCAAAACAGTTTCTTAGTGAGTAGCTATGAACAAAAAGAATCGTACATCAAATTTCAACCCCAGTGGCCCTAAAGTCATTTTAAAGTCCAGTGGGGCGGAGCCCTAAAGTGCTTAAAAACGATATGTGCAAAACCGTTTCTTAGTGAGCAACTATGAACAAAAAGAATCATCCATATAATTTCAACCCCGGTGGTCCTAAAGTGATTTTAAAGTCCAGTGGGGCGGAGCTCTAAAGATCTTAAAAAAAACTATATTTGCAAAACCGTTTCTTGGTGAATACCTATGAGCAAAGAGGCACGTCCATCTTAAATTTCAACCCTGGTGGCCCTGAAGTAATTTTGAAGTCCAATGGGGCAGAGCCCTAAAGAACTTAAAAACTAAATTTGCAAAACCGTTTCCTAGTGAGTACCAAAGTGCAAAGATAATCGTCCATGTCAAATTTTAGCTCCGGAGGTCCTAAAGTAATTTCAATGTCCAGTGAGGCGGAGCCCTAAAGTGCTTAAAAACTATATTTGCAAAATCGTTTCTTAGTGAGTACCTATGGGTAAAGAGCATCATCCATCAAATTTTAACCCCGGTGGCCCTAAAGTAATTTTGAAGTCCAGTGGGGTGGAGCCCTAAAGAGCTTAAAAAACTATATTTGCAAAACCGTTTCCTAGTGAGTACCTATGACCAAAGAGAATCGTCCATGTCAAATTTCAGCTCCGGAGGTCCTAAAGTAATTTCAATGTCCAGTGAGGCGGAGCCCTAAAGTGCTTAAAAACTATATTTGCAAAATCGTTTCTTAGTGAGTACCTGTGGGTAAAGAGCATCGTCCATCAAATTTCAACCCCGGTGGCCCTAAAGTAATTTTGAAGTCCAGTGGGGTGGAGCCCTAAAGAGCTTAAAAAACTATATTTGCAAAACCGTTTCCTAGTGAGTACCTATGACCAAAGAGAATCGTCCATGTCAAATTTCAGCTCCGGAGGTCCTAAAGTAATTTCAATGTCCAGTGAGGCGGAGCCCTAAAGTGCTTAAAAACTATATTTGCAAAATCGTTTCTTAGTGAGTACCTGTGGGTAAAGAGCATCGTCCATCAAATTTCAACCCCGGTGGCCCTATAGTAATTTTGAAGTCCAGTGGGGTGGAGCCCTAAAGAGCTTAAAAAACTTTATTTGCAAAACCTATGGACCTATGGTGCACCTATGGACAAAGAGAATCGTCCATGTCAAATTTCACCACCTGTAGGCTTTTAGTGTAATAATTGTGAGCTTCCGTAGGGCGGAGCCATAAAGACAACACAAATATCAACATTATACCTCACACCTGGTTACTTCTATGATTATAAGCATCTCTGCTTGAATGATACTTTCAATATTAAATATTTTTTAATTAATAAATATTAAATAATTTTTAATATTTATTAATTAAAATTTTTTAATTACAGCAGTTAATCTTGTAAACACTAAATTTCTAAAACCTGACACTGCACCATTGTATGCCCTCTGGGTCAGAGCCCTTTGGACAGATTTGCACCAAACTTCACACAAACCATCCTCGAATAATGCTTACTAATGCCTGAAAGTTTGATTACAATCTGTTGAGCGGTTTTGGAGTCTATAGGCAACAAACATATATACAAATATATATACATACTTCCTCTTTTGTAGATATAGATAGATATATTTGGTCTTAAAATCACAACAGCAAAAAATATGTACAATGTGTGATCGAATTTACGATTATTTACTTTGAAGAACTTTTGTTCATTAATTACCTTTAAAATTTTAATGTGACAAGTGTTTTAAAGATGAAAACACTTCTTTCACTCATTATCTTATTATTTACCTAGATTACCGCAAACGGTTTTGGTTTAACGTTTATTATTTGCGTTGTAAGATTTAATGGGTTGACTTCGTTATCCATCAATTATAAACATGTTTAATGTGAAGTACATCACACTATCACAATTCCACGGATGGCTATACTCTACAATTCTATCTTTAATTCATACAATTTTTTACAAATGTAGACTAAATTAGTTTTTTGATTATATATTATTAAAAAAAATATATATTAATTTTACCTATTGTTTTTCAATGATCCTTGTCAGTTGTAAAAACCAACGAAACGGCTGTAGTCCTTACAACCATAAAGGGTCATCGTATGACAGCAGCTATTACAAAACACCTTTATATTTGATTTTAAGACTTCAAGATTCATAAAGCAATGTATTCTTTTTTCTATTTTCCACTTATATTGTATTTATTTAGCCTACCCTCAGATAGGAATATAAGTATTTTAACGTACAAAAACTAAAAATATTTTTAAATCTCTTATGTATTATTTCAAAAATTGTGACGAAAAATCATTGCATTATGATTTTACACTTACGCTGCCATGTTACTTTTAACACTTAGGTACTAAAAATAGTACTAATTGAGCATTATCAAAGTAGAAGCATGCATGTAGGGTAATTAAATTAGAACTTCAATATAAAAAAAACATAAAAATTATAATTTATTAAAATAGCTATATTTTACGACATATGTGTAAACTAAAACCGTTTTATATTAAGTGTATAATACACAAGTTTTTTATGTTGTTACAAAAGCGAATAATTCATTATATAACAGTAAAATGAAACATCAACTTTAGTGCCTCAGGTCGACAAGGCAAGTAATGAGGGACGAAACGAAATGGGAGGAAATCTAACTGTCTAACAAGGCAGGAACAGCCTACCAGCCCCAGGCGGCCATCGTCAAAGATTTTCCACAAAAACTTTTCAAATTATATATTTTGGGTGAAATTTGTACAAAATAAATTTAGTTCTCGTTAGAGGATGATCATGTATTATACAGACTTAAAATATATAGTATAAGTTATAAATAGCAATATAACTTAAAATATGTACTAGCCTACAAAGTAGAGATGTAAAAAACTATGGTTGACTTAAAGTTGGAAATCATTATAAAAAAAGTTAAACTATTTAAACTATTTGAAATATAGAATCATTATTATACAATTGGTATTTATTTCCGAATATTTAATACTTTAAAACATATTTTTATTACAATTTATCTGTAAATTATGTACCAGTTTTATCATTTTAGGCTTCATGAATTTGGGTTCGTTTCTTAGTTTTTCAACAAGGTTTTAAGTTTTACATATGTTAATCTTAAAGGCTAGGAAGATCTTTTAAGTTTAATTTTCATACATCAGATTAACAAGAGTGATAAATAGCTTTGATTAAACTGTGTGCTTAAAAGCCGTTCATGTTAAAACATTTATAGTAATAGTGTAACTGAAAATCCCAAAACGATAAAAGTAAAGTAGGAATAATCAATCTACTTAACTGTTAGACCGATCTGATTAAAGATAAGCATTGCACTTCATTGTTACACTCAGTACAGTTTTATTCTATAATACTAATGTTTGCACTATAAAATTCCTATTTTTTATAATAAACTGTACATTAATAATAAATTTAAAATAATCTAAAAAATGTAAGTATTTATCTTTTTAAATATATTTAAAATATCATTCAATATTAACTTTTACTGAATTAAAAGTAACACATATTAGTACGAAATATTCTATCAATTTCTAAAAGGTAACGTATTACTATCCCAAAAATAAAACGAAACAAACAAAATGGATTTTGTAGGTAGTAATAAAAACTAAACAAAAAAGGTAATAGTTTACACGTAGTAAAAGTTAAAGCTGGACACCCTGTATACAGCCCCAGGTGTAATTGAGTCAGCGACTCACTGATGTAAATTAAATTCCTGACGTAACCGTTTAAGCTAGAGACTTGAAATTTCTTATGAACATACTTTGCACAGTGTTAATATTAAAGTAAAATCATGAAATCAAAGAATTATACATGTTAACCCCTTCAAAAGATTCAAAATGACGGTATTTTTATCGCGATTTTAGTTTTTCAGCTCTAGCGGCCAAACCGTTGGCCTCATCTTGAATTCGAGACAGTATTAGTCAAAGGTATTTTAACTTACTACAACTTTGGTCCTTTGACTTTTTATCGTATATCCCCTCCAGACCGATTTTTCTGAAACTAGTTTTCCCCCTTGGCAACTATAAGAACAGTGTGTCTCATAAGACATTTTACATCACAATATTGATAGATCTTATAAATATCTACAATTTTGGTTCTTTCATACTTCAACGTACCACTTATTGTTAACCCTCAAAATATTTTTCACTTTTCACCTATTTTATGATCCTAGTAGTAGTTTTCAATTGATTCTGGCCCACTAGATAAATCGTGATATTAGTTTTTTTACCTCTAACAGCAAAACTGGTGGTTCTTTAAAATATCTGAGACTATAGACACGATAAGGAGTCGAATAAACTACAGTTTTTTCCTAAAACCTTTTCTCGTATTTTGCACAGTTAACCCTCCAGACCAATTTTTATGAAATCAGGTTTTGGTTTCTGCACTGTAGCTTTGAAATGGCTGGTCCTTCCAAAAATTGTACTGATCATGATTTTACTAATACTAAATCTCTTATTCAAAATATTTTGTCCTTTTTCTATGCATTAACCCTAAAAAATGTTTCAACATATTTCATTGTTTGTAGATTGTGAGTAGGTTTTATCAGCCGGTCCATTTTTTTTTCCTGTCGCTACTTTGGTACTTACATTTACATAATTTTGTGAAGGTTCGAGATGTATTTTTGGAATTTTTGTGTGAAGGTAGGGTATTTATTGGGTTTTATCCCTTTTTAAATGTTTTCTATTATTTATTTTTAAAGGTATTTAATTTTGATAGCTGATTTAATGCTTTCAATGATTTTTCAGATTTTGCTGCTAATGCATGAGTTTGTTGATTTTATTGTTTTGCTAATTTATTTATTAGTTTTTTTCTGATCAATTTTATTCTTTTATCAGTTTTGCAATGATTGTTTTGTAATTTTTTTAGTATTGCATAAATTTTCTTTGCTCTAGTAGGGTGAGACAGGATAGGTCATAAGTTCATCCAATAATTTATTTGCAAGTGTATATTTGCTTGTTTAATCCATAAAAATAAAAATACTCTTTTGTAGTACATATAAGCGAAACATGGATACTCAGCTCAGTTTGATTCAAATATTAAATAGTATAAACACGTTGGGCTCTGGGTGTAAATATAATGAACGAACTTTTACATCAATCATAATATTCAGATATAGTTAGTACCTAGAAGACACACACAAATACCCTGATCAGTTTTTTTAGATTATCAAAAAACCTAACAATTTCAAGTTGAAATATCACGAGAAGATTTTAAATGTTTGAGACATGGTAAACTAAGTCAGTGAACAAAATGAGGGAGCATGGGGTGGAACCCTCAACTAGCTGGTTAAGTGCTTGAGATTTTAACAGCAATTAAAGAACTGTGGCAACCCCATAAGGGCATGGGGGCGGAACCCCGTCGAGTTGTAAGCAACTCAATATGTTAGTATAACAAAATAGCGTGTTGATTTGTTTCTATAGGAAGCTGTGTTTCTTGTGTATTGCAAATGCTCTGTATAATAATAATAATAATAATGAGAGATAATTCTACCGTAAGTATTTTATAAAAGTGTAAAAAATTATAACGTTTGACCACTAGCCGGAAACTGTTTTCGTCACGTGAACTCGATTGGGCTAACTTCCGGTCTTGCCTCAGCCGTAGAATCAGATGTCATTCCGATTGAGGTAAAAGACAATTTTTTTATTAATAAACCAATTTTTTTATGCAATTATTTAATTTCCGGTATGCAATCAATGTATTTTTATCAGCTTGTTTAGTTATTATTATTTTTCGTATATTTTTTCATTAACGTCATTAAAACAAATAATCTCGTAGTAGGCTAAATATGTTTTCTTAAAAATCTCTTTTCAAATTAAGATTAATGTTGTGTAAATGATGAAATTTTTATGTATAAATTTGAGAAATATGCTTGTAGTTTACAGACACGAACGAATTGTCTCGGGTTGCTACTGCTACTATTACTAAATTTTGTATGTTATACTTAAGATTTTAATAATATTACACAACATTACTGTGCAATCATAATTAATAGAAACAACAAACGTATAATAATAATTAAGGATCTAAATAACAATAAGCTTATGCAGCTGGTAAGCTGCGTTGTTCTCATTGGTGATTCCACGCGGTAAAATTTACTGCTCATGTAATTTAATATGTATATAAAATATAAATATTTTTCTTACATTTTTGTGATATAATTTTAACTAATTACGAAAAAAGTATTTTTTACATTTTAATAATAAAACAGTCTACACAAAGCAGACTACAAAAAGGCTTTGCAAAATACTTTCATTGAAAATCAATAGTTGTGTCCACTTTAAATGAAGATATTTAAATATTTATTGGACATGCATTAAAAATTCACGCAAAGGATAATTTTTATATGACTTTATATGTGCGGTATTTAGTCTTGAGCTTATTATTTGTTGAAAGCAATTATTGTTACATTGAACAAAAGTATAAATTAATTTAACATATTTAGAATATAGTATATTCCATTAATAGTTCTAAAATTTACCTGTTATGGAAGAGAGTGTGGTAAACATACGTAGCTTGAAAAAATTACATTCAAGAAGAGTGGTGAAGTATAATTGTCATCCCGAAGCAAAGATCACACTTAATATTTATGTTATCATATGAAATACAAGAATTTTCATTTTTAATGGAAATAATACCAATAGTAAAATGTTTTCTGAATACCATTAAGTTTATTTTGATTTTTAAGTCATCTTTTCTCAGATTTGCAAATTACTTTGGGGTCATAAAGTAGGTAAAATGACCCCATCGCTGGAGGCTTTAAAATGTAAACACATCTTTCAGTTGTAATTTCCAATGATTTCTTAATTTTCTCATACTGTATAGGATTGAGTATTTCGGATTTATAGTATGAGGGTTCTTTTAATCAAATATAGATTAATTTTACCTAGTGATGATACATGCCAAATTATAACAAGTTGTGACATTTTACTTATTTTCCCCATAAATCCCTATTGTAGGGAACATGTAAGTTTTCCACCATTTGAGTGTAGTAAATACATATTTAATAAAACCTAGTCAAGACTCATAAAAAAGCAGCAAAATAATATTAATAAGATCTATTAAACTGTATTGTTAGAATTGTAAAACTTTTAAAATTAAGGTCAAAAATTCCAAACCCCTAGTTTTAATCCTTGTGGTTCCATTTACCCATTTTAAAACCCCTTTTGGACTTTTTCGTGGACCACTAACATCATAACGAGGTTTAATTTGGGTAAATGAGGCCAAAAATATTAAAAATGGAAGTTAAGATTTTTTTGCCTCATTCAAACACTCCTGGTCTCTCGTTTTCATACAATATTTTATTGAAATTGTATAACCATTTGCAAAAGTTATTAGTACCACTGGTATTTTACTATTGGTAAATTCATTTGGACACATGAATTCATATAAAAATAAAATATTTAATAATATAATATAAAATTTAACGAATTGTGTTTTTGGCTTCTGAGGTCTATTTAATTTTTTAATTAAAAAATTAAATAGATTTGGGCCCAGGTCTTCCAACGGCTACTATCATAATAGGGTACTCCCTTTATGGAATTTATCTTAACTTAACTACTGTGAAAATTAATTCAAGATTAAAAAAAGCCTTTAAAGCTTAAAACCCAGTATATTTTATTCAACTAAAAGGACGTAAACTGTGTTGTTTCATAAAAACCTCTTTAAGGCACAACAATAATTAATACATATTTTTCAGTTTTAATTAATCTAAAAAACCTCAAGAAAATACACAATACATTTAGATAGTCAAGCTATCAATCTGCGTTCACTTTTTGCTTTTTTAATCGTGAGAATAATATAGTATTATATTATTAACATAATTATAAATCAAGATCTAAAAATAAAATAACCAATAGCATTGAGTAGGTCCTAGAACACTTAATTATGAACTAATTACATTTCCTGCCCATTAGGATATAGTATTGAGTAGATGATATACACTTCCCGAACCATCAATTTTTTTGTATACTCTAGTCAGAAAATGTTATAAAACAGGTTTCTGTGTCCAAATGTTGTATAAATATTGTATATTTAGTAAGTACAAAAAGAATTTTCAAAAAAATACTAGTTTTTTTTTTAAACAAAACTAACTTACCACGCATAAATTGGCACATCTGAATAAAAAAATCAAAATTACTTATAACAATGATTTGGTTTCTTACAAAATATTGATGAGTTCCACTTCATGTTTTATATAGTTTTTCCTTGATTAAATAAAAATAATCAAATTTGAGACAACAATTCAACTATTTTAAATCTGGACTCAACTAAAACCTTTAATATAATCATTAATATAATATACGAATAAATTAGTATTAAAAATTTGTGATTTTTATATTATTGTTTCTAAAAAACTGTATTGTCTTAATTTTTTTTTGTTTGTTATATAAAATTAAAGGACGATAACTCTGACGACTCTCACTTCTCCATTACCGGAGTCATTACCGAGCTGCTGCCCTGGGCATCCGGGTTTTAATTGGATCAACAACAAATTCAACAACTTTACTAATTGAGGTATAATGTAATGTTTTTTTACTAAAACAACACAGATGTACAAACAAACATTTTACCATCATACTGCATACTAAACAGCGTCTTTCCGTCCTATTATTAGTACGCGAAGTATATTTGTTAAAACATCTCTTCATCGTTCTAGCCTCAAAGTATGCGTTTGTCTTTTAATTCATACTTATCCAAAACAAATAAAGAAAATGTAACCAAAACCCACTTTCAATTGCAGACCACCTTTTAAAAGTAATTTTTTACATTTCATTCATATGACCAAACACATATTATCTATGATTTTTATTTATTTATTTCTATTATGATTACTTTATTTTTTAATATCTTATCCAATTCAATTAAACGAAAAGGTTTTGTATTTGGCGTGTTGCTGGAGTTAATTTCCAAAAACACAGGCACTAAACAGTTACATATGTTTTATAACTACTCTTGGGTGTAAAATAATGGTATTTAAATTTTTTTATATATTTTTTTACTTTTTTACAAACAATTTCAACTTTTAAACAACACGTACAAATTTTTCTTAAAACTACTACTAAAGCGACTTAAAGTCTATGCTGAAGAAATAATCAAAGATGAACAGGCGGGATTCATCAGTGGCAGGGCGACATCTGACCTAGTATTCATCCTGAAACAGACCATAAAAAACTATTGGGAATTTAACAAAGAAATACATATGCTATTTGTAGACTTTGACAAAGCCTACGACAGCATCATTCTCAAAAAGATGTAGGAGAATCTGTTGAAGTTTGGAATAATTAAAAAAACTAATTAAGTTAATCAAGTTATGTTGCTCAGATACAAGAAACAAGGTAAGGATAGAAAATGAATATAGCAGTGAGTTTATAACAACCACAAGAGTAAGGCAAGGTGATGGGCTGTCACCAATCCTATTTAATTACATAGTAAAAGAAGCTCTTTTGGAAATTAGAAAATGAGAAGAAGCAGAATTTGTTGGAACCAATATATACGTATTGTCATTAGCTGACGATGTAGCCCTTGTAGCAGAAACCAAAGATAATCTTAAACAATTACTACTGAAACTAAGAGAAGAAACCAGGAAAGTAGGATTAAAGATCAATAAGGAAAATTAAGTACTTATTTATTTCAAGAACAAACCAAGTAGAAAATAGTAACCTCCAAGTATGTGATATTGAGTTTCCTCGGACTACTGATTTTAAATACTTATTGGCAAAATTCACTGAAGGAAACTCACCTGGGAACAAGCTGAAGACAGGGAAGAGTGGAGGCGCATCGTTGTGGAGGCCAAAAACAAACTTTGGTTTGAGTAGCCACAGCGGTAAGGTAAGGTAAATACAATCAAATTTTTTGAGACGTGCATTGGATGAATGGCATTCTTTTATAAGGACTGGTGTTGAATTTACGGTATGGTTTATGACCAATAGCATTGAGTAAGTCCTAGAACACTTAATTATTAATTAATTACATTGTTTTTCGGATATATACAGAGATATAATGATGAGGATCTTAAGGTTTATGAAATTTGGTTTGCAGTGTTCCTTAGGGTTTATTCGTAAAATTGTCCTGATAGTTCTTTTCTGTAGAGACATGATTATTTCCAGCTTTTGTGTTGATTTCGAACGCCGGGCTTTAATCTCGTAGCGCAAATGGAATTCGAACATTGAATGATAAGCTATTAGAGTGGGGTCACATCTGTAATATTTAACAAAAGAATGATTTACAATGCCTGCTGTCTAGTGATCCTCTTGGTAAACCATTCTTTTTCTATAAATACGTGATCCAGTTGCTAATCCATAATGTAGATGTAATGCTTAGTATTCTTCGTATGACGAGTAGTGCAGTTGATAGTTTTTGTATACATAATCTGTGTTTTTTTTGTGTTTGTTCTGTTGAGGGGTTTTGTGAGGTTCTTTTACATGAGTGTTTTGCTATGCTTCCCACTGTGAGTCCTGGTCTACATCAGGACTAATTATCAATATCTGGGTGGCTTTGGTATTTGGTTTCTGATCCAAGGTTTGGGTAAAGCATTGTGAAGGACTGTTCAGCTAGTTCAAAATGGCTTTGACTGATAGGTATTTTGTTACTTTAAGATTCATCCCGTATAAGTAACTTTTACTTAGGTATTTTGTGTTGTCAATATAATTTATCTTAAGTTGGTCTTAAATGAACCATATCACTTTATTAGTTTTTTTAATGAATTTGTTGTTAAATTCTTCTCTACAAGGTATCGAGGCATCAGTTTCCGGAAATATTTTTTGATTTGACTCTATGGTTAAGCATAATGGTCTCATCACATGATTTAGGGTTTTATAAATCGAGATATTGTTTTTACCTTTATTAGCAATAACTGTGTTTGGTATGTTGTCTCGACTTGACTGTATCCTTTATTAATGAATCCCCGATGATTGATATTCATACCTATATAGGGCAGTTAAAACTGCTCAAAGATATCACAAAGTCTTTCTTGACGGTTAAAGCAGGGAGATACGGCAATATGCAAAATAACGAAAATTGACTTTAATTTACCTTTATGTTACTTTTACCTTCTTCTTATGTCACGTAATATTTAGATGGGACTAAAAGATTGGTTTAGAGATTTAATTAAAGAATATACATAGCTAGTTTATAAAATTCCAGCAATATTTAATATTTAAAGTGAGTTTTTTTTAAACATTATATGAACTAGTTACTTTTCTCAATTGAACCAAAGAAATTTATAAACCTTTAAAATATAAAATGTCTAGGTGGTATAATAATAAAGATTTTTTTTTTTTTTTTTTGAATTGGTCTAAAAAAGAAGAAGATCACGTTTTAAGAATTAAATTTGTTCTGCGGGTTCACAAAACCAGATACCACAAAAATTCATGAGACCAAATTTAAAGTAAATTAAAACACCTTTGACTAACAATCCCCCATATTATGATAGAAGTAACCGTTAGGCAGCTTTAACTTGAAAACTAAAATAATGAGTTCTGAATTCCGCCAATTTTAAGTGGGTTAAAATTTTTAATTACAACTTTTAGGGTTTGTCTCCTTTGTGTTAATCATGTAAGCTACGTTTATTCCAAATTTCAAGTTTGTAGCTCATTGGGAAGTCTAAAATACTATATATAGATGATCAGTCAGTCAGTTAGGCAGTCAGTCAGTTTCACATCAGGGTGTATCATTATTTAGCCCCTTGAGTAATAATAAGAAATATAACATTTTTATGAAAAACTGAGTCTAATGTATTCTAAACCATTTTTAAGAAATGCAATTTAACTTATGTGCTTTAAGTATGTAAAGATTGTGTCCCCGTAAAATGATTTACATCTCGAAATTAGAGAGATTGTAAATTACAGACCACTCACTTTCCGATTACTTAAGTCATTACCAAGTTCCCTAACCAAGAATCTTGTTTTAATTGTTTAACCAGCAAATCTTAAACTCACGACTAATTGCAATTGCAAGTAACTTTTTGTAATTGATTTTCTAATTACAGTATCTGAAATATTATTTGTTACATATACATTTATTAAATGTTATAACGTATTAAGAATAACAGTATAATTAGGTATTAAAGGATACAAGGATTAAGCTACTTGAAATGAATTTTTCATCAATTAATTGTAAATCTATCAATTTAATTATTTAAGAGGAGCAATGAAAATTTAGAAACGGCTAATTATTTTTGTCATACATTTTGATATAATTTTTAAACCCCACAAATTAAATCAGGAGTTAAACCAGTAATTTTTAGCGTCATATTTTGTTTAGCGTCTTGGAATCATAAGCTTGTAATAGAGGTTGAGCTCATTAGGTGACAGTCGGTAATTTTTAATATAAAAGTGTGGATATACAAATTTTGCATTGGAATAGTATAGCTGATAAAAATATCAAATGCAGTAACTACTGCGGTGTCAACCTTTTGAGATCAGGTTTTTGGCACATTAATCGTAATTCAATGACCTTCAAAATTATGTAAGATATGCCAGAGGCCAACGAAAGTTTTCCTACAACTTTAACTAGGGAGGTCCCTAAGTGGAAGTTTCAAAGAAATCTTTATTGACTAATGATATACTGTGCATTAATTTAAAAATCCTTAAATTCTAAATAACGTCCCACAAACCCGATCTATATAAGTACTTGAGATAATGTACCAAAATGATGATGGTTTTAAAGTTCGCCTGTTAATTACTTTTGGTTGTATTATAAAAAACTGAATGCCCTGTACACTTAACTAAAATGCTGTTATTTTTATTAGTATGTTAAAAATTTATGTGTTGGTAAATTTTGCGTCTCTGTATTTAATTTTTTTAAATATTTTATTATTACCTAACCATATAAGGTATATTGCAAACTAAACAGCTGATTAGTCAAGAAAGACCAACACAATTAGTGGTTTTAAAGGTGTTCAAGTACTATAGTATAAACTATAGATTGATTAAACTTACCATCATATTTCCTAAATTAAATAAAATTTCACGTTTATAGAAATTCCAAGTATAGAAATGTTAGTTTTTAAACTACGCTTTAAATTATAACTAGCTTTTTTATTACTATGTAAATTACAAAAGATGGGAGTCATGTTTAGCCAGCTTTGTTCTTGTATCATTATGACGCACTATCAATCTCTCACATTGAGTTACTTCCAAGTTACTGTTTGCTGAAAGATCTTTTGTTTCATTGTTGCAACTTGATAAATGAATATGTCCTTAGAATTCCGCATATGTTCATCTTAACCTTAATCTTATTAAAAAAAAGTATTAATTTGATTACGTTTCTAGTGTTAGATTATGTATTAAGTATTCAGTTTAATTACTAAATTTATTACTCATTTATTAATCATAATAACCAGAAGATCTAATTCTTATTATCATTGGAAGCTATCGATCTAAATTGCAACAAGTAACTTCGAGTGTTAAAAACGGAAATCAGATTCCGATAATTGATTTCAAAATAAATTAGAAAAAATAGTATAAAACCAAAATTCAAAAAATCAAATATAGAAAATCCTCAAAAATACTAAGTTACACGTGTTCGTGTGGGGAGAGTGAAATAATTATGCAATGTATAACACTATCTTGCTTAGTTGTTCATCTGGTTGTAAGTATATAATCTGGAATATATAATTTTTACCTCCTTTTTTAGCGAACTTCCCTATATGGAATACGCTATTACGGTAGTAGTCACGGTAAGACCTAAGCCCGGGACCATGATACTTTTTTGTTTTGAGGTCCCTAGAAGCCAAAAACACCGTTCGTTCAAATTGATATATATATATATATATATATATATATATATATATATATATATATATATATATATATATATATATATATATATATATATATTATGTGTGTGTGTGTGTGTGTGTGTGTGTGTGTGTGTGTGTGTGTGTGTGTGTGTGTGTGTGTGTGTGTGTGTGTGTGTGTGTGTGTGTGTGTGTGTGTGTGTGTGTGAACACGATAACTTTAGAACGGAACATACGATTTTGATGAAATTTGGTACAGGGGTGTAAGCCAGCGTCTACTGGGTTGAGTTCGCGAATCAGAGTGATCGGACCATGGAAACGGGGTTTTATGGGGTTTCAAAAGGGATAAAAATGGGTTTTTGGCTTTTTTTTTACTTTTATTTAGAAAATTCTATAATTTTAACTTAAACCATTTAAAAGAGCTTAAAAAAACAAACAATCTAGTATTTTAAATTTTTTACATAGCTTAAATGGTTATGAAGACAATGAAAAAAGTATGTTTTCCACGTTATTCTTAAGGGAAATCAACAAAACCTTTTATCTTGCTTATTTATTGACATATATTGATAAAATTTGGTATGTTCATTCATTAGGAAGCGTTTAACTTATATTTGCTAAATACGTACTCACCTATGTAGGGTTTATGGGGAAAATAAAAAGAACACCATAGCCTTATAAAATTTGGTATATACAATCACTAGGTATGGTTTAACTTATATTTAACAACAAAACCCATATGGCGGCAAACCTTCATACTCTCATCCCCATGGATTTTATGGGGAAACAGAAAATATAACAAAATTCCATTGGAAATTCGCTGAGTACGGGGGTATTTTATATAACTCTAACTTTAACTGAGCATAGCTTACGTTAGTCGGTAAAACCTTGACAGAACATTTTAAAATTACCATATATGAGTTCCTATTTCAAAATTGTGACCAATTTATACTTTCTCAGTTAAATAAAAAAAATCTTTAATCTTACAAAATTTCAATCAATATATCACAAATAAGTTGTAATATTTACTTCATATGGCAACAAAATTACCAAATTACACACATCGTAATACAAATTAACAAGTAAATGGAAGTTATCTTAACGAAATCATGATAATTTTGCAAAATTAACTTAAAAAAAGTGTTTTTTCTGATCATGAAAATATCACTTACTAGATAATTTGTCATCCAATAACTTTTATCTTGGTATTGTTGTTCTTAAATTGTTGTGCTTAAATTAAATAAGATAAAAACAACACAAAAAACTTAAACTACAATACAAAACTTCAATTTGATATCATTACCAAAAATCGGAGATAATAAATATTTTTTATTGAAAATATTCTGAATTTTATTGAAAAACACCTACAGACATGGAGACGGAATACTAAAGAAGAAACTACCAGATACACTTTGATTTTTTTAACATAAGGAACAACCTAGTGAAGTTTGGGTCGTTATTTTGATGACACTCTGTATATTATTAATATCATAAGTATAGAGATAATTTTTAAGCAATAAAAAAATGAAGAGAATGAATTCCAAAAATATCATGAATGTAAAAAAAAGTATTTGTTTATATGTCTTATTAAAGTTAAAATAAATACGGAATTCATATGGGTTTTGTTTGAAATTTAATAAATATTTTACTTTGTAGAAATCGTATACGCATTTTAGAGTTATCTTCAATAACATTTAAAAAATAAGACCATAAACTTAATATAATTTTGTAGACATATTTATATTTAGTTTTTCGTAGGCTATTTTATAATTTATCTTCAATGTCCTAATCAGTTTTCCTAATATTTTTTAATAACCACTGTTAAATACTACATCAGGGGTTACAGACATTTTACGTCATACCTTGCATAAAGTTATATACTAAAAAAATTTTTATTTTAAACAAACCGGCCTTAATGCGATCAAATCGAGTACTCGTGTATGATACATTACCCATATCACACGACATGGCGGCATAAATGACGAGCAATTAATTGTATCATCCATCAAACGAGCGATCATTTTATTTCTTATCGAATACATTCTCATTTGGTATTTAAAATATAAAAAAATGATTTAACTGGGTATAATTGATTTACAAATTATTCTTTTTACAAGTTTTAGAAAAAAAATATTTAGACAAAACTATGCAGTTTTAAAAGCAGAATTCTTCAATAAACTTGTAATTGGAAAGAGGATTTTATTTTTTTTAGTAACTGTTTTACTATGTATAACTTAATTTGTACACAATTGAGTAAATATTGTTTATTAGATTGATAAATTTTTTTTTTCTTTTCTGTTAACGTCTTTTTTATGATTTATACGATTTGTTCAATTCTTTTCTTTCATTTGATAATTGTATCGTAGGATTATGACTTAGATATTATCTGTATATTTAAATTCAAGCAAACACATTTTTCTCCTCTTTCATTTGCTTGTAAACATTGAAGGAGAAAACCTCGGATGCTGTTAACAAATTTTTGTCCTATAGATGTGCAAAACCCCATACAAGTTGCATCAGCTGCCAGAGTGTCCTCCTAGAGGCTTTCAAGTTTCAATGTCATTCTTATCATGAAATACTATTTCATTAAACATCTATTATTTTTTTACCTCTCCATGGATGAAGCCCTTAAGGAGTAAGAATAAATATCAAGTTTTAGTTTTGGTCTATATACATTTGACATATTAATAGTCAATAACGTAAAGTATTCGTTCAAATGTAAATTATAACTCTAGTTAGTTGGTACAGAGAGCTAGACAACGATGAAGCAGGTAAAATTTCTGAAACATAAGATATACTGTTGTTTGAAATCAAAATGGCAGATTACAGCGAACTGCAACAGTAGTGGCGCGTGGCAAAATGTGCTACTATATAAGTAAAATAACTTAATTTCCACGAGTAAAAAATTAGAAAAAATTTTTAAAGCTGCATCACGCCGCCATGATGGTCACACATGGGGATAACTAACGAGGACGACATCATCGGCAAATTAAATTAAGGGGCGAGCCAAAACCTAAACGGATGGCAGATTCACAAATGTTGATCAATTAGTATTTAAAAAGAAGTTATTTTATTTCAATAAAATTGTGGTCAAATCAATAAAAGGATATATAAATGCAGTAATTTATGACATATTAAGTCTTTCCATCTTAGGGTAGCTGCTAAGTCATCACAATGACTTGCAGTAAACTTATACAGAAAGAGAGAGAATTTTGACAATTTGATAATTTTTTTATTTAGCCTTCCCTAGGTTAGACAAAAGGTCCACTCTTCCCCCAGGACAGGAACAAATCATATTACAATTCAACAAGCAATTAAATTGAGTAGTGGCTGGCTTATGTATTTATACAGAATAATAGAAATGTAATAAACAGCAATTAGAAGTAGTGGGGAATGGGGGCTTCTGGGCCAGTTCAAGGTCACCCGAGCGATGACGTCATCGAAGACGTCATCGAGGTCAATGACCTCATCGATGACGTCATCGATTGCATCATTGATGACGTCATCACCAATGACGTCACATCCATGACGTCACACCCATGACGTCACAGAAATGACGTGCTGATGACGTCATCACCCCTTACGTCACCAAGATGACGTCATCGATGTCACAAAAGGTCAAGGTCACGCTGAAACCTAAAATTTTTCGGCACTTTTGCTGTTTCTCGCACTACGCTCCGAGTTTCAGTCACAGTTACCATGACCTTGACGACTTGGAGCGAATTTGCGATGAGAAACAGCAAAAGTGCCGAGGAAATTTGAAGTTTGCAACGTTACTCTGCCTAAACCGTCATGTGACACCGCTCGTGTGACCTCGAACTGGCCCAGAAGCCCCCATTCGACCATTACTGCAACCGCGATGCGCACCCTACTGCGCAGTCTTCAACTGCTCTCTGGCGAAATATAAAAAAATTTGGTCTTGGTAAGCAAGAAACTGCAGTACCAATGTCCATTCCACTTAATAACTTGAATGATTACTTTTTGTCTTTTTCCTCAAACTCAAATAGTGTAATTATGCAGGACTATTTGAGAGAAATTAATTTAAAGAGTAGTTTGAATCTTAATCCAGTTCAGTTCAGTTTTAGTCCTGTTTTGCAGATAGATGTATTGAAGGCTATAAGGCGTATAACGTCCAATGCCATGGGATCCGATAATATCCCCATTTCCTTGATCAAACGGATTTTGTTTGCTCTCCTCCCATCAATAACTTTCATTTTTAACACTTCTTTGAAGAAAGGAATTTTCCCAGAAAAATGGAAGTCTGCCTTGGTCCGCCCCTTGAATAAGATCTCATCCCCTTCGCTTCCACAAGACTACAGACCTATTAGTATTCTTCCTGCTCTTTCAAAGGCTCTTGAAAGAATAGTTCATTCCCAAATTTCGGATTTTCTTTCTCTGAACAATATTCTAAACCCTTTCCAGTCAGGTTTTCGAAAGTTCCACAGTACAGAAACAGCCTTGTTGAAAATCACTGATGACTTACGATTGGCTATGGATCGTAGTCAATGTACACTACTGACATTATTTGACTTTAGCAAGGCTTTCGATACTGTGAATCATGATATCCTTCTCGCTAAGCTGAAACTTATAGGATTTTCAAATGTTCCAATATCGTGGATGAGATCATACCTCCAAGACAGAAAGCAGTGTGTGTGTCATGACAACCTAACTTCTGACTGGGGACGTGTCCCCTGTGGTGTTCCACAGGGTTCAATACTTGGTCCTCTTCTTTTTACAATTTACACAAATGACATTACTTCTGTTTTACACAATGCCAAGTTTCATTCGTATGCTGATGATCTACAAATTTATGCTCATTTTAAAATCAGCAGGTTGAATGAAGCGGTAACTAACATGAACGACGATATTGACAGAATTGTTCAGTGGGCATCAAAGAACGGACTTAGACTAAACCCAGACAAAACAAAACCAATGATACTAGGACACTCACGACTCCTCACCAAAGTTGACATGAACAGTGTACCCAATATTGTTGTCAATGGGACAATTTTGCCATACTACGACAAGGCTAAAAGTCTTGGTTTGACCATTACTAATACTCTTGACTGGACTGATGCAGTAGTGAATACCTGTAAAAGGGTATTTGCTGCTGTTCACACTCTGAAAAAGATGCAACATCTTTTGCCTTTTCACATCAAACTGATTCTCATCAAATCACTTGTCTTCCCACACTTTAATTACTGTAACACTGTGGTCAATGACATGACTGTAGCGTTGGCCTTAAAATTACAACGAACTCAAAATTATTGCATTCGATTTTTGTATAGTCTTCAACGAAATGACCACGTCACTCCATTCTACATTCACTCATCTTTGTTAAAATTATCAGACATCAGGCAGTTGCGAATAGTCACAATCACTCATTCTGCAATCAATCTTGGAATCCCAAATTATCTCGCGACCAATTTTGAATATTTGAATGAGAGAGGTGCAAGAAATACCCGCTCTGGCCCATCAACTCTTCGAATTCCACACCACAAAACAACTGTTTTCAACAAATCTTTCATAGTCACAGCTTGTCGCCTCTGGAACTCCTTACCTTACACAATAAGATCCATAGAATCCCGATCCCGGCTGACGGTGGCGCTGAAAGAGTATTACCTTAACCGGATGACCGTGGCTTGGCGGGATGGCGTGCGCTAGGCGTAGGTGCAGCGGGGTATGAATGTGGAATGAATGTGTTGTTAAATTGTTTTTTTCCTTATTCTTATTTGTACCTGAATTATTTAAAAGATTGTAAAATTGTATAAAATGTTTTTCTCCTTAATTTCAGTGTTAAACTGCATTTTATTTTTATATTAAGTTAACATTTATTTAGTTTTAGAGGTTAACTGTAAGAGAGGACCATGTGGTCCTAATGTTCGCCTCAATAAAGAAGTATTCTCATTCATTCACTCATTCATTCATTCATTCATTCATTCATTCACCCTACGACAGACACCGAGCGACTGACTGTCCGGCCCCGCGCACTCTAGGTATATGGGAAGTGGTGGGGGAAATTGTGATGACCTTGGAAACTTGAAAATGTCAAGCCGGGTAGCACCGTTTCGGTGCTACCTTAAAGTTACATGCTAAAGTGTGATGACCTTGAGTAAAAACATAGAAATACTACAAGTTGATACCGTCCCAGAGTTAAAGTGTGGTGACATTGAGTCAAAACACTGAAATACTATAAGTTGAAATCATCCCAGAGTTAAAGTGTGATGACCTTGAGTGAAAACACAGAAATACTACAAGTAGATCCCGTCCCAGAGTTAAAGTGTGGTGACCTTGAGTCAAAACACAGAAATACTACAAGTCGATCCCGCCCCAGAGTTAAAGTGTGACGACCTTGAGTTAAAACACTGAAATGCTATAAGTCGAAATCATCCCAGAGTTAAAGTGTGATGACCTTGAGTCAAAACACAGAAATAGTACAAGTCGATATCGTCCCAGAGTTAAAGTGTATTGACCTAGATTCAAAACTTGTAAAAATACTTACATATAGAGAGTTAGAGAACAGCGAAACGCACCGCATGGAAGCTGGAGACATACTGGCGGAACGGTGTTGTGCAGCCTAGGGACTCAGTTGTGGTGGGGGTATAGCCAACACTTAGAGTAGAAGTGTTGTGGGTGACCTTGACCCACTTAACCCCCCCCCCCTCCCCCACCCCCTCCCCCACCCCCCTCCCCCACCCCCTCCCCCACCATCTCCCACCCCCGAACTTTTTTTTTCGGAAAAATTTTTGACCTTGACCAAAAAGTTTTTTGCTCCGGACGAGAAGTGACCCCCCCCCGAACTTTTTTTTCTGAAAAATTTTTTGACCTTGACCAAAAGTTTTTGTCTCCGGACGAGAAGTGACCCCCCACCCCCCACCCCCTCCCCCACCCCTCCCCCAACCCCTCCCCCACCCCCTCCCCCACCCCCTCCCCCACCCCCTCCCCCCCGAACTTTTTTTTCGGAAAAATTTTTGACCTTGACCAAAAAGTTTTTTGCTCCGGACGAGAAGTGACCCCCCCCTCCACCCCCCCTCCCCCACCCCCACCCCCTGATATCCTGGGCGTGGCAGCCCCGGTGGGGATATAAGGCGGCCCGGCCACAGCCGGCTTGCAGTCCGCTCCCGCGCGTTGAACGTGAACGATCGGGACGGACCGCCATAGGCCTCACTAAACACTGAATGGCGCCTTCAGTGTTTAGCGAAGTCTACTCTAACTTTAAGACTTGTATTAGTTCTAAGATATTGCGCTTGCGTTTGGGTATTGGGAATTGTTTTATATGAGAGTGTTTTACTTGTACCCTATGTCTCCTGTGTGTCTTTTATTCTTTGTGTCTTGTTTGTCATATGTGTTTAATGTGTATGTGCTTGTTCCAGCATTGACTACGTTGAGCTCAATTGTGTGTTGTAAGTGTGTTATATTTTCCTAAAGTGTATACGCTTGTTTTTAGCAATCCCCCTTGAGCTTTTTCAATGCTCAAAGTAAATTGTAACGATAGGGAACGGGAGTAGGCCCCCGTGTAAAGCCACTTTTCATAATTGTTAGGCTCCTCTCAGGCATGCAACAGGTTGCGGCTGGGGCTGTGGGAGCATGTCCGTTTGTACGCTGGCAAGCAAAAGGTTGTGGCGGCCTCTGCACTCGGACCGAGGACGTAAGCCACTAGGGTGTCCTCAGTTAGTTTCCCTTCTGGAAACTCAAAATTATGTAAATGAATCTTTGTTAGCTATTTGTGTTTTTTAGTCCCCAAGGCCCCCGAACATTCGTGGTTCGCCATGGATGTACGGGGGCCGAAATTTTTTAATGTCCGTGTGGCCTTGACCCACAAAGGACTTGTAAAAATTTACTGCATTGTTAAATTTAAAATGTTAAAGATAGGGTTACGGGAGTAGGCCCCCGTGTAAAGTCAGTTTGAAGTATGGTTAGGCTCCTCTCAGGCATGCAACAGGTTGCGGCTGGGGTTGTGGGAGTATGTCCGTTTGTACGCTGGCATGCAAAAGGTTGCGGCGGCCTCTGCACTCGGACCGAGGACGTAAGCCATTAGGGTGTCCTCAGTTTGTTTCCTCCTGGAAACTCAAAATTATGAAAATGAACTTTTGTTAGCTATTGAAAAGACAATGCAGTAAATGTTTACAAGTCTCGCGTGGCGAAGGGAACACGACATTGGATGTTGCCCAGTTGTTATAGTTGGATCTCTTCGGAGGCTACAGCGATGACAACCCAAGTGCCCCACACCCCCAAAGGGGGGTGTGGGGCTTAATTTTTTAAAGTTTTTTCGTGACCTTGACCTATATATATAAAAGTTTTCAAATCTTTAACAGTCATGCTTTTTAACACAGTAAATATATTAAAGTACTTTGTAAACATTAATGGGTAGGCATTACTAACACAAGTTGGAGTTGTCCATAGTTGTGTCTTTTCGGAGACTACAGCGATGGTAACATAAGAATGCCATGGGGCTAAATTTTTTTAAAAGTCCCCCCCCCTTTAAATTTTTTTTGAAAAATTTTTGACCTTGACCAAAAAGTTTTTTGCTCCGGACGAGAAGTGCCCCCCCTCCCCCACCCCCCACCCCCTCCCCCACCCCCTCCCCCACCCCCTCCCCCACCCCCTCCCCCACCCTAATATCCTGGGCGTGGTCGCCCGGCGGCGATATAAGGCGGTCAGGTTGCACGCACTTCTCATTCACGCTCCAGCTTTCGTTGGAAGTGGCTGTCCAGGAGCTCATTTTAAGAAGACCGGTGACCAAAAATGTCTCGTCGTATACCTTATAAACCTTTGTACTATAATCTGATTGGTATTAATAGTATTACAGACAATGAGAAGAAATTGTATAAAAAATTTTGTTGTTTACTTGACAGAACGCACAAACTACCGCCAAATACTTTCACCTACAAGCTACCCCTGATAGACAAGGATGATGTAAGCAAACTAACATCAATTCAACTGAAATTGGTGGAAGAAAAAATTCTTGTTTGTGTGAGAGAGGTGTTTCATAATGAATATTCAAAAAGATTGGCTTTTGACTTTATTAAGGAACATGCAGGACGTGAAACAAAACAGTATCCAGGATTATATTATTTATATCTTTTTGAGAATGGAGCAAGTGTAACGGTAGAAATAAGCATCAAACTAATGTAATTCTCCCAACCAAGTGTTAAACTAGGACTTGAACTTGGACTTGATTGAGGTTTTGTAGAACAGAGCGGGGGATAGATCACTTTGCGGCAATGGACTAGCATGCTGCTTAGTGGTTTATCCCCCGCTCAAAGGGTATCTTTACGCGACCTTGACCTACATAAATGCATAGTTTGTGGGGGGTATAAAAAAAGGGCAAACCAATTGGATGGATACACCACTTCTATACCATGGCTCTATTGCAGTGCTCTATCCCCGCTAAAAATAATAATTCCAAGTGACCTTGTTCCACATAAACTTGCTCAAACAGACATCTTTCAAAAAATTTGTACAAAGTAGTGGATTTAGACCAAACATTATTGGTTTATCAAGCCTGTTGAAGAATATATTGAAAATGGGTGTTTAAAAGCCAAATTTACTAAATGATTGATAAACCGGATGTATATGACGTCATCTTCCCCACCCTTCAACCTCGGGTATAAAGGGACCCGGTTGAGCGCGCTGCTCATTATTGCTTGGACATTCACCGAGTGCACACTCAAAGCCAAACTGTAAAAAAATGGCTCTTTGCGATATTTGTGGTGAGTTTTTCCAAGATGAAGATATCTTTGTTTTACACCGAGAATTGCATCATGAAGAGAACAGAAAAGAAAAGATTGTTGTAAGTGAAGAAGACTTGGATGCGTTTGATCGGTTATTGAAAACTACCAGAAGCAGATGGACGACTGTGATAGCTATCTACAGTTACACCGAGAATTGCATCGTGAAGAGAACAGAAAAGAAGAGATTGTAGTAAGTGAAGAAGACTTGGATGCGATTGATCGGTTTTTGGAAACACCCCAGAAGCAGAAGGACTGGGCTAGCTATTTACAGTTAATGCAAAGAAGAAGACCAAGTGTTATTCAATTTGCCGGAGCTGGACCATCTACAGCTGGAGGATTTATTGAAAGGAAATGGAAGAAAAAAAGTGGAAGATGTAAAACAACTGCGTAACCAAGAAGAGGATATGGAAGAAGAGGATATAGAAGAAGTGGAAGATATAAGGACAACTGCGCACCACAGCCTTGCCAGGACCAGTTGTAACTCATTTCAAAATTAATAATGTGCAATTGGAATTGGAAAACTTTATAACCCAAGCTAAAAATCTAGTTGTAAAAACATTGTTGGAAGAATTGGCAAGATTGAACTTTATTAAATTTGGATTGGTGTTGGAGGCTATGTTTACTAATACCGATGGTGAAAACTCACCGAGAGCATTCATTGCTAAAAACCGAACCCTTACAACCACATCTGATATCAACGAAATCTTAGAAGAATGTTTGAATGAACTGCTAATGAAACTCCAAGAACACGAAGGAAGAGGATCTGGCTGAACGCTATCATCGATTGAAGGTATGGATGTGAGGGTTCACAAGCATGGATATGGTATGAGAGGTAGCAGCTTTATCCCTCTACCAAAGGTGATCCAAGATACTAAATCATGTATCAATGTGAAAAATGAGGATAATGAATGTTTCCGGTATGCAATGTTAGCAAAATATGTGGAAGACCATCCCTGTAGACCTAGCGTAGCATACGAAACTGTTCAACACCGCTATAACTTCCAAGGTATGTCGTATCCTGTTAGTCTTAATGATGTTGCTAAATTCGAAAGAAAAAACCCAGGAGTTTCAGTTAATGTGTTTGGTTTAGACGAATCAAATAATGTATACCCGTTACGAGTTACAAAGACTGAACGTCAAAATCATACAGATTTGCTGCTATTGACCAAAGGTGAAATATCACATTATGTTTACATCAAGAACTTTGAAACTTTGGTTGGACGACAAGTGACTAAAAAGAAAATTAGAGTAACAGTGTGTAAGAGATGCTTTTGTTTCACAAATAAAGACTTGAGACGTGGAGGATCGGAGTGGTTGATGGAACATCAAAGACTTTGTAATGACAACTATGAAGTGAAGATTAGTCTGCCACCGCCATCTCGAGCTTTCATCCAATTCAACAAAACAGTTCAACAATATCGGATTCCAGTAGCCGTCTACGCAGATTTCGAATCCACGTTAGTACCACAGGAGCTTCCGAATGGTGATTTGACTAGAAGAACCAAATATCAATTGCATCAACCTAACAGTTTTTGCTTATTGGTGAAATCCACTTTGCCTGAAGAACAGTTGCAAGACTATGGGTTAACATCCACTCCAATACTCTACCGTGGGGAAAAAGCCGCTAAGTATTTTGTAGACCAGTTGTATGATATTGCTGAAAAGGTGCAACGCTTATTCGGTAATGTTTTACCTATGGAACCTTTGAACCAAAATCAACAAGAAGAATACAATTCAGCAACAAGATGTTATTTATGCAAGAAGAGTTTCAGTGAAGAAAATCAAAAAGTAAGAGATCACGATCACCTGACAGGGTTATACAGAGGAGCTGCTTGTAATTCATGCAATATAAATTACAAACTACCAAACTTTATCCCTGTCGTGTTACACAATCTTAGCGGCTATGACTCCCACTTCATTATCCCAGAGTTAGGACGGGATGATGGGAAAATTGAAGTATTAGCTGAAACATTGGAGAAGTACATCAGTTTCTCAAAAACAGTAGGTAAAATTAAACTTCGCTTCGTAGACTCTTATAGATTTATGTCATCTAGTTTGAGCAAATTGTCTGAGAACCTAAGAAGAGAAGACTTAAAAGAAACCAGCAAAATTGTACCTGAAGATAAATTGGACTTAGTAATGCGTAAAGGAGTGTTCCCCTATGATTACATAACTTCTGCAGAAAAATTTGAAGAAACCAGTCTGCCACCGATTGAAGCCTTCAATAGCAAGTTAAATGAAAGTGCAATCACCGTTGAAGACTACAATCATGCTTGTAATGTTTGGAACCAACTTAACATTCAAACCTTAGGGGAATATTCTGACTTTTACATAAAATTGGACGTAAATCTGCTGTGCGATGTGATGGAAGAATTTCGAAACACCTGCTTCTCCGCCTATAGACTGGACCCTCTGCACTCGTACACATCTCCAGGATTAGCATGGCAAGCTATGCTGAAGTCAACCAACTGTCGATTGAAACTTCTAACAGATATTGATATGGTGCTCATGATAGAATCTGGTGTACGAGGTGGTTTGACACAAGCTGTAACACGTCATGTCAAAGCTAACAACAAGTACATCCCAGAATTCGACGAGGGACAACCATCACTCTACCTTGGCTACTTTGACGCAAACAACCTTTATGGTTGGGCAATGTCAAATCCGCTTCCTTACGATGACTTCAAATGGATCGACCCGGCCACCATCGGCGACATCTCACAGATCCCAAAAAATCGTCAAAAAGGTTATATTTTGGACTGGGATTTTGAATATCCAGAGCACCTTCATGATCATCACTACGACTTGCCTCTCTTAGCCAAGACTGAAGTTTCACCAACAGGAAGATGGCCAAAATTGATGATGACCTTGGAGAATAAAGATCGGTATGTGGCTCACTACTGGGTAGTTCAACAAGCTCTTGAATTGGGTCTACGTTTAGTAAGAATTCATAGAGCAATTGAATTCACCCAGTCTTGTTGGTTGAAACCATATATTGATTCCAACACTACAAGAAGAGCAGCAGCAACATCAGCATTTGAAAAGGACTTTTACAAATTGATGAACAACGCCATCTTTGGGAAGACCTTAGAAAACAAAAGAAAACACAAGATTGTAAAATTAGTAAGTGATCCTAGGAAATTGGAAAAATTAGTGCAAAAACCAAATTTTGGAACATCCATGATTATAAACGAAGATCTAGTCGCCGTTAGTATGAAGAAAACAACAATAGTGATGGATCGTCCGTTATACATTGGAATGTCGATTTTGGATATAAGTAAAACTCTGATGTATGATTTCCATTACAACAAAATGGTTAAACACTACGGAAGAGACAACATTGGAGTTGCATACATGGATACCGACGCGTTCATCTACTGGATAAAGACTTTGGACATGTATGAAGATCTAAGGAGTTTCCCATACAAAGACGACTTTGACTTCTCTGACTATCCAAAGAACCATCCAAATTATAATGAAAAGAATAAAAAAGTAATTGGAAAATTTAAAGATGAAGCAAATGGAATGCCTTTGGAGGAAATAGTTGCGCTGATGTCCAAATTATATTCCTTCAAGATGTATATGGAAAATGACATACCGACAGTGAAGAAAGCTAAAGGAGTCAAAACATCATACTTAAAGAAACATGTGACATTTGACCATTACAAGACCTGCTTGTTTGAAGATTCTACAATGTCTGCAACGTTCAACACTATCAGAAGCTTTAAACATGAGGTCTACAGTGTCACTGAAGTTAAAAGAGCACTATCAGCTCAAGATGATAAAAGGCATATTATGCCGGATAAAATCCATACTCTTCCTTTCGGCCACTACTCTCTAAACCCTATCAACTAGTAACCTATTCTTCGTCCTTCTACAACTTCGACCTTATTCCTTTCTCCTTCCGTAAAAAAATGGGGAACACGGCAAGTCCAACGCCGTGTTGCCCATTTTTTTACACAAGTTTGGATGACCTTGACCTATATAAATTATGTGAATATTTAAGACAACATTCATTGTGATTATACATGTGATACATGAAACATTCAAACCTGCAATATGAAGAACTTGAAGCAAGAAATTGTCAACGAGCTTCATAAACCTGCAAGAAGAAAGTTTCCGCGAAGAAATACAGTGATAAAAGGAATAAATGATTTATATCAAGCGGATTTAATCGAAATGATTCCTTACAGTAAACAAAATAGAGGATTTAAATACATATTGACTATTATTAATTGTTTTTCAAAAATGGCAGATGCTTTACCACTAAAAGATAAAAGTGGCAAAAGTGTTACAAAAGCAATGGAAACAGCTATACAAAGAGACAAACATACTATAAAACATTTACAAACTGATGATGGAAAAGAATATTTTAATAAGGAATTTGCAAATTTAATGAAAAAACATAACATTAACCATTACTCAACTAATTCAGAGGTAAAAGCATCAATAATTGAAAGATTTAACAGAACTTTAAAAGGTGCCATGTATAAGATGTTTTCCAACAGAGGATCACACGTATGGATTGATATGTTACCAAAACTTATAAGCGATTACAATAACAAGTTTCATAGAACTATCGGTATGAAACCAAGCCAAGTGACTAATAAAAATGAAAAACTTGTATTAAAACGTATAAAAATGAATACTAAACCAAAAATTGAAAAACTAAAGCCTAAAAGGTTTAATGTTGGTGATAAAGTGTGAATAAGCAAATACAAAGGTGTATTTAGTAAAAGATATCTTCCAAACTGGACAAATGAGGTATTTACCGTATTTAAAGTGCAACCTACAATACCAGAAACTTACATTTTAAAAGATAATAAAGGGCAATTGCTGGAAGGAGGGTTTTATGGACATGAAATGTTAAAGTCAACAGTAGGTGATGTATATTTAGTTGAAAAGGTGTTGCAACGGAAAAAAGATAAGGTTAAAGTACGATGGTTAGGATTTAATAAGACGGAAAATTCATGGATACCTAAAAAGGATCTAATATAACGATAGAGCATCATTTTGGGTTGAACCATTACAAAGGATGGAGATAATACCGCAAAAAGACAATTTTACTATTAATAATATAGATGAACTCACAGTGGATGGTTCTCAATTCAATACGGGGAAACATGGTGTTTTGTTACCAAACACGGTTCGTTGTCTAGTTACCGGTCCTTCCAATTGTGGAAAAACAAATGTAGTATTCAATTTGATTACAAACCCTAAAGGATTACGTTTTAATAATTTATATGTATTTTCAAAGTCACTACAACAACCAAAATATCAATTATTGGAACAAATACTCAATAATGTGCCTGAAGTTAAATATTTTAAATTTAACGCAAGCGAGAGTGTCATGCAACCGCAAGAGGCTAAACCATTCTCAGTATTTATATTTGACGATGTATCTTGTGAAAATCAAAATACAATAAGAAATTACTTCGCCATGGGTCGACATAACAACATAGATAGCATTTATATTGGTCAAACTTACAGCAAAATACCGAAACAACTCATTAGAGACAATGCAAACATGTTAATTGTATTTAAACAGGATGAAACCAACCTAAAACACATATATTATGACCATGTAAGTGCGGATATGCCATTTGAACGATTTAAAGAGTTGTGTGGAAAGGCTTGGGCTGAAAAGTATGGGTTTTTAACAATTATGAAGGAACAACCGCTAAACAATGGTCGATACAGGATAGGATTTGATAAATTTATACTAATACACTGATCATGATGTAAAACATTCATTGTTGTACAACACGTCTTGCTACAAACATGGTTAACCAAGAAAAGTAATAAAGGAAATAAAATCACTTAGTGATTCTATTCGAGATAAAAACAGAGCATTAAAATTAGGTATTAGCGAAAGGGAGAAATTTCTTGAATCTACTTTTAAACCTATTACTGAACCCTTGAAACAATTAAACAAAAAATTTGCTAAACCCGTTTTGGAAGGAGATGCAATTGCACCTATTACAAAGTTTGAAAGAGAAAATGTAAAATCAGAAGATTTTAGTGATGAAGACCTGGAATCCTCTACATATAGTGGTTTTACCAGTGGAGAACCTGAAAGAGAGCTAGAATCACCAGACTATAGTGGTATAAGAGAATTATATGAAGTAAAAGCTAAAAGAGGACATGAAGATGTATCAACTGCTAGTGAAGAGGAAAAAGAAGAAGAAGCAAGGGAAGGTCCGTCAAACATAAGCTTGTTGGGTGAAAACATTCATAACAAAGGACCTTTAGGAAGGAAATACATGATAAAAATGTTAGCTGGAATAAATCCTAATAAAAACTACCATAGTTATGGAGTAAGATTAACAGAAGAAGGTTTAATGGTTGGTAATAGCCCGGTAAACATTGATGAAGATGATAATATTATTGTTGGTAATCAAAGATATAAGGGCACAAGAGGATTATTTGAATTATTATTTGAAAAAAAGCCTTTAGAATTGTTAGTTAAAGAAGAAGACATGGAAGCATATAAACAGATTTTGGAACACACCAATGCATACAGGAGAAAATATTTAGCTGACCAACCAGTTTTTAGATCTAGGTCTTTAAAATATAGAGTATTTGTATCCAAGTTAATACCAACAACGAGAAGACAACCAATGCCGATAATGCCAAGAAAACCTGTAAAACGAAGGTTTGTGTCATCCACTTTGGATATAAGTGCTCCAGAACCAAGAAAAAGAAACAAATCTGTTACAGGTACAGGTTTAATGAAGAAACTATATAACACAAATGTGATTTATTACAATAATATCAATAAATTGGTGGATAGAATGAAACTAATACATGAAGCTAGAGAAGCGGGTCATACTGGATTGGAAAACGAATGGGTGGCTTTAGTGGATGAACTCCGAAACCGTGGGGTAATCTCATAAAAATGCGTTACTCCCTAGAATACTATTCAGTTGCACCATGAGTGTCGACAAGTTCGGACGTTACTCCTCGGATGGGTTATATTATGCAAATAATTTAAAAAGAAGTGCTGGTTTACCACAAACACCTGATGGAGATTATGATATGAGTAATAAAAGGTTAAAAAAACATAAAAGATCCTACGGATGAAAACGATGCAATAAATTTAAAAATATTAAAGGAAAAGATATCGCCAACATTAAGACTACAAAATAACACATATGACGCAGAAGATCATAGAATTATCAACGTTGGTAAACCAAATCAAAACGGTGATGCAATAAACAAAGGTTATTTGTCATCTGAATTAAAAAATACGTTAAAATTCAATGGGAAAACGTATAGTGCCAACAATAAACGTATATCCAACGTAGATGACCCTAAAGATGCAAAAGACAGCGTAAATAGACGCTATTTACATTCCTTGATACCTGAAAAGACAAAAGATGGATTTTCTTTTTATAAATTTGTTATTAACGATATAGGTTATCCAAAAAATGAAAATGATGCTGTAAATCTAAAATATATTATTAAAGATCATTGTGTCATACATGATGTGGGAGTTATCGATTGTCTTGGTAATTGTTTAGCAAATGTAAAAGATGGTTCGGCACCAACAGATGGAGCAACGGTGGGTCAAATGAAGGAAACTTTAAAACAAGAAACATCTGGATTTGTAAAACAAGACCAAGTAGTATCGCGAAAAGGGGATGTATTCGTGCAGGGAAATGAAAAGTTTACATTACTTGAAGAAAAGAATAATGCTTGGGATGGTAAAGGAAAGAAATTATCATATATAGGTATGGGTACAGAATTCTTTGATGTTCCAGTTGTAGCACAAACTATATGTTCTAATCCATACAATGATGAACCTTACATATGTAGGTTTAAAAAATACGTAACGTATCTCCTGGTATCAACGATTTCGATTGTGTTGTAGTTAGTCAATCTTTGATATTAGATAAACCAACTGGTGATAATTTTAATGCAGATGATAAGAAAATAGGTAATTTAAAACAAGGAAGTGATCCAAATGATGCTGCAACTGTAGGACAGGCTATAACAACTTCATTAAAGGACCATAAAGTATATACTTGTAATAATAAACGTATTACAGAACTTAAAGACCCTCAACATGTGGATAATGCTGTTACTGTTAATTTTCTTATTAAAGTTTTAGGAAATGCATTATTTGATATGTTCAATATTATTGCAACCCGTACACGTTGGGGTAATTGGGTGTCTGAATCCGAGAGAGGTAATTGGATTAAAAAGGAAATTTTTAATAAATACTTTATTAACCCTAATACGCAAAAGTTTAGATCATCAGATTGGGGTGATATTGATATTTAATATAAGAACGCAATAAACGACCTCATTTATGTCCAACTCGTCATAGAGTTAACACATAAGTTGTACATTTCGATTATAAAAGGACAATAATGACATTCCAGCACATCAGTCCATATCGAGACAGTATACGGAAAGGAGGTGGGATCACGTCCACAGCGGTTTCTCTGTTAAGTAAAGTTTTAAATCGTATTCCAGTAGGATCTATCGTAAATAGAGCAATAGACGCTTTACCATACGAATTTCATATACCGGGAGGTTATCAGTATTGCGGACCAGGAACTAAATTGAAAAAACGACTGGAAAGAGGTGATCCAGGCATAAATAAGTTAGATCAGGCTTGTAAAGAACACGATATCGCATATTCCACGTTTACCGATTCAAAAAATAGGTCAATCGCTGATAAAAAGCTAGCGAATATAGCTTGGCAACGAGTAAAGTCTAGTGACGCTAGTATTGCGGAAAAAGCAGCAGCTTTAGCGGTAACAGCAGGTATGAAGGCTAAAACAGCGGTGGGAGGTGGAAAAAGGAGGGGTAAGAATAAAAAAGGATCAACCATGAGAAAACATGGTGGTAATATTAGACTAAAAAGACGTTCTCCGAGGAAAAATAACAAAAAACCGACAATATGGTCAATGGTAAAAAACGGGGCTGGTCTATACCTAAGACCGTATCGTGCATATTAAATAAAAGAAATCAATTGGTTATACCACATAAAGCGTTGACTAATGTTGAATTATTTCAATATATTTCCTGTTTAAAAATACCATTTTTCCGCGGAGTATTTATGAAAGACAGTTTACCAAAGAAAATATGGAAAAATGAGACTGGAATCGTAAATTTGGATAATACTGAAGGGTCCGGCACCCATTGGGTGTGTTATAAGAAACTAAATAGTAATGTATATTATTTTGATAGTTTTGGAAATTTGCCACCACCTAAAGAACTTGAACATTACTTTAAATCTGCTAAAAACATATATTACAACTATAAAAGAGAACAACCTGATAATACTTCAATATGCGGCCATTTATGTTTGGAATTCCTAGCTAAAAGTATCAGTCACTATTGAGATGTCTTCCTATACGGTATCATTAACAGGAAAATCGTCCACTTTACGAAGTATCCTTTTTTCAGCGTTACGCTTGCAAAAAGGAAGATTTTGGGAGGCAGCACTGTTGGATTTTACAACTTACAACTCTATTCCCAATGTTACGGAAGGTAAAAATAACTTATTGCATTATTATAAAGGAAAAGATGCCAGTGGGAAGTTTACAGACTTAGAAGTTTGCACTCTACCCACAGGTTCTTATGAAATTGATCATATTAATGAATTTTTGCAAAATAAAATGGGAAAAGACAATATAACGCTAAAAGGTAATAACAATACAATGAAAGCTGAGCTTACTTCAAAATATTATATAGATTTCAGTAAGTCAGACTCAATTGGTGATTTATTAGGATTTCCCAAAGATGGAGCAATTTTAGAACCAAATAAAACACATTCCGGTAAACAAACTGTAACAATATTAAAAGTCAATAGTATAGACATAACTTGTAACATTATACAAGGAGCTTACAGAGATGGAGCAAATACTCATATAATACATACTTTTTACCCCAGTGTACCACCTGGATTTAAAATTGTTGAAAAGCCGCAAAACCTGGTATATCTACCTTTGAACACCACTTTCATTTCAGACATCGTGTTGAACGTATTGGATCAAGACGGTAACTTGATAGATTTCCGAGAAGAGCCTATTACGGTTAGATTACATTTAAAATCAACACTTTAATACAAAATCATGGGTTTAACATTTAAAAGCGAACAACCTACGGGAATCCGCATTAGTAGCTCTTCAGCTGTGGAGGAGTTAACACGCGAGAACATTCGTTTCTTAGAGAGAATTGGATTAAAAGTAACCGATAATGGATATACTGGATATAGCTCAGGGTCCAACATTCGACGAAACCCTATGGGAAAAAGAATATCACACCCACAACCCTTACACTTCATCAAAATTAAACAATAACGATGAAATTCGTATTCCTTTACAAAATCAAGACATTTACACACTACCATGTGAAAGTTACTTGTATATTGAAGGAAAAGTTACTAAAAAGGACGGTACTACTACTGGTACAACAGTTCCATTTATAAATAATCCCATGGCTTTCCTGTTTGATGAAATTAGATATGAAATATCAGGTGTAACAGTTGATTCTACTAAAAAAGTAGGTATTGCAACAACTTTAAAGGGATTAACATCTATATCACCTAATGAAACCAATTTAATACAACCTGCAGGATGGGTTTTACCTGCAAAAGACACAATCACTCCAGATACAAATGGAAATTTTGATTTTCATATTCCGTTACGTTTGTTGCTTGGTTTTGCTGAAGATTATAGGAAAATAATATTAAACGTTAAACAAGAATTAGTTTTGTTGAGATCTTCAAACAATAAAGATATTATTAAAGCTCCAGACGGTACAACAGATGCAACTTTAGAATGGAAATTAACATTAGACAAAATTGTATGGAGAGTTCCACATGTTAAATTTGCTGACGAGCATAGAATGCTACTATTAAGAAAGTTAAAGGCTGATCGTGATATTGTAATTCCTTTTAGAAGTTGGGAATTTCATGAACATCCCAGCTTGCCAACTACGGATCGACACACTTGGACAGTTAAAACATCTAATTATGTGGAACGAGCCAGGTATATTATATTTGGTTTACAAACAGGCAGAAGAGACACCATCACCAAACATGCAGGCCAATTTGATCATTGCAACTTGAAAAATATTAAAGTTTATTTAAATTCACAATTTTTTCCATACGATAATTTAAATGTGTCATTCGCTAATAAAAAGTACAGCATATTGTACGATATGTATGCAAGATTCCAAAGTTCATATTATGGTAAAACGAATGCACCTTTACTATCACCAGAAAAATACTTAGATGGTTACTCTATAGTTGTAATCGATTGTTCTAAACAAAATGAATCGGTAAAATCATCAAGTGTAGATATAAAAATAGAAATGGAATTCAACGCGCCTATACCGGCTAATACAACTGCATACTGTTTAATTCTACATGATAAAATCGTAACATACACACCTTTAACTGGAATTGTTAAAAATGTATTGTAAAAGACCGGTTTTCCTACATTCCAATGCATTCCGCGAGTATAAAAGCAGAGCGTTCAGCTCGCTCCTCATCAGTTTGTTGCCTGTTGTTGTATGGGTAGCATCTTATTCAATATGGCTTCTCCTAGTGGTACACAAGAAAATGTAGTAGATATTGAGAAGGAGATATCCGACTTTTTAGATCTTCAAGGTCAACCGGAGGGAGATGAACACAACGCTTGCGGACAACTCCACGCCAGTATTAATGTTGAGGAAAAAGGTAAAAGAAGAAAGAATGCACACAAGAGGAAAAGGGATATTGAAGATAATATTTCTCCTAACATATTAAGTGAGGTATTCTTGCGAATATTTTACCCAATCTCTTCCAGTTTGGACAAAAGTGTTTTAATTGGTGTTATGAAATCTACAGATTATTCCCCTACTGTAATTTTAACTCATGGACCAAAAATGATTTTGTTTACGGACACTGCTTGGGAATCGTTTATGAAACACTTGCATCTGCTAGAATGCTATTTAAGTAGTAACATGTTTGGAAGAAAGACAAGAGTAGGCCTTTTGGATTCAAATGTGGAAATCGATATTGTTAAAAATTGTGGTGATCATCAGTTGCGGTTTAGAGACACAACAAGACATGATAACAAGATTCAACTTAATCGAGAAGAGTTTTTTATTCTAACTTGTGCAACTGAACCAATAACGAGATACTTGAGACAACTGGTGTTTTCAAGTTCAATTATTAAAGATTATCTGGAAGACACTTTGGACAAACAACCGGACGCACCTATATTGTACGGACCTGTAGATACTTCTATATTCAATAGGGTTCCTCATGAAGTACAAATGTGGAGACAATTGGAAAGGTACGCTCAACTACATAAGAAATCAGTAAAACGTGAAAAAGAGGAAGAAGAAGGAGGAGAAGAATCAAGTGTTAGTGATTAAAATGAAAACAAGGAAAATGTAAAGATGGAAACCTAAATGACAATTAACTACACAGCAATGGTTAATTTTTAAAACAATATCAAACACTTTGTGGGGTTAGTCCTACCGGGGACGGTGCCCACGTTAAATATACACCAACGCGCCAACAACTGTACGGCCGGGTATAAAAGTCGTACCTACCGTGGTGTGGAAATCAGTTGACCTTTGGACTTCGTCATGAGCAGACGAGTGATCTTCGCAATGGACAAGGAAGAAGAACAAGTAAAGTCCAAACCTGGTATAATTGAGTTCCAAGCGTTTCGGGGTAATGATGATAGATTTATCATAAAAGAACTTGTGTTTTTCGACATCAATACAAGTGTTCCTTATTCGTTTTTATTTAAACCACCATGTTCTTATTCATCTTTAACTAGTAAAGCCGCTATTACCAACAGATGGATTTCAAAACACTTCCATCATATCGATTGGTATGATGGTTTTACAAGTTACACGGACTTGTATCACATTATGCATCACTTTTCAGACAAGTTTACCAATATTTACACAAAGGGGCTGGAAAAGAAAAGATGGATTGAAGGATTTACTCATGTTCCGGTTAATGATGTGGATTTGGATAAAAACTACAAGTATACGATGGAAAATGTTTGTATTTGTACTAAAAGTCCAGAACATGAAAAAGATAGACATTGCGCTTTAAAAAACGCCTATAAACTCGCATCTTACCTTCAAAGTGGGGAAATGGGGAGTGGTGGGGGTAACGGGGGTTATATAAGTGAGGAGCAGACCGGGACCTGGCATGAGTATTACTCGAGATTCCGAGACGACAACATCTCCCAGCAAGAAGACGAAGAAGACGATCTATAACTTGACCATGGCATCTCACCAGTTCCTGCAAACTTTGGTTGAGCAGTTCAATGCTCACTCCAAATCTACCATACTACCCGTCAAGAAGTGTTCCGAACTTAAAGACGAGAAGCACTACATTATCCACGCCATGAAGAAGATGGAGACTACAGTTGGAGAGGCCATCTTCTGCAGTCTTAGCGAGGCACCATTCACTCCGGGGGATGAGCCCAAGTTCCAAGTCTACCTGCCGAAACGGTTCGTCCATCTCCTCCAGAACGAGGATCTGCGCTCCATCCAACCCGGCTGTCTCTACCTGGTTTCCCACGGTTGCACGGGTAGCAATTCCACCGAGTTGACCATCCACATCGTCGACAAGCAGCAGTGTTAGATTTAAGTTTTACTGTTGTACATATGTTATTGTAATGTTTTATAAATAAATAAACCATAAAAGACAAAAAAAAGAATACAAAAAGACAAAAAATGCAACATATCAATATGTGAAGTTTGTCACATATTGATATGTTGCATTTTTTTTTAAACTTCGCGGGTGACCTTGACCTTTGACCTTTGCATTTCACAGTTACCCCCACCACCACGCTACAAGTCAAACCTGCTTGAATGCAAAACACCCCCACCACTTTTTCATATACCTCCAAGTGCTGTGCCTCGTCTTCATTTCAACTCCAGCAGCCAACCGAACAACATCAGTATGTCTCTGAACGTAAGCTGTGCCAGCTATGAGGAGGTGACGATCAAAACGCAACAGGAGCTGAACGACTTGTACAAGGAGTTGCAGCTGATGGTGGCAAGAGGCTACCGTATAAACGTGCAAGTCTACGCTTACAATATACGGAATCTTCGGCAGCCGAAGGAAGAGCCTGGACATTCCTCTTCAACGACAGCTTCCTCACCGGCGTCGATGAAGACCGAGCCAGAAAACTTGGATTACTTTAGCTGACTAGCGGTTGTCTTCCTTGTCCTTACAATTGTAGAATATGTTTATTTCTTCATTATATTAAAGAAGTAAAAAGAGCAAAGCCACCTATCTTGTTACTAACATATATGCTCAGTAACAAGATAGGGTTTTTTTAAAACACAATTTGAATGACCTTGAAACTTCCCCCTCCACTGATTCGCTACCCCCACCACTTCACTGTTGATATACATGAGACAACATAATTAGATACCTCATTCCTTCTTCAACAGCCAAACCTACAACATCAACAATGGCTAACCTACCAACAGATGAAAGATGTCCTCACGCATGCTGTGACTTTGTACACGAGTTAGAGAAGAGGATGCAAGAGAGGGCGATAAGAAGAAAGCAGATCCACTCAGAAAATATCATGATAGTAAACGGCTATCTTTTGTTGTTCGGCCTTATCATGGTTGTACTGTTCATACTGTACGGCATAGTTACATGTGTCGGCAAGGTTGCAGAAGAAAACGCTCGCCACCATCAGTTGGAAGATTTCAATGTTACTTTCTAGGTTTTCCTTTTTTAAAACTCCATTTGGATGACCTTGAACTTTCCCCCTCCACTCCCTCCTTTTTTAAAACCCAATTTGAATGACCTTGAAATTTCCCCCTCTACTTTTCGATAATGTTACAACTGACTGCAGCTCACCTCATTCCTTGCTTGGCTACCATGGCGGACAGGACTCTTTCTCAAGTTCACTCAACTACGGACGAAGCATTTCCCTTGCGGTGGACCGTTCATTTACAAGATGCAACAGAAGTGGAAGTCTTGTATCAAAAATTACTCTATGTATTCAACGGGAACCCTGGACCTCTTGAATGTAGAATGGATTTGAATTTTGATGCAACCAGGGTCGGCACAGAACCTTCAACTTCAAGCCAGCCTCAGCAACAAGATTTTACACATTTATACACTCCAATATCACCGGAAGATGTAACTGTCTGCGAGGCTGACTCAACTACACGTTATGTTCAGCCGAAGCCTTAGGTGTTGATTATTAACAATGTTTACAAAGTGGAATTGGTATGTAATAGATTAAAGGAGTTGATGGTACAAGATCCCGGCCTGCGCTTTCAAATAGACATACATTTCATCTGGGGAGCACCTGCGCGGGGCTCTTCGTCTGACAGCTCTTCACGTACGACGGATGAGGAGGAGGAGGACGACTAGTCATCTTTTTTAAAACTCCGTTTGAATGACCTTGACCTTTCCCCCTCCACTAAGTTTATTTAAGGTGCACTCTCACTGACTACAGCATCACTTCATCGCGCACCTTCACCGCAGCAACATGGAGAGTCAACTCAACTACTGTTGCGAACAAAAATGTTTTTTCATGGCCGAATGACATTGATGTGGTGGATGGCCTGGCTTGTAGAAAATGTGAAGCTTTTGGTCAGTGCATGTGTAAGTGCAAGTCTTGGAAGAAGCCGAAACCAATGTTGAAGACATTCCATGTGTACCAGATGAAAGGGCATAAGTACACTTGTTGCCCTGAACGTTGCATTGAATTTAATCTAAAACAGCTAACTGGCTGCAAATTGTGCAACAATCATTTTGCAGGTTTTTGCAAACATTATTTAGGAGCGTGTCAGTACAGATCAACTTGGCATACCGAAGCACTCACTATCAATGAAATCGGTATAGACTCACAAGAGTAGTCTTTCTACTCTTTGACTTTTTTAAAACTCCGTTTGAATGACCTTGAAATTTCCCCCACCACTTCACCATATATCTAGAGTACGCAGGGCCCGGAGGTCAGTCGCTCGGCGGTTGTCGTAGGGTGCACATCCATGTTGTGCAATCTGCTGTGCAGTTTTCATTTTAACCAGTTCAAGGTCGCCATACTTAAACTCTGGCAAAAACGTGGGTCAAGGTCACCCACAACACTTCTACTCTAAGTGTTGGCTATACCCCCACCACAACTGAGTCCCTAGGCTGCACAACACCGCTCCGCCAGTATGTCTCCAGCTTCCATGCCATGCGTTTCGCTGTTCTCTAACTCTCTATATGTAAGTATTTTTACAAGTTTTGAATCTAGGTCAATACACTTTAACTCTGGGACGATATCGACTTGTACTATTTCTGTGTTTTGACTCAAGGTCATCACACTTTAACTCTGGGATGATTTCGACTTATAGCATTTCAGTGTTTTAACTCAAGGTCGTCACACTTTAACTCTGGGGCGGGATCGACTTGTAGTATTTCTGTGTTTTGACTCAAGGTCACCACACTTTAACTCTGGGACGGGATCTACTTGTAGTATTTCTGTGTTTTCACTCAAGGTCATCACACTTTAACTCTGGGATGATTTCAACTTATAGTATTTCAGTGTTTTGACTCAATGTCACCACACTTTAACTCTGGGACGGTATCAACTTGTAGTATTTCTATGTTTTTACTCAAGGTCATCACACTTTAGCATGTAACTTTAAGGTAGCACCGAAACGGTGCTACCCGGCTTGACATTTTCAAGTTTCCCAAGGTCATCACAATTTCCCCCACCACTTCCCATATACCTAGAGTGCGCGGGGCCGGACAGTCAGTCGCTCGGTGTCTGTCGTAGGGTGCGCATCGCGGTTGCAGTAATGGTCGAATGGGGGCTTCTGGGCCAGTTCAAGGTCACACGAGCGTCATGACGTTCATCGATGACGTTCACTCAGATTGCCTCCACTTGCTGACGTCATCGCAATTCGCCGTCACATCCATGGACCGTCACCACCATGACGTCACAGAAATGACGTGCTGATGACGTCATCACCACTTACGTCACCTAAGATGCACGTTAGGTTTCAGCGTGACCTTGACCTTTTGTGACATCGATGACGTCATCTTGGTGACGTAAGGGGTGATGACGTCATCAGCACGTCATTTCTGTGACGTCATGGGTGTGACGTCATGGATGTGACGTCATTGGTGATGAGTCATCAATGATGCAATCGATGACGTCATCGATGAGGTCATTGACCTCGATGACGTCATCGATGACGTCATCGCTCGGGTGACCTTGAACTGGCCCAGAAGCCCCCATTCCCCACTACTATCTATATATATATATATATATATATATATATATATATATATATATATATATATGTGTCCGTGGTACCGATAACTTTTGAAGCGGACCTCCGATTTTGATCAAATTTGGTGTGAAGGTGTAAGACCAGATCTATTTTCATGAGTTCGCGAACCAGCATTGTCGGGTTATGGGAACTGGGTTTTATGGGGTTTCAAATGGGTCAAAAATGGGTTTTTGTCATTTTTGGACCTAAGTTTTCAGAATTCATCCATTTTAACTTAAACCATTTAAAAGAGCTTAAAAAAACAAACAATTTAGTATTTTGAAACTTTAAAATAGCTTAACTGGTTAAGGAGAAAATTCAAATCAAGTTTCCCATGTTATTCTTATGGGTAAATCTTAAAAAAGTTATATATCCCTTATTTATCAACATATCTTAATAAAAATTTTTATGAACCTTCACTAGGTGGTGAGTAATTAAGATTTGATCAAAAACCCACATGGCAGCAAACCTACATGCTAAATCCCATGGTATTATCATGGAAAATAAGTGTATAATGGGAGCAAGAGAGATGGAGATAGTAAGGTATCTGCATCGAAGTATATAATAAACTGGAACGCGCTCTCAGGTGCCTTACCCGGCACCGAATCGGTCCGGCCGCCATCTTTGAAGTTGGCGGTAACCAGCACCGACGACGATGCAGCGTTTCACTTAATGTTTACAGCATTAAACGCAACGCAACGTATTTTAAATTTATATGACGTTTTACTGCCTTAAATTTCGAACAGATCAGTAATGGTTTCCGCTAAGAAAAAAATATTTGAAGTTATAATAACATATTTTTAAAGATTACTTTGATTTAATTTGATAATGTAGTGAAAAAAGTAGTAAGCGAGGAAATTTTTTATTATTTGGTCAGGCAAAAACTTACAGCGAATGAAATGTAGAGGACATACCGAATTTTATTTTCCATTAAAAATATCTTCTGTAGGGCAACCCGTTTTTTTACAATCTTATTTTTAGTGAGCGTTTCTACGAATAGGCAAAAGCGTCGGGCGTCCGGCATAACGCTGCCGATGCGATGGCCTGATACACTTCCAGCGAGGAGTGAATAGTTTCGTTTTTTTACTAACTGTTACAAAGATATGACTATTGATATCTCTTTTGGTGAAGTAATAATGGTTTATTAAATCAATTTACATACAGTACCTACCTATTGTTTATGGTATAATTTTATACAATTGCAATAATTGTACTATAAACTACAAAAAAATTACTTTTTTTACTATAAACAACTAGCCCATTTTTATACTTTATTAACTAGCGTTCATAAGGTATCCTATTAACTGATAGACCTTCGTACTGTCAACTTGAGTGAACATAAGTTAGAGTTACTGTATTAAACGCAAGGTACTCATAGTTTTACGAAATTTTTCTATAGTACTGTACGGCACAATAGAGTCAGTTTAAAATTTGGTTGAATATTTTTCATTAGTTTTAAATTTCTTCTTTTATTGATTTACATTGAATGGACAATATATTTTTATAAATTATATTAAATGACATCATTATCACTAAATTATTAAATGATAAATTTATATCTGTTCTGCAGTCTTAAAAAGGTTGACGAGTGCCATCTGTAATATTCAATTGAATGGGTATTCTATGTTAATCTAGAGAATGAATGGTTTTTTACTATGAAATCTTATATTTATTTATACAGATACAGATTGAAAGGTCTCAAAACTATTTAAAAATCAATCAAAGTTGCCGTAAAAAAATTTTCCTAAGGCCAATTGAAGTTTATCTTTAGCTTCTAAGACTAACATTCGTTCAACTTTCATATCATGTATCTCCGAAACAATTTCGTAACATACAAATTTTAAAGACTAAAAAATATCTTAAATTACACTTAAAGAACGTTTTTTATAATGGCATAAAATTCCATAGATTTTCTTGTCCACCATATTGTAAAATAAGTTTATTTATGCGTAATAGATAAAAATTACGAGCCAAATGTTCAAAACGTAATTTCAAGTATATATATATATTTTTTATTCTTTAGCACTATTTTACTGAATGGTTTCTTATATTCAGACAGTAAAAGTTTTCCCCGCATGTTTATCTTACTAGATTAAAAATTAACTTCAAATGCCCTTAGCTCCCTAATTGTTAGTTTCATAAAAAAAAACAACGAATAACAATTTCTTTGAATTATTTGCACAATTCAAATTTAACCAACAGTTACTTTGAGGGAGGGTTCATTACACTTTAAAAATTTTAAGTTTTCTGCTGTATTGGAAAAATAGCGTCAAAAATATCAATCTACAATTACCGTAATAAATCAAATAAAAATAAATTTTAATTGCTAATAAACATGTTTCAATTACTTTTAGGGTTCTCGAAAAAACAGCTAGCACCCTTTAATCACTATGAACAATGCGAAGACTGTTAATTTTAATTTGTATTTATTTAAGAACACTTAAGTAACAATTAAAATACGAAAGATATTAATATATTTTTTGGTTGGCGGCAGTGTTCAAAAACCATATCAGTAATAATGGTTTTGGTGAGGACACAAATGAATTAAGTTTTATTAAGTTAGTAGGGAAAGCTTTTTTTAACATAATGTGTCACAGTATGGTTAGGCAAAAAACTAGTTCAACCACGAAAGGTAAGCTAGAAGTTAGACAAAAACTGAACAAGATAGTTTTATTCAGTAATCTTTAGTTTATATTGTGTTAATGTGTTCCTGTAATAAAAAAACATTAAAAGGCAATTACATCGTTTTTATTTGTATTCCTTATTCTTCATATCTTACATTATCGTATATAGGGAACAGTATTCCACTATCGATACAAAATATTTTATAATAACGTCTACGTTCATTACAGTTTCATAACACAAAATATTAGAACTGAAAGTAATGGTTTTCATCATGAACATTTTTGAACACCAAGTCACTGTATTTCGCAGAAAATACGATTAAATAATATATATTTCACACCCAATAGTAACACTAACACCATTGATTTTATATACCGTACATAATTTAGAGTCAATGCTAAAACCAACTTTTGGAACAATTAAAATTACAAGCATTTTGGTTTGTTCATTAATTTTTAGTATTAATATAAATGGGACAATATACAGTAACAACCATTAAGTTTATGTTAGTAAAACTCAGATAAATTAATAAATTAATTCCAACATCAACATTTAACATTAATTAATTGAGGTTCTGAACGACAAACAGCGCGAAACGCTTTGCTGGTGCAGTGCGGCTGCTGTTTCTTGCCAACTTCAAAGATGGCGGCCCGGCCGGCCGGCGGACCGTTTGCTGCTCACCCAGTGCGCGTTCCAGTTTATTATATACTTCGATGGGTATCTGTTCCTAATCAGCTGATCAGCTGTCTTCTGCATATTTGTCAAATTTGAAATGTTTATGTTTTGTTATTTGTAAACAAATCATTCCTTTTGCATTCCAAATCATTCCTATGACTGTAAAAAAGTCATAGGAATATAACTTCAATAGGAAAAACTATACTTTATAGGAAAAAGTCATTTCAATATAAATATTAATATACCAATTATTAAATAAAAATAATTTACTCAGAAATATAATGCCGTTAAATATACTATATTTCCTTGTAAAGATTCTTGATTATATAAGATAGCCACAAAGATCTTTGATGTTAAAACAATAATTCTTTGGAAATTCGCTGAGTACGCAGGTCTGCTGCGACGGGGGTATTTTATTTAAATGAAGTCCGTTTTTGCTGAAATGTAAATTGACTAACAGCAGATGACTGAACATAAGAAACTTAATGTTGTTAGATATTGACCAGGACCAGAGGCTTGAATTAAAATTTCCTATTTCAATTAATTTATCATCGGCATCATGCTGTTGCTGAAGATAAGGCAATTCAGTTAAAATAAGTTCTGCCTCACAAGTTTTTATAAACATGCTTAACTTTGTTAGAACTTTAGTGACGTGTTCAGGATTAGTTTCATTGGTTCCACCAATTATTATGATCAGATCATTTGCTTTCCATTTATTTTTCATGTTTATCAGTTGTTCCACCACATGTAACAGGGGAGCTCCCGGATAGTAGAATGAGGTAACATTATATTGAGAAAAATATTGTAACAGAATGCTGGCCATGTCTCTTGCATGACTGTCACCTACAACATACAATGTTGGCTTTGAACTAGTTTTTACAAAAGAAAACTGCTGATTGTCTTGATTAGATGTAGGTTGTGTTTTATTTTGATCTAACACAGTGTGGTTTTTTGCAGATTCACTTATTTCAAATTTGTTCTTCACTGATGATTTAGTATCATCTGTTGTTTGTAGTTCTGCCAGGATATCAAATTTATTTTTGGTTTCAGTAGTTGCATAAGTTGAGCTGAGGTTTACATTACATTTCGTTGCAGATTTCTTTTTACGATGCCCTACATGACACCATCCGTTTCCACTCTCAGTACCTATTGAGGTTTCACTTTGTTTTTCTTTAGAAGTTTCTTTGTCAGAAGGGGCAACATTGTCAGTTCTTGAGACAAAGAATTTATGAAACCATTCATGTAGAGGCAGACTCTTACTAATTACATGTTTGCAGTAACATTCAGCTACCAACTTTGCATTAATCAAAACGTTGATACCACATTCAAAATTATTTGCTTGTTGTACACATGGTATATTTATAAGACTTCCTCTATCATAGTTAAGTTTAGCCATAAGATGGAGAGCACTTTGGACGTTAAAATTTGCCAATGAATCAAAATGAAATTTTATTTAAAGCTGCTATCAAAACAATTTAAAAACTGTTATCAAAACATTTTAAAACTGTTATCAAAACAATTTAAAGCAGCAAAAAGTTTTTCCCACTGGCAGGATTTGAACCCATGACCTTAAGGTTCCCAAGCCACGACCCTACCAAATACGCCACGCTGCTCTCCGCTTCACACGATAATTGTTACACTACTTGGCCAGTTGATACCCAAGTTTCTTTGCGTTGATCAAATTAAACGCATTTCCCGTGGCCTATATATTTTTATGTCTTCCCAAATAGGTCTTAAACTAGAGTTCCCTTACATGTTAGTTTCATGTGTAAATGTTTAACAAATTGCAGTTATCTCAATTGATGTAAAACTTTTGACTGTGTGATCAAATACTTTACATAATTTTTACATCAAAATGATGTCAAGTTTTTAACGAGTTCAATTGTTTTAAACAAATAACAATGTTCTCTTGTTGCAAAAGACTTAAAGACATTTTTTTTCTTCATTTACCTTTTAAATTTAAGAATGCAAAATTTTTACATCATTTTGACGTCAATACTTGATCTAATATTTTACTTTGACATCAATTTGACGACTTTGATCACTTTTTGACGTCAAATTGACAACGTGTGCTATGTGGGTACGTACTCAATCCCATGGTCTTTATGGGAAAATAGTAAAAATACCAAATTTCTGTTGGAAATTCGCCGAATACGCAGGTCTGCTGCAAATTATTTGCTTATATTGATAACAGTTTTAAAATTGTTGTTCGATAATTTTATATGAGTTCCAAAACTGTTATTAAAACAATTTAAAAACTAATATAAAAATTTTCTAACAAAATTTTTTAAACTGTTTTTAAAACTTTTATTAATAAGCAAATAAAACTAATATTAAAATCGTTTCAATTCAATTTCAATATTCTTGCAAACTGTTATAACTTTTAATAACTTTTTTTTGTAATAATTTTTTAAACTTCTATTAAAATGGTGTGTAAACAGTTTTAAAATTGTTTAATCTTGTATTAAAACTTATATTAAAACAAGTTTTTACAACTATATGAAAATAATTTTTAAACAATTTCAAAATTGTTTAAACTGTTATTAAAACTTATATTGATATAAGTTTATAAACTTGTATTAAAACAATATTGAAACAATTTTAAAAGTGTTTAAACAAATTGATATAAGTCTATAAACTTGTATTAAAACAATTTTAAAAGTGTTTTAACTGCCACCAAAACTTGTATTGATATGAGTTTATAGAACTTGTATTAAAACAATTTTAAAACTATTTAAAACTTTTATTACAGTTGTTTTAATACCAAACTTATATCAAAATATTTTGAAATTGTATTAAAACAATTTTAAAATTGTTTAAACTGTTATTAAAACTTTTATTGATATGAGTTTATAAACTTGTATTAAAACAATTTTAAAACAATTTTAAAAGTGTTTAAGCTTTTATTAAAACTTGTATTGATATGAATTTATAAACTTGTATTAAAACAATTTTAAAAGTGTTTAAACTGTAATTAAAACTTGTATTGATATGAGTTTATAAAACTTGTTTTAAAACAATTTTAAAATGATTTAAAACTTGTATTAAAGTTGTTTTAATACCAAACTTATATCAAAATATTTTGAAATTGTATTAAAACAATTTTAAAACAGTTTCCAACAATTTTTATGCTCATTGGGTATTCATACCTAACTTAAACATAACTTTTATATTAAGGTTTTAATATAAGAAGATTTAAGGTTGCAATGAGAAAGATATTAGAATTTTTGAGGATTTACCAAAAATGATCAAATGACTACATGAAAGTGTAAAAGAGATTTCATGTGTTATTCTCTGTTATCTTTTACCACTAGTCACACACACAGACAACTTTATTTATGTACTAAATATCCATGTACAGTACAGGGATACAATGTACTCTGGGACCCTTTGGAACATTAGGCCTACTTGTTCTTATAGCATCAAGGCTGGGTGTAAGAGCCTCAACAGAAAATTAGAGCGCCAGAGACACATGATTACATTGTAAAATTCTCTCAATGCCAGGATTAGGTACAAAGTTCTGTAACAGTACAAAATAGTAAAGCGTATGCAGTAGAGTCCCGTAAACCCGAACTTTAACTCCACCAAATAATGGACTGTTCATTAAGTAGATTAAATTTATATCTGATGAAGGAAAGGGTGGGGGGAGACATACGATAGTCAGATTCTCGTAGATTGGCGTATTAGGTATTTATCTGTAAGTCCTACACACCCATATGCCTGCACTACAATACAAAATTGTAATAAATCAAAATGCCCTTGATAAGTTTAAGTGCCGTGTGCTAGCTCCCCCATTATTTGCTATTGAATATCCAGGTGATGTTTATCATCTGATTTTGTTACATGAAAAATAAAAATCCTGGATACACCCCGGTTATTGGGAGCCCAATCATGTACAATAGACAAGAATTATTATTGCAGTTTTGGGATTAAAGGTTAGCCTACTTCGCACAAGAAATAATGCATTAATGTCCACACAGAAGTAAAGAGTAGGACTCCACACGTCTCCGTGCTGGGTAAACCAACAATATAATAGTTTGAGAAAACAGGTTATTGACATTAGCAAAGTATCTCAGGAATGTTTTCCCAAAAAGATAAATGAAGGTGGACTAAAAAAATCCACACTTTTAATTTGTTACCGAGACAACTGGACTGTCAATAGTGGCAGCAGTGTCGGCAGCAAATTAACTTACAAAGGCCAATCAGACTTTTATTTACAACACATAGTAGCTCTACACCTGCCAAGGGCCAGCCCTAGGTTTTCTGGTGCCCTAGGCAAAAGTGTCAATAGCCCCCCCCCCCCCCTAGAACCACCCCAGCAGTTTCTTTTAGCCGTTATTATATATTGCAAAACAATTTTTAAAATAGATTTTGATTACTAATTTATTATTAGATAAAGCACTTGGAATAAAAAACAATCTATAAATAAACAAAGTTTGCAATTATTTATCCATTGAGAAGATCCATTTCAGACATCAAGAAAGAAATCAGTGTCAAATGGGGGTGCTCTTCACCTCTGATAGTTGGCTTTTTCTCTCTGTACTGCTGATTGAGGTCTTTATATTCTGCTGATCACAGGTACTATTTACACTTATTTAGGGTGCTCTTTATGGCGTCATTCATGGATGCTGTTTATTGCCAGTCAGGGGCACAATATAACTCCATCAGGGGCGTTATTTACCATAGATTAGAAACCAATTTTTACCGCCGGGGGGCTCTTTACGTTGATCAGGGGCGCTTTTTAACGCCGGTTTGAGGGCAGAATTCAACAATGATCAGTCATATTTGGCATATCCAGGATGCTATTTATGCCGATTGGGGGCGCTTTTACCACCAATCAAAGGGCTATTAACCATTACTTGAGGACGCTCTTTACCAAGGACTATCTTTGGCGTTGATGGAGGACACTCTGTTTACTGTCGGTCGGGGCGCTTTTCAATCCCAAACGATGGCCCTGTTTATGGCAGATTGGGGGCGCTCGTCTCCGCTGTGATGGCGCTCCTCGGGCCTCGGCACCCTGGGTGGTCGCCTGGTTTGCCTATATGGTGGTAGCCCTGCAGATGACCTTCCTCTGGTACTTAAAGATAGATTCCTAATAATTCAATCCACCCAACACTGATACTCTTGCATACCTCTACCCCACCATTACCATTACCAGGTAAAAACGCAATTTCATTTTTTAATTTACCCTGTATATATACCATTTTAAATTTAGTTTTTATTAACTTGAAATGCTTGCTTTGGTATGTTGTTGATAATTTATCTACAAAGATATCAATAAAGTGTAACTTACTTTTAATGTGAAAAAATTATAAAAATATATACTATAGTAAATCCCCACATACTCGACGCATTGTGGACTAGGCACTGTCAAGTTAGGTGAAGCTTCGAGTATCCTGGAGTTGACGTAACTCCTGCTAATCACTCGCTCAGACTGTGCTAATCACTCGCTCAGAATATTGAGTCTCAGGACTGTGGAAAAACGGTCATAGCAGTGCATCCGTGTTAAGTGTCGAAAATACTGATTTGAAAGTGTGATACCCAACTGTCAAGAAAAGCTCCAGAAAGATAACCCACAAAAGCTGCCCTAACCTCGTTGAAACAGAATTTAAAGACTGTAAATTCCGCCTAATGTCAACAGTCACAACGTAAAAAATGTTACAAATGTCATTTGCGAGTGACACGTCGCTTATTCAAACTCTGTTGATGCCTTGGGTGTTGTCGATGTATTCGGATGACTGTTGAGTTATCGAGAGTGAAGTTTGTGGGGTTTTACAGTGTGGCAAACGTAACGTATAAGAGTGTTTAAATAAGATAACCTGTTTTAGAGTTGTGGGTAGAGTTGTGGGTACTTCCTGCATAGTGAATTTGTAGCACCAAGTACTGTATAGATGAGTTCCCACCAACTTTGAAGCCCACTTCAGGGGGCAGTTCCAGTTTAAGAGCATTTTTTGCCCAGGCATACAAAACCTGGTAAAGAAAAGATTCAATTAATAACAATTAATACATTTGTTTCATACGGTACATACATAATTATTGCACAATACAAAGAGTTCAAATTTTTTGTAAATACCGCATCACAGCACACCTGTACAAAAAAATAAAATTAAAAGAAACTGTCAATTTGCAATGATTTTGGATTGCTACCAGTATAACAAGCTCAAGAAACTAAATAATCCAGTTATTCGAATTATTTCTCTACATCAAATGGTTGCAGAGAAAATAAATTTTAAAACGGCACTCTCATGTGACTTGCACGACAAAATCTTCTACTATATATTTGTCAAATACCACTCACTCATGTATCAGAGAATCTCCATAACCATGGGGTATAGAGGGTTGAAATTTTGCATGGGCTTCCACTTTGCTCAAAAATGCTCACTAAGAAACAGTTTTGCAAAATTCCTTCAGGCCTCCGCCCCACAGGACTTCAAAATTTCCATCTAATGTTAATCTTATGGCCAATTTTTAATACAAATCAAAGCAACAACGAATCTGAAAAACTATGGGACCTAGAATGTTAAAATTTAGCACGGGTGTTCTTCTTTGCTCATAGGTGCTCACTAAGAAACGGTTTTGCAAAATTCCATCAGGGCTCTGCCACACAGGACTTCAAAATTTCTATCTAATGTTATCCTTATGGCCAATTTTTTATACAAATCTAGGAAACAACGAATATAGAAAACTATAAGACCTAAGATGTTGAAATTTAGCATGGACGTTCTGCTTTGCTCATAGGTGCTCACTAAGAAACGGTTTTGCAAAATTCCATCAGGGCTCCGCCTCACAGGACTTCAAAATTTGTAATGTTATTCTTATAGCCAATTTTTAATATGAATCTAGGAAAATCATATCTGAAAAACCATATGACATAAGACAATTATTTGGAACATTTTCAATGGGAGATCCACTTCACCCATCGTTGCTCACAAAGAAACGCATCTTCGGTGCTCTTGGAAAGCATCTTCAGGGCTCCGTCCCTCGGGTCTATTAAATTGGTCTAGGGCCAATGGGGTTGAAATTTGGCATGGACATTTCTCTTTGTTCAAAGGTATTCACTAAGAAACGGTTTTGCAAATATAGTTTTTGAAGTCCTTTAGGGCTCCGTCCCACAGAAAATCAAAATTACTGTATTGCATCCGTTGTTGAAATTTGACATTGACGTTCCTCTTTGCTCACAAGTATTCACTAAGAAACAGTTTTGCAAATATAAAGATTATTATTATATAGGTCTAGTTTTGGAAGTCCTTTAGGGCTCCGCCCCACTGGACTTCAAAATTACTCAAGACCATATGGGGTTGAAATTTGACGTAGACATTCCTCTTTACTCATATGTACTCACTAAGAAAGGGTTTTATAAATATAGTTTTTTTATGTCCTTTAGGGCTCCGCCCCACAGGACTTCATGATAACTATAAAGCCTACAGGGTTGAAATTCTACGTGGACGTTCCTCTTTACTCATTTGTACTCATGAAGAAACAGTTATGCAAGTCCTTTAGTTTTTGAAGTCCTTTAGTTTTTGAAGTCCTTTAGGGCTCCGCCCCACTGGACTTCTAAATTACTCTTGGGCATAGGGTTGAAACTTGACTTGGACGTTCCTCTTTACTCATTTGTACTCACTAAGAAAAGGTTATGCAAAGACAGTTTTTGATATCTTTTAGGGCTCGGCCCTACTGGACTTCAAAATTACTCTAGGGCATACAAGGTTGAAATTTAACGTGGACGTTCCTCTTTACTCATATGTACTCACCAAGAAACGTTTTACAAAATAAAGTCTTTGAAGTCCTTTAGGGCTCCGCCCCACTGGACTTCAAAATTACTATATAGCCTAAAGGGTTGAAATTTGACCTTTTTACTTGTTATGTTGCCTACTAAATAAAAAAATGGTTATGCAAAAATAGTTTTTGAAGTCCTTTAGAGCCCCCTACGTAAGGTCTGTGGGGTTTGAAATTTGACATATTCGTTCCTCTTTGCTCATATGTGCTCATTAAGAATTTTTTTTGCAAAATTCAATGCTCTGCTTACACAATTCTCAAGAAAGAATATTTCGTTGCTCTTTAAAGAGATATTATTACATGTAAAATGAATTTAATCACGGGCGAAGCCGTGATGGGCAAAAGCTAGTTTGACATATATCCCCCAGTAACCCTAAATAATGTTCAAATCCCCACAAAAAATTAGGTTAAATACTTATGAATGATTCTTGATCGGAGACCAACGTGCAAAAATCACATTTGAAGCAAAAGAATGTCACTAAACTTAAAAGTAAAAAACCTTCCTTGGCTGATTAAACAAAATAATCAAAATTAACTCCAGAAAATATTCTTTTATTGAACAAAGTCATTTTGAAACCTATTTGGACGTATGGTATCAAACTTTGGGGAACAACAAGAAACTATAACATTAAAGTAATTCAAAGATTTCAGTCTAAAGCATTTGCGAAACACCCTTCAAGCACTTTGATTTGTGAGTAATGAATCTCTCCATAGAAACAGCTCACAAAACAAAATTTTAAATGAAGAACAATTTGGTTTTAGAAAAAATAGATCCACTCTAGATTCTTTAACAAATTATGTAAGTATAATTTCCAAGAACATAGAAAATAAAAATTATATTTCTACAATACAATGTGATCTCACAAAAGCATTTGATAGCATAAATCATAATATAGTATTAAAGAAACTTGAAAACTATCTGATAAGAGGAATTTATATTATTTCATCCTATTTAAGAAACAGAAAACAGAGAGATTTACTTAATGTTCAAAGTTGTGAGCAGATTGTAAATTAAATAAAGTTTGAAATAAAAACAACACTGACTCTTTTGGGACATCTATTATATTTGAAAATAAATTGAGAACAAGCAACTTATTATTATAAGCGTGCTTTATTTCTAACAAAAGAGAGTTATATTTTCTTTATTTCAGTCAAAAGAAGAATCAATGTTTTTATACAATACTAGCTGATTCCCGAAATGCTTTGCAATCCTAACCTGAGGAATCTTTTGCCCTTCAAGTGAGCTCGTTCGATATGTTTACTCTCAGCAAGTCTATTATAACCTCTATTTTCTTTTTACCAATCTTCCCTCAATACTTTAAATGATAACAAATGTTTATAGAGTTAATTATAGAGAAATATTTTTTGCCATATGTTGTGTTTTAAAACAACTCAGATCAAAACTCCAAAAACCCCAGACATGGGTATGTTTGTGACAATCCTGCGGCTAAGCTCTGAGGGCTGTACAAAAACTAATTTCCGACAAACCTTCTCCATGAAGTTTTCCTTATATATATATATATTTAGTTTCATGGGAAATGGTCCAGTGGTTTTCGAGTCCATCGATTACAAATATATAAATATATATAGACATCCTCTTTTATAGATGTGTCAAAATATATCAGTAAAATTATTGATAGATTTTCAGTTTGCTACTTAAACTTGTTTGAGAGATGCAACATACCACAGAGCGTCCTCTATTACAAATACGATGTGTTTCCAGTTTATTGCCTATAGCCGTGCGGCCCATTTCTTCATGACAACTCCTGCAATTAAAATAGTGTTTTTAACAACAAAATTACATTGTGATTATTGTTACAGGGTTAAATAGACAAAAATTGTGCAAAAAACGAAAGTTGATATTAAAAAATGGCAAAATTGTATTAAACAATTTAAATTTTTAAAAATAATTTTTAATGTATTTTACAAAAATATTATATATGAACTACAATGCTCGATATGAGCACCTTGAGGAGTGGTTAAAAACCCCAGTCTCATTACTATCTAAGGTCCCACTCCCATAATACGACTTTTCCCATGCGACGTGGACGTATTATGTAATACGGTAGTAGTCACGGTAATACCTAAGCTTGGGACCATGATACTTTTTAGTTTGGAGATCCCTAGAAGAAAACACACCATTTTTTTTCAAATATACCTCCATACCAATTTTCATCAAAATCGGAGGTTTCTTTCAAAGTTATTTGTGTAAATGGACATGTGATCACAAAATAATTAAGCACTCTCCATCTCCCTGTGAGTAAAAGCAAATGTGTTTTGATTTTACTGTCCAGGAAAGTAACTGTCCATTCCCGTGTGTTAAAGTTTTAAAGGAGTAGAACTATCAACTTAGACAGTGACATGTGTTTTACGCCACTGTCGTCAACGGTCATTCTCACCGTGCTACTCTCCCCGTCTATAAGCCCCTTTAGAAAGGTAGTTTCCAGTAGATGAGCAGAATCTCATTAAAATTCAGAATGGCTTATAAGACTGTGCCCTTTGGGTTTTCAAAGTTTCAATATTAATCAATAAATAATAATAGATAAATCTTTATTGTCTTAAGAATACAAGTGATCATTGGCATTGTCATAATTACAGTGTGGCTGCACAGTCAAAACGCCTTAGCTCTAAAGAAAAATTTCTAAAATGTATAATATAAAACATTTGTAATAAAATATACATAGATCTTTAAAATTGAATATTTTCAATATTAAAGAATTCTTCCGTCTATAAAATGGGTGACCCAATAACCATTTATATACTTTTTGTTTAAAAACCTTGAAAGAATAATTTTTACTAGAACTTTCCAAAACGTTGTATACTTTAGCAGATATTACAATGTGGCTGTTGGAAGTTTTGATTAAACGATGAGGTTCCAATAAAGCATTATTTTTTTACGTGTATTGTAGCTGTGATTGCTGAACTTTAAAAATAGTCTTGGTTTTTTAAAATGTTTATCATAACATCAAATATGTACAGATTTATTACTGTTTGGACTTCCCATTCTATAAAGAGGGGTTTGCAGTGTTCTTCTGGATCTGATCTGCTCATAGTCCGTAGCGCCTTTTTTTTGCAGCTTTAAAATGTTTTCAATTTTACCAGACCCTCCCCAAAAAATTAAACAATAATGAAAGATAGATTGGAACAAGGAATCTAAAATAAATAAAAACAAGGTAGGGGTCAAGACATGCAATGCCCAGACATGCTATGCACCAGATGTTCTTTTGCACCCATGACATCATCATTATTATTACCAGTATTAGTAAATGGTGACGCCATAGGTGCAAAAGAACACCTGGTGCATAGAGAGTGTTGTATGTCTTGACCCCTACCTTCTCTTTATTTTATTTTAGATTCCTTGGATTGGAATTAGTAAGATAGATAAGCTGTCCTCATATAATTTTTTGGAACCTTATCTCTGAGACGTCTTAAGAGATATGTGAAAGTTTTGAAGAAAGATTGTCAATGTGAGGATTCCATGAAAGTCGACTGTCAATATGTACCCAAAAATTTGGCTGTGCCTGCAAAATTTTGATCAGTAAAAATGAAATTGTTTTTCAATGTAAATAAAATATTTTGAGTTTTTTCTTCATTTAGTAAAAATCCATTAGAATGAAACCACTATGATGCGTCTTTAATAGTACATTCAACAATGTTTTGTAACTCAACTAAATTACTATTTATGTTAAAGAAAGTTGTGTCGTCAGCGTAAAGTATTGTTTTGGAATTTATAGCCATATTGGAATTTATAATCTTATGGGAGAAGAGTATTTCATTGCATAATGATGCAATGAAACACAGCTGTTGTAAAACAAATGCTAGCATAACAGGAAGAACAGATGTTTTAGTTATTCAATATTTTTGAACTAATTGGGTCCAGATCAACTGAAATTTTTGTTCGAATTTCGACCAGTGGGCGATCTTTTGTAAGTTTTATTGTTCATCGAGTTTCCTGAAAATCTGACATTTTGTAAATAGGTCTTAAACATAAGTTTAACAATTTCCTTAGCAATGTGTACCGTAGCAGAAAACGATTAAAAATGTACTGAAGCATATTAGACTACATGACTACCTATCTGAAATTTTAAACCCATTGAAGACCATTTCTTCATAACTCCCTAGAACTCTAAATGTCGTCCCCAAAGGAATTCTTGAAAGAAAATTCACAATCCAATGCCATTCTACACATTGTTTTAAGATCCTATATTTTCTTAGTAATATGCCACAAACCCGACCTCAAAAGACCAAATATGTCAGAAATTATTGCATTTCAAAGTTTCAGCATGATTTCCATGTGAAGTTTGTTTGCCTGCCATACTCTGGTTCAGTTATCCTTTTTAAGGCCGGGTTTGAGGCATTGTAATTTACTAAGTGAGACCTTTATAAATTTATCCCTACATTTAAGATTTATTTATTTATCAACGGCCAAAGCCAATACAAAGAGTTGAAAAATTATCTACTGGCTCCTAGTGGGCCGACACCCATATAAGATAATGGAATGATAATGGAAAGACTTGGGCACTCAGTAATAACCTTATAAAATACACTTTTAGCATCCAGTTCAATTTACAGAGTTTTAAACTTGTAGCTAAATTAATAATAATAATATTTAGCCGGCTACAGACTTTTCTGCACCCATGTACACGTTATAGTAAAAGAATTGAAATACTGTATGGTAAAAAAATTGCAGTCAAACGATTATATTAATGCGTTTCTATATACAGTTTTTCTTATTTACATCTTTATTAGTTTGATAATAATTATATATTGAAACATATGCGCCAACAAATTACACTATTACGGTAGTTTTAAAGTTAAGATCAAATCATGAAAAAATAAACTCTTTTTATATAGTGAATAAAATTTTGTTTAAACACCACTTGTTACATATTTATTTTTACAGATTTTTTTATTCTTTGCTACCTTTTTGTTGATCATTAAATACAAGGAATCTAAAATAAAGAGAAGGTAGGGGTCAACAAGGCAATTAGAATCCTACCAATTCTAGAAGGTAGGATTCTAATTGCCTTGGGGGTCAAGACGTGCAACACTCTCTATGCACCAGGTGTTTTTTTTTGCACCTATAACATCACCATTTGCTAATACTGGTAATGATAATGATGATGTCATAAATGCAAAATAACAAATGATACATAGAGGGTGTTGCACATCTTATTCCCTACCTTGTATTTATTTATTTTAGATTCCTTAATAAAATATAAGATGCCTGCTTTGTTTGCAAAAACTACTTTTTAAATAAACAGTGGTGTCAACTTTTAGTGAAGGATTTGGATAACCTGGAGCAGTAAATAAATCGACAAAATAACATCTTAGATGGGTCTAAGTAAGGTTTAATTTTCATTTTGCTTTGTTATTAGAAATTTTCCGAGTGATACCATATTTTTACTATCATCTAGGGGACAAAAGAAATCCATAGATATAAAAATGGCCTTGAACCGTTCAGTAGTATTAGGGTGGGTTTACACGTGAGAGTTTTTCACTCTCGGAGAGTGGTTAGTTACTCTCATAAAAATCTCAGACAGCTGTTGATAGTACTCGCAGAAAACTGTCTGGGATTAACAATCTTGGAAAATTCGCTTGTTGTGTAAACACCTCTGCAAGTACCTGCTGAGAGTACGAAACTCTCTGAGAGTGAAAAACTCTCACGTGTAAACCTACCTTTAGGTTATAAATAGTTAATATAACCTTATATATACAAACAAAACATTATTTACTATAGGAAATAAACAGGGGGTCCCATGGACCAGCAGTTTGTGAAACACTTTCGAAGACCATCACGTTCTGCACAATTAGAAATATATACATGTATATGAAAAAGAACAAAAGGTATTTTTAGCTTCTGATGGGGACCTCAAAATGAAAAAGTAACATCAATCAATCAATCAATCAATCAAAATATTTTTTATTCATTAGTATTGCAAGGATACATTGAATGGTGTCCAGAACTATAACTACAGATAAAACAATGTATATTACTATACATAAAACTAATTACATACATTAATAATTTTTTTTAAATAAAAATTTTAACAAAATAATAACAATAATGTACTGTAAATTATCAGGTATCTGTTAATGTTTGTTTTTATTATAAATCATAGCAGATGTAAGACAATAATCCTAATTTATCACATGGTCACGGGCATAAGTCTTACGATGGCTACTACCGTAATAGTGTATTCCCTATAGGGAAGTTTGCTCAAATGTTGACAAATTAAATTATTTAACCAATGATACAAAGTTTGTAATAACTTGACAACATATAATGGAATTATTGTGAATTTCTTATTAAAATTACCTTAATTTGCATGAATAGTCATGCACAATCAATCTTTTTCTGCAGAAAAATATCAATAACTCCGTTATTTGGTGTCAGATCCCTATAAACTTGGTATCATGGTTAGATAATTTAATTTATCAACTTTTTGTTACTAGTAAACTTTGATCAAATGTGGTTTGGAGACATTTGAGTTTTAAAATTTAAAATGGCAACCATTTTGAAAACACACATCGAAAAAATAATTTTTCCTGAAAATGAACATTTTAATTGGTGTGATAAAGGTTCATGCCAAATTTAAAACACAGAAACTCGGCGCTTGGCAGACCTTCCATCATGGGCAGGATCGTCGCTGCGTTGTTTCCTGAACATCCACAGCGGCCGCCGGTTGACTTCGGACGGGTAGAGGACGTTTTACTCTTCACGATCGAGGAGTTTGAATCATCAGTTCTTTCTTTAAAAAGCAAAAAGGCACCTGGCCCGGATGGGAATCCCAGCGAGGCTTGAAAGAAAGTATTTACAATTAATTCTGACTTGTTGTTAAGAATGTACAGTACAACGCCTGTTTGGTAGAAGGGGTGTTTCCGGCTCCCTGGAAAACCGCCAGGCTTGCACTGATCAGCAAGTGCACTGGTGATCACGAGCTGCCGTCGTCCCACAGGAATCTCTGCATGTTGGACACAGCTGGGAAGCTGTTCGAGAAGCTGATCCGTTCCCACCTGACTTCTGCCGCGTGGACGCTGCCGGGGACTTATGCCCCCATCAATACGGCTTCAGAAAGGGACGGTCAACGATCGACGCTATCATCGGAGTCCAGAGAGCTGTGGTGCTTTTTCGGTGGACTAGGTCTGCCAAAAGATTTTGGAGGATGAGGGCAACTGGGATTGTTTATCACAGTTCGTCCGGGTCATCCTCCTGGAAAAGAAACCAGATCTGGACCGTGAAGTGGTCCAGATCCCTTGATCGAGCGGCTTGATAAGGGGCGAGCCCCATGGGCGTAAGCCAAATTTAGGCCTAGCCTGACGTAATGTGATAAACAATTCCAGGTTATAATCCTAAAGAGTAGGGGAGGTGTTTTAGCCGGTAAACCCGTTTTTTTTAGGGGAGTCCCACACTACAGGCTGGCCATTTGTGCGCGTAATGTATTTTTCCTGCCTCTCCCTAAAAAAAAAACTAAACTTAATAAGTGTACAAAAAAACCATTCTCAATTGCGGGAAGCGGTTTAACAAAACATTTGAGGCCATATGTTCACATTAATTGTTTGTTATGAGCCAAGGAATCACCACATCACCACTATAGGAGTTACAGAGGAGAGCTCTGGACACTATAGGAGTTACAGAGGAGAGCTCTGGACACTATAGGAGTTACAGAGGAGAGCTCTGGACACCCTGTAGGTTCTTCCTGACAAATATATCTCTATCTGAAGCACATACTCACCATATAGGATTCGTGCTGCCAGGGTTTGAGCAACCGTACAGAACCATGTGATGGACTATGTCCTTGGTGGCTTGTGGCTCAAACCCAACTGAAATTAAAATCAATGAAATTAGAGAGCAATTTTTTTTAGTTCGTATAAGCAATGCACACACACCTTTCGGAGAACGTGTAAACAGCTAGAATATTTTATAAAAAAGAATGTTTATAATATTAATCAGTGGGGTTATAAGTCCACGTACAGACTGGCCGAACATTCGTGGCAAACTTGTTCAGTGAACACAAAAATCAACAAACATTCCTAACAAACAATTACTGGCCTTATGATCTACATTCTAAAAGGTTAGCAACAAACAAACAAAAGTTCGGAAAAACTCAGTGGCGGCCGGTGGTTAGGGACGGTGGAGGGGCTCTTATCATTATTTTGTTTATATTTACGAAAGTGAAGATAATTAATGTCTTCTTCAGGAAAAACGGGCATCTCTTGTGTCATAAATAATATTTACTCCATCAAACAGGTATAATTCGATCACAAGGTGAATTAAATGGCAATACAGCCTAAAAATCTTAATATCACAATTGCTGACGAAAAGTTATCACCCTGCAGTTATCAGTTATGTACAACAGAGATGACATTTTTAGGTCAATTAGACCTAAAACAAGCATTGGTTTTCTGTCAATTTTATTCATTGATATGAATATGTTTAAATGCATGGGCCTACTTCTTTTTTGTGACATTTGTTTTTGAATTGAGGAAACAAATCAGACTGAAATAGTTTTGCCGCGGACAGGTGTGTTCTAAGAATTGAAAGCGGTCCGCTACGTACCCCGGAAGTTAAGATGTCACATTCCTTTGCGACAATATATTTCCGGTCTTCAAACCATGTTTACGTCTGGGTTCAGTTACGCTATTGTTCACACACTGGAATAATCCAGTTCAGGGGAGTTTCTTATTTTTTGTACTTCAGATTTAAATTCTTTATCGCACCTGAGAGCCTTAACACAATCAATTGTTTTATTGACTTTAAAGGACACATCACATTTTTGGATTATTTTGCGATTGACTATGAATACATAGTCAATGATTTTGCTAAACGAAATCCAGACAAAAAAAAAAAATAAAAAAAAATCTGCATTTCTCAAGACATTTTGTATGCCTATAGTTTGATTTAATGTCGCAAATCTAATGTCAATCCTTCCAAATACTTGATCAAATTCTATACACGCATTGCTGTCTTTGTCACTCGTTTTATATTTCTTAACTTTTTAGTTCAACTGTTTAATCTCTGAAATACCACCAACAGTTAAGTCAAGATCCTGAATCTCTATAATCAAGCAAGTAATACAGAAAAACGAGTTTGTAATTTTACAGCCACAGAGCCAATTGGCCTAATTGTATAAATTTCTAAAACACTTCTGATTAAAACAATTTTTCTCTTTGTTCAGTTTTGCATTTGATTAAAACTAAATTGGGCCTTGGAATCCCCGGGTTCTTCAAAATAATTTTAATATTCAATGTTTTTTCCCCCATTCTATTACCTACTATACGATTTACCTGGTGTAAATGTTGCTCATCTCCAACGTCACCCATTTCACTATCATCCATTTACATTTCCTCACAAATCTATATAATTCACTATTTCAACACAACATACACCAACACGTACAACATTTCGCTCAAAAGAACCCAGACGGACGACTGAAACGCGAGGGAACTTACAGTCACATTTTTGGCACTGCTCGGTTGGTAGCAGTGGCTGGAGTAGTGGCGCGCGCAGCCTAGGGCGCCGGGCAGAGCGTTGCATTAAGCAGCCGTTGTGTGTGCCTGTGTGAGTGAGGTGCGCGTATGCGCGTCTCCATTTGATTTTACATGAGCGCTAGGACGCCGTGGCCGGCGTCCGGCGGCCGTCGCTCCGGCCCGAGCCGGCCGCGATAGAATTAGAGCCACAATCGTCGTCGATTTTCATTTATTTCGGTACGATCTGTTTCTATCTTCAACTTATGACCTATACAATTGTCATTCTGTTAAATATTCTTATAATAATATTTTTGTTAATTTATTTATTTTGATTTTTTAATAAATTCTTTGGGGGGGCGGCGTCCGGGAGTCCTTATGGGCGAGCCGCCACTGGAAAAACTTTGTTTAACAATCATGTTCGGGTTCGGTTCGGCCAGTGCGGATGCGGATTGATAAACCGTATATTTTGAGCAAACTACAGTATATATATATATATATGAACTCGATAGACTCGGAAACCACAGAACAGTTTAATATGAAACTAAATGTATGTAAAGAAAAATGTCATGGATTAGGTTTTTTAGCCCTTAGTTTTTTAAAAGCCCTCAGAGGTTAGTCTCGGGACCATCATAAAGTACCCATGTCAGGGTTTTTGGAAGTTTTAGTTCTGATTTGTTCTATTATTAATGGGATCGTTGATTAGAGAGGGACATGTAAAGATTTGCAAATCCAAGAACATCAAGATTATAGGCTATTTATCATTGACTAAGCAAGGTCATTGTCATGTATATCAATTTGAACGAATGGTGTTTTTGGCTTCTGGGAACTTCAAAACAAAAAGTAACAGGAAAACCGGAATAATCTGAATTAGTGCCTTCAAAAATTGTGATGCCGCATGGAACACATGGCTGTATTCGTATTGAGGAACAGCCCGGGGATCTTCTCGTGAAACGCCAACAATATTAATAACCCTCGAGGGGTCGCGCCGCTGTCTTTTCCACCGGGCGATAGGTAATTTTTTTTTTACTTCTCAGCGTGGAAGCTTAGCGCTACCCCCCCTCCTGTACCTTCAAATGGACTCGTCTGCTACGCTATCGCGCATTCCCTCACCCCCTCCAACAAGCCAGTCGGCTGCTGTATTGCAACAAGTTAGCTACCTGTGGTTTCCACCGTGCGCGACATCATTGTATAACATATGATGTCGCGCACGGTGGAAACCACAGGTAGCTAACTTGTTTTCATATAGTATAATTTTTATACTATATGTTCATAGTATAGTGTTATAGTTCATATAGTGTTTTATTAGTTAATATTCTATGTAATATTTTGAATTGTAATCAATAAAATGGAAATGTGTACAACATTAGCATTTATTTATAAACCCGGTGGAATCCACCGTGCGCGACCTCTAAAGTGATATATTTTGCGCGACCTCTCGAGGGATAATAACTATACTGTCCTAGAACTATCATTTAGATAGCTTTACGCAATTTTTCTTTTTGATATCCATTAAATACCATAGAATTAACAAGATACTACCAAAAACATTATAAATTTGAATTCTTTTATTATCTTTTACAGCACAAGATTTTGCTTCGAAGCAGCTCTAATATAAACTGTTCTTTAATGGTTTGATACTTACCTGGTCACCACTAGTATGTGCTACAGCTAAAACATTTTTTTAGAAAAAATCCATTTTTTATACTTTTTGAGAATACATATTGAAAGGAACATTGATAAACTGTATTTAAAACAATGGGTTTTGTATATGCAGTTTAAAAAATCACCTAATTATACACAGTGTATAATACTGATAGCTTGGCGTCCCGTACACTCAACATTTGTTATTTATTCAGTTACATGTAAACTTATTTATCTCTAAAATAAACATACCTATGTAGTGGTTTGTTGTGGAATTTAACTTTATTCCTGAACACAAATCCATTTCCGGCTAAAAATAAATAAACAAATTAATTCACAATAAAGAAGGAAAACTAAAGTGTAAATCTTAAATTTTACATTATAACTCTTTTTCAATTTCCTTTCAAACCTTCCGGTACACGCGCCGGGGACTGAGAGAGACTCTGCGTTTATGAAAAAGAGTGCCAACAATATAGCGAATCGGCAGGCTTATCATATGACACTCACTCTAGCTTCCTTCGCCTCCTTTCTGAACCCATTACTAGGGTTTTCACCATCCTAGGGGTGTTTTGGTCCGAGCTACAAAGGGCCTAAAGTCAAGTGCGGACTGGGTCTCCGCACAAGATATTTGGTGTACATTGAAGCGCAGAGCCTCACTCCGCGGGCGGTCGTTGGCGTCCTCTGAAGTGCAGACTGTTACTCCGCATGCATTAGTTTGTGAACACACAATCTAGTGCAATATTATTATTTAAGTATGTTTATTTGCTTGTAAATTTACCGTCTATTATCATTATTAAGTTTTTTTTTATGATGAAATCATAGGTTACTTTTAAAATTCATATTTTTTTTTACTGATTTAAAAATTAGTAATGTTTTATCTTTTGCATTTAATTAGCAACTCAATTTTTAGCTACTTTTTTTGCAAAATCCAAATAATAAATAGAATATTTTTAGATTATGGTAATATTTTTTTAGAGATATTTTAATTAAAATTATTATTTAATAACTTTAAATCATTGTTAGTTTCTGTGTTTTGTTATGTTCGTTTTTTTTCAGTTACTCCTTTATAACACTCATAATTTTAATAAAAAACGATAAAACTAAGTAGTCATGCCAATATACATTAATAACTGATTAAATCATTGGTTGATTTTTCACAAAACCAATATGCAGACTGTCAGTCTGCGTGCATGTATTGGTGTAATGGTAGACCACGCGTGTACCGGAGGGTTAATAAATTATATTAAATTTAGAGTAAAAACAAAGACCCGACAAACTGCAAAATAAGGTATTTTATCATTTAAAAATTTTAATAAAGAAAGTCTACTCAAGCTGAGTAAGCCTAGATTGTAAAAATGGTACAGGTATTAAATTATAAACCATTTATTGGTGATGCATATCTGTTTAAGTAATCCACTCTTTAAGTTATAAAATGTGTGTCCTTAAGAATAAAATAGAAAATTTCAAAGCTAGGGGCTGAGCCTTATTTTTGGCTGTAAATAAGGTGAACCATCACATTTTGCTATATCAGCCCCTAACATTCTGTTTAAAAACATATTTAACTCTGAAGCCTTATTGGTAGTTGGAGAATTGAGACTATCAGTCAGGGCTTTTATCTATTATGATAAATCGTCACTTTTTACTCTTTTTGTAAATAGACTCTTGATAGTCTGAAACTCTTTGGGCCGACAGGTTCTATAAGGTGGCGAAACCCTGGCGAAAATATCTCTTGAACAAGTGATTTTAGCGAATTTCCCTATAGGGAATACACTATTACGGTAGTAGTCATGGTAAGACCTAAGCCCGGGACCACTTTACTTTTTCATTTTGAGGTCCCCAGAAGCCAAAAACACTATTCGTTCATTTTCATATATATGTATAAATATATCTATCTATCTATCTATCTATATATATATATATATATATATATAATGTGTCCGTGGTACCGATAACTTTTGAAGGGAACCTCCGATTTTGATGAAATTTGGTATGAAGGTGTAAGACCAGGTCTATTTTCATAAGTTCGCGAACCAGCATTGTCGGGTTATGGGAACGGGGTTTTATGGGGTTTCAAAGGGGTCAAAAATGGGTTTTTGGCATTTTTTTACCTCAATTTTCAAAATTCATCAAATTTAACTGAAACCATTTAAAAGAGCTTAAAAAAACAAACAATTTGGTATTTTGAATTTTTATCTTAGCATAACTGGTTACGGAGAAAATCCAAAAATGTGTTTTCCATGTTATTCTTATGGGAAATCAAGAAAACCCTATATCTTGCTTATTTATTGACATAACTTAATCAAATTTGGTATGTACATTATCTAGATAGGGCTTAACTTATAATTGCTTACAAAACCCATATGGCGGCAAACCTACATACTCACCCCCATGGGGTTTATGGGAAAAATAAAAAATTGCCAGAGCTTAATACAATTTTGTGTTTACATTCACCAATTATTGAGATTAACTTAGATTTTCTAACAACACCCCATGGCAGCAAACCTACATACTCAATCCTATGGTGTTTTTACGGGGAAAGTAAATAATCTGAAATTCCACTGGAAATTCGCTGAGTACGCAGGTCTGCTGCGACGGGGGTATTTTAATTAATGAAGAACACATATTTGAGCGATAGTTTTGGATTTAAATTAGGATTTTGTGTTCCTTTAGGCCCTTTTTATACATCGCGTCGCTCGAATCGCAATATAAAAGATACCCTAAATGACGCACGGCGGTGGGTGAGGTCGGGCGGGGAGTGTAAAAGCTCATCCCATCTATAGTGCAATGGGTTTATTTTACGTGGGCTTGTCGAAAGATGCACGATTGTATAAAAGGCGCCTGAAAAAAAAATGTTTGTTTTAAAGTGGTTTAGTTTTTTTAACCCGTTTGAACAGTTTTCCCATCTCGTTTGACTATTTTCCTGAGAGGTTATCTAGCAATTTTACAATGATACCACTAATAATCTTCTACATGCCGACAGGGTCCTGGTCCCATATGTGTAATTTTATCAAGAGTCCACTGTATTCAAATTATACGTATATTAATTTTTTTATTTTGGATTTGTTTATTTCTTTTATTCAAATTTTGTTTTCAACAAATATATATATATATATATATATATATATATATATATATATATATATATATATATATTAGAACATTGTTGTATTAAGTATTCATTTGGCATGGATTTTTGTAAGGTACTTGTCCAATAAAAAAATTCTAACTTGTGTTTTAAAAATGACAGTTATTTAAATCCTAAATATAAAATTTTACAAGACGCAAAAATGTTGATAAATTTGGTATCTAAACAGTATGATACCAAGATTACAAAGATCAAACAACAAATAACGAGGTAAATGTCATTTTTTTAATAAGAACTTGAAATTTTAAACGGATTGCAAAAATTAGCTTTTTTTTATAAAAAAACCTCATGTTAAAGCAATTAAACTCTTTCCAGCAATTTGTTTCAAGTATGGTAGATATGTGATTGATCTTGCATGAAATTGAAGTGAAGTAATTGGGACAAAAGAGTCATAATTTCAGAGGAATATAATGAAAATTTATTTATAGCCTAATAAAATTACATCAATAGGTATTGTAGGTACCCAAAGTAATTAATTTGGTTTACAAAGAATAATAATTCAATAGAGTGTAACCGATTTACCTATAATAGCACAATGAGATTTTGTTAAAAATTAATTCTGTAAATTTTTAAAGGGGTGTACAAGTGCTCTGGGACACCCAGTAGGCTACAAATAAATGAAATAAAATACATCCTACAGTGGTAGAAATTAAATTTTTTGTTTTACCTCAAAAGTGGTTTTAAGTTTTGCAAAATAGAACTTTATTAGTGTCATTCAATTTGTTAATGTTTGTCATAATTTTTTTTTTTTTTTTTTGCCCAGTGGAGTTTTTTACTGTTTTTATGGGGTATGATTAATGATTAAAAGTATATATTAATGATTAAAGTAAAAAGAACTGAACAAATTTAATGAGCGAAAATTAAAGTGGTATGCAACACATCTGACTTCATTATCTTATATTTAAAATACAATGTGAAAACTACATGTGAAAACTGATGCCAAGCCAGGCTATTGCAATGCTTGTAAATTTAAATGTAGATGACAGCTATCCACCATATATGAAAAGGTTACATTCAACTTTTTTTTTTAATAATAAGAAAGCAATAAATGAAAATTTGGTGACAATCCACTATAAATAAAGAAGAAAAAAGCAAGATTTTATGAGAATTAAAATGACAGTTCTAAACAACGCAACCCATATACCTTCAAGAAAATCACTTCTTATTCACTCTTATTCTTTTTTTTTAAATCTTATGTTGAGTGGAACTCGTGCGTAGGGTGGAATAGTGTGAGGATATTTGGCATTGATGAGTTTTGATTGGCTGAAGCTGAATCCTTTTTTTCTTGGTACACTGTTTCATCCCGACATACAATTTTACGCATCTACATTTTATGAATTGCTAATGTAATTTATGAATAAACCCATTCAAACAAAAGAGGGTTTTCGTTTCAGAACACAGTTTTCAGGGTTTTATTAAACGCTATTATAGAAAAAATTCATCAAAACCGTCCCTCCATCTGTTGAGAGAGAAACACCAAGTCGCTAAACACAAATGCACTTGAATATGTTATCAATCAACATCTAATTTTGGAAAAAAGAAGTCTGATTGAATTTAAATCTAGCAAATCACAGTTATATCTTTAAATGGCGATTATAGTTCTATAAATAAATATTTTGTCCAATATTAATACTGTACAGTGAATATCCATACGCACCAAAAAAGAGTGGGTATTGGGCAATAAAAGTCCAAATTTTTTAACTTCATATCCATACAGTGACCCAACTGACAGCAAAGCAAAGTTTAAGAGTGCAAAACTGTGATTAATAGTGACTCCCATGGTGACTCGACTTTCACTGACTGAGAGCTTCAATTGGAAATATTTCCGTTATAAAACAATGATTTACGATGAGATAAAGTAACTATAATGAATTTTCTTTAAATCAATTGTGTGCCTTTGTTCTACTAAATTACCTTAATTAAAAATTTTAATAACCGTTGTACAGTATTCTATTGATGTTGATTGGCTAAATGCACCATCTTTAAATATAATAGTCGACAATTAAATTAAAGATGAAATTAAACTTGTGTTATAAGTGAAAGAAAACACACCATCTTTTTCCGATTTCAAATACTGCATTTTATTCCAAAACAAAATAGATGCGAAAAACATATGTTAAGAACAAATACATTTAAAAAATCAAATAGAATATGAACATAACTTATTTAGGCGAATTTCCTATTAAAAAACATTGCATTAATGCAAATTAAGATTTGCGGATATATTTTAATAGAAAAATCACAATAACTCTGTTATTTTCTGTCAGGTCCTTATACACTTGGTACTATTGATTAGATTTAATTATTTGTTAACTTTTTTGTCTCTTGAAATATTTTGATAAAGTTAACCAGTTTTGAAATATTTGAGTTTAAAAATAAAAAATGGCTGTCATTGGGCAAAAACAATTTTTTTACTGAAAATGAACATTGTTGTAATAAAAGTTCATGCTGAACTTAATACAATGATCCGTTACGGAAATAAAAATAATTTAGTGTAGAAAACCAAAGGGCAGATAGTGGCTAAACAAAGCCGAAACAAAAAAATTTGCTGAACATTTTTGATTTATTTTGATGAGTAGAATATGAATATGCATAGCCTGTCACGGATTTTTGTGACACCCTGTATACACTAATGTGAATAAACTTCTCATAGTTTAGTTGTAGTTGAAAGCAATTTATATAGACGACATCTCCTATTTGTCTAACTGAAGAACAAGTGACATATTATTGGTAAATTAGTTCTACCACTCTAATTTACCGTTAGAGTGGTAGAACTGCTCCAACTTTAATCAACCGTTAAAAACCAACCTTGCATAACACATTTTATAATTAACGATTCTGTTTTTCTTTTGATAATGTGATTTGCAGCACTTAAAAACCAGCTTAATAATTACAACATGGATATTAAAACCTCTGGCGAAGTAAATATGAACAAGTTCAAAATTTGGTATTAAACAAACAAATTGGATGAGAAGTATAGTACTGGGGTTGAGAGAGCCTTCCTTAATTAGTTTTAATCTACTTTTGTTTTAGTTTCATCGTAATCAGGCTATTATGTTAACATCAACCAACTATACCTCCTCACAGTTAACAGCTGTTCCAAAAAGAATGCTTAAGAGTAGTGTTCTTTTAGTGAATTTCCCTATAGGGAATACGCTATTACGGTAGTAGCCATGATAAGACCTAAGCCCGGGACCCAGGGCCGGCTCTACCATATAGGCGAACTAGGCGACCGCCTAGGGTGCCAAGGCCCTAAGGGACACCATCACGGCATAGACGAGCACCCCTGATCTGCAGTAAAGTGTCCCTAATCAGCGGTAAAGAGCACCCCCAATTGGCAGTAAAATGCCCCCGGCCGGCGGTAAACAGCGCCCTAGTTGTTGTTGTTGTTGGTGGATAAGGAGACCCCGGCCGAACCGTTGAGCACGTCTGCCTCAAAATGGGCATTTTGCGCAGGCCCCCGGAAGGATGGGATATTGAAGGAAGAGAAAGGGTGAGGCACGGGACAGACTGTCCACTCATGTTCCAGCTAGGGGTTTCTATGCCCGTCGCACTCCTCTCCCCTGCTGTCTTGAACATATGTTCCAGCTAGGGGTTTCCATGCCCATAGCATTTCTACTCACCCCCTGCCGTCTACATATATTCCAGCTAGGGATTGACCATGCAGTTCGCATTAACCCCCCCGCTGTCTTGAACATGAATGGGGTTTGAAGGAAGGGAAATTGTCATAGTGGACAGCCAAAAGACTTACCACAGTGTTATGACAACTTCGTTTGCTGTACCCAATGTCAACTTCGCAACTAGTATAAACCAGTTTTAAAGTTGTCCTGGGATCAGCGCCCTAGATCGGCGGCAAAGTGCACCCCTGATTCCCGGTAAAGAGCGCCCTCAAAAGATAGCTAATAGCCTCTTGATCGGCGGTAAAAAGCGCCCACATAAGTCATAATTAAACTGGCGTAAGACATTGCTTCCTATAGTCAAAATACTCCTGATCAGAGTGGAATTGCACCCCCAACCGACGGTGATAAGCGTCCCTAATCAACGGTACGGTAAATAGCGCCCCTAATCAGAGTTAAATTACATCCCCAACCACTGGTAAAAAGCGTCATCATGGTAAATAGCTCCCCTGTTGAGCTGTCAAGAGCGGCCCAACTAGAGGTAAATACCGCCCCAGAAAATTGAAAAGCATTTGCCGCGGTCTTCTAATCAACAGTAAATAGCGCCCCTGACCATATCAGAGTTAAATTGTTCCCCCAACCGGCGGTAAACAGTGCCCCCCACCGTCAATTAAAAGCGCCCATGATCAACGGCAAAGAGCGCCTCAAATAAGCGTAAATAGCGCCTTTGGTCAACGGTAAAGGGCACCCCCGACTGCCGGAAAACATCCCCCCCCAATTGACGGTAAACAGCGCCCCTGATCAAAGAGCCCTCGATCGGCAGCAGTAAAGATTGCCCTTATTGGGGGTAAAAAGAGCGTTTCCATAGGATAAACAGTAAAGATCGGCAGTAAAGAGAACTACAAGAGCGCCTTCAAATTGTATCAATATTCGTCACTTTTTAATTTTCCCCATAAAAACCATGGGGGTGAGTATGTAGGTTCGCCGTCATATGGGTGTTGTAAGCAAATACCAGTTAAACTCTACCTAGTGAATATACTTACCAAATCTTTCCTAGTTATGTCAATAAAGAAAGCGAGATACAGGGTTTTATTGATTTCCCATAAGAATAACATGGGAAACCAATTTTTGGATTTTCTCCGTTACCTGTTGAGCCAAGTAAAAAATTCAAAATACTAAATTGTTTGGTTTTTTAAGCTCTTTTAAATGGTTTAAGTTAAAATTCTTGAATTTTAAAAATTTAGGTCCAAAAATGCCGAAAATCCATTTTTGACCCCTTTGAAACCCCATTCTCCTAACCCGACAATGCTGGTTCTCGAACTCATGAAAATTGATCTGGTCTTACACCTTCATACCAAATTTCATCAAAATCGGAGGTCCCCTTCAAAAGTTATCAGTACCACGGACACATAGATAGATAGATATATAAATATATATGAAAATGAAAGAACGGTGTTTTTGGCTTCTGGGGACCTCAAAATGAAATAAACGGTATCAGATAACTGACAATTTCTCCCAAGAATATGAAAAGGTGTTAAAAGCCTCAAAACATTAATGTCTTGATGGCTCAGTCGGATAGCCACCAGGTGAGCAGCACGAGTTTTTGCATCCAAAAATTGAGTTTCTTAACACATTTTGCTCTATAACTTTTGAACGCGCATTTTCCTGGAGATGCGGGTGGTGTCATTTTATTCAGCATTTTAATCTTAATAAACCACAAAATTTTAATCAAAATCGTTAGAGCCGTTTTTGAGAAATTTAGATTTTTTACGTTTTTTGGGGGTTTTAGGAGTAAACTACCCTTAAAAATCAAAAATTCAAAAAAATGAAAAAAACGCCTGGAATTATCGTGGGTTTGAACCAACATACTAAGTTTCACCAAAATCGGACCATTGGAGAATTCTCTAGCTCTGTTTACATCCAGACACACAGACACACACACACACAGACGGACATCACCCTGAAAACCACTTTTTTTTACTCAGGGGGCACCAAAATGGATAAATTTACGAACAATTCAAATTCTAAAATTTTGGCGAAACTAATACTTTCTCCATATACACATTTATAGGGGGAAAGGGGGCTCCAAAATGAATATATACATCATCAAAGGAATTGGAAAATCTTTCCGAATACAATACTTTCTCCATATACTATGGTATAGGGGGAGAAAGTAAAAGTAAAGTGGTCCCGGGCTTAGGTCTTACCATGGCTACTACCGTAATAGCGTATTCCCTATAGGGAAATTCGCTAAAAATTGAATACACGAAAAATTCAAAAAGAATTTCAGATTGAAAAATGTCAAAAGAAAAAGAGTCTCAAAAACACATGTACAATCCAAAACTAATACAATAAACGGTATCAGATAACTGACACATACTTTCTCCCAAGAATATGAAAAGGTGTTAAAAGCCTCAAAACATTAATGTCTTGATGGCTCAGTCGGATAGCCACCAGGTGAGCAGCACAAGTTTTTGCATAAAAAAATTGAGTTTTTTAATACATTTTGCTCTATAACTTTTGAACGCGCATTTTCCCGGAGATGCGGGTGGTGGAGAATTCTCTAGCTCTGTTTACATCCAGACATCACCCTGAAAACCACTTTTTTTGACTCAGGGGGCACCAAAATGGATAAATTTACGAACAATTCAAATTCTAAAATTTTGGCGAAACTAATACTTTCTCCATATACACATTTATAGGGGGAAAGGGGGCTCCAAAATGAATATATACATCATCAAAGGAATTGAAAAATTTTTCCGAATACAATACTTTCTCCATATACTATGGTATAGGGGGAGAAAGTAAAAATTGGGGGATTCGTATTTAAAATTTTTGATTTGCCCCCAAAAACCCCATTTTGGGGGTGGGGGGCTGAGTTTTTTGAAATTCTAAAATACTCTTCCTTTGGTCATTGAAACTTTCCCAAAAGTTTATCCAATTATTTGCACCCGTTAAAAATTTAATTGGGGGGAGGGGGGGGGGACTTTTGGGACATACGATAGGTATACAGATGTATACTAAAGTAACTACAGAAGTAAAAAAAAGTGGGGTGTTTCTATTCACCCCATTTCACGGTAAATCAAGGAGTAATATGAATTAAATATTAATTTAAATACCATTTAAATTATCTTTAGCAGTTTAATTTTATTAAAAATATAGTACAGTTTTTTTTATAAAGTTTACTTTTCATGTGAAAAAGAGTTTCAAATACTTTTTACCGGCCACTGGGTGTTCACTCCTACCTGTGTGGCCAGAGGCTGAGCGTGAAAACAAGCTTCAAAAATAGACCACAACTCATTCCCCAGTGCGCTCGTATTTTGAGTACCCGCTATGGTAGGAAAGCCACTACGTGTTGCATACCGCATTACATTTAATGCTTATGTCTCAAGTGTTTTCATGCTGTGCTCGTGCATGAAAAAACACTTGCGTGGCCGTAGCTTTAAAGGCAAGTAAGCAAGCAAAAGAGATTTTTGACTAGGTAAGTGAACAGAGCGTGTAAGCTCATGTTAAACAGCGCACCCATGACTGAAATTATTACAAGATAGCTAAGTTCACTGAGCAAACGGTCGGCCCTCCAGGTATTATGAGTCAAGTTTTAATGTAGGCTCTAAACTTATACTTTAGAACAGTTCAGTACTTAGTAACACATTTTTAAACAGCTTTAACAATTTTCTTCAAACTTTGCAAATAACTGAGTTCTGTTTCAAAACTATTATGGATTCAGTGTCTATGCCTGGAAACCCCCTAATTTTGTTAGAAATCCTGAGTTAATTATAAAATTTTCACATAACAGTAGTGGCCACGGAATAAGGCGGGTGAGTGAAAATAATATGTTGCCACATGTGGGACTAGAGATGATAGGGAGGGTCTGAGTACTTTGGTGCCCACACTCCAAGAAGAGGCCCTACACTCCTTCTCTTACCAATCACAGCAGTTTCTCTCTGTTTGCCCCTGGAAACTGACATTACAACAGCTTCAACCATCTAATAACTGTTAACTTATGAAGTAGATACAGTGAATTGTTGCAACACTAGGCTCATAAAAAATAAATATATAAAAACTATTATCAATCTTATAACACAGGATCGACAAGAGGTACGTTTTATAAAATGACAATGCACAGCATATAAAAAATTAGAATAATTTTTGATTGAATTTTGGTGGGAATTAATGAAAATACTAGTGTTCTAACTAAAGAGAGAGTTGTAAGCTTTAAATTGACACCAAATTCATTGCTTAAATACTTAAGAATTTAGAATCTGTGTTAATTTAAACTTTTAAAGGGACTTGTATCAAAAAAATCTTAGAGACATGGAACTTGCACCAAATTAAAAAAAAAATTAAAAGTGATTTTGAAAATATTAACAACTCAAAATTAATTAATCAAATCTACTTACGTAGCAACCTGTAGGTATCAAATTGTTGTGATATTTAGCCAAACATGTTTCGGGTGAAATTACCACCCATCTTCAGCGGCAAATTATAGTAGTCAGTTCAATTTGATATTTACAGGCTGCTAAGTAAGTAGATTTGATTAATTATTAACAAGGTATCAAGGCTATAAAAATCATTTACTCAAAATTGCAATTTACTGACAAGAATTCTCTTTTTGCTTTCCACTTAACAAATATGTGAAGAAGAGGGTTAAGTATTTAAACTAATCCATTTCTCTACAGTTACTCAATATAGTGGTTATTTCCAAACAATTTATACCACGTCAATCATCTGATTTCAGCACTATACAATTTTGTGCACACTGTGTACTGTGCACTGTGTATAGTTTTCAACAGTCCTTGAACCAAATAACACAAAATAGTAAACATGGAAAATAAATGTTGAGTATTAAATAAAAAATGTTGCCTACCATGGCCTTTAGGCCTATGGCTAATTATGGCCTTATACATTAGCAGTTCCATTACAAGCAGTCAAAGCGACCAGTATCAGCCACTTATGGGTGACCGCTGATAGTTTAGATAAGAATTGTTGGACATTTTGAGAAACGGTTAAATCAAGCGGCGTTAGGTCTGCCATTTTTTTAGGCATAAATAGTCATCATGTGTATTAGTTTAATTTTAAATTTTTCATTACTAGAGTAAAAAGTTTTTAAGAAGGTTTTACATAATGTAATTTTGCGCAACAACTAAACAAATATGCTAATTATTATAAAAAAAACTCACTTGTATTATTTATTATTTATTGGTAAAAAGGAAATCAATACACATAAAGAGCAACAATTTGTAATTAACACATAACATTCTTAGAGAAAAAGCCAATTCCAAAAATAGACATAACAATATTATTGTCTTCATGTTTGATGTACAAAATATATACAACGTTGAATATTGACGAAATAGAAATTCCATACAATAAATTATATAAAATTTATAATAATATTAACAAAACAAAATAACATTAAATTAGTATCCAGTCAAAATATTAAACAAAAGAGTATGGTCAGAGTCAAGTTCTGTTCTCATATCCGAAGAACAAATTCTTAATCAATAACTTGGTCTAACTTTGACAGAACATGGAAAGATAATTAACTGACTTGAAAATTAATTTACTTATCAATTCTCTCAATAAAGACCTGAACTATATCAGATAATTGCCTAAACACAAAATCAACTTTACAATAAGTTTGTGATGTAAGTGCCAACATCAAATACACTTCACTATCATTCACCTGGATTTACTACCATCAGTGCCAACTGTAAACTACAAGCATTGCCAGAGCTCCAATTAATAGCTTTAAGTTAATTAATACCAGAGGCAACCCACACAGACCGGAAGTCATTAATTTTAAAAACAAACCCCCAATTTTTATGGCATTTTAAGACAACTTTACTATTTAATCTGTACCCCTTATCCAAACAGTAGGGGATATAATAGAGATTTTTTGCAACATGCAGAGAGATTTTTGCAACATTTCAAAATTTTTATGATACACACTTAACACAAAATTTAAATGGGCAAATTTATGCATAACCGTTTTCTAGTATGTTTAAACTATATAATGTGTAATGTTTACCACTGATCACTTTTTCAACAAGTTTTTTGTAATTTAAAGCAGTAAAAATAGCCAAATCCACCATTATTTAAAATAGCGTTTAGCATTCACTGTATTCAATCACCACATGCGCAAAAACTGTTGGCGATACAACTTTAATTTTCTCCACATAACAATAACATAAGAAAGATTTTCACATCTATTATCTTTGAAACTTTCTATTAAAGAAAAATTCCCCGAAGAAAAAATGTCTTGATCTCTTATTTTAAATACTTTTCTACCATTCCAATCATAAATTGTTGGTTTTGATAAAATTATTTTCCTTAACCACAGAGTTGAAAACATAGAAGAAATTATTGAAAATGTATGGAAAATTAAAAATCAAATACCGGTATGTAATAATCATCCGTATTTTATTATGGATTTTTTAATGAAATCTTAAAGACTTTTTTATTTATTCTTGGCTATTTTTGCCTATATTTCTATAAAGGGAAGTTGGAAGGATGTAACACGAATTGTATAAGCATTCCCAGAAGTCAAAACCCCCACAACCATATACTTGATTGAAAGCTCTTGACGTGAAAACCCAAAAAAAAATTTACAATATTCTTCCAACCTTCATAGGGCTCCGCCCCAGTTGTCTTCTAAGTTACCACGTTATTCTTATAAAAGCAACATTTCAGGGATTAGTACATGATTATATTTAGAAATACTAATTTATAAACAATTGATTTCATTTAAAGTATTGAGGTAAGATTGGTACCTGATAATAAACTGAATTATAGACTATTATAAACTTGAAGTGAGGGAGCGAAGCGAACGAGCTAAACCTGAAGGCGACTGAGCGCAGCGACCGAAATGGACCTAATGGCGAGTGAGCGTAGCGAACGAGCTTACCTGAACTGTCCTCATTTAAAGTACTGAGGGAAGATTAATAATAAAAAATAAAGGATATTACTAACTTTAGGCGTGTGAGGGCAGCAAAGGAGCTGAACATAACGGCAAATGAGCGTAGCGAACAAGCTGAACTTGACAGCAAGTAGCGTAGCGAACGAGCTAAACTTGACCTCAAGTAAGTGTAGCGAACACACCTGAAGGGAAAAATAGTTCTCGGGTTTACATTGCAATTTTAGTGCCATTGTGAAGCAAGGGGAAGCCAGCTAGTTTAACATAAAAGTTTCAAAATAATGAATGTGAAAATTTTCTCCATTTTATTCATATCATGGGAAAAAACCAAACTATAATAGGCATTAACTCGTAAACCGTTAGGATTAGGGGTCGACATTAAATTGCAAAGTTGTCTTAAAATTATATGTAGAATAAAAATACACCATAAAGTGTAGGGGTTTATGTTTAAAATTGATTACTTACATGCTAAACAGGGCTCTTGTGGTACACCCTGTACATTAAAATTAGCGTCAATCAATGAATCAATCAAGCTTAATTTAGTGGGGTTAATTTTTTTTACCTCTTACCAACACACTGGAAAACACTGACTTTTTATAGTCCTAACTCAGTGTTTAATGGGCTGTAACTTGTTTACTTAGTCAAATTTTGTACAATAACTGATTCAAATAAGTCTCAGGCCAGAGAGTATAGAGGATTCAAGTCTTGACATAATAGATTTATGAAATTAAAATATCTTTCTGTTTATTATCATGGGGTTAAGATATGTGCTACTAGGAATGTTAAGTATCCTAATGCAAAATTCTTCATAACAACATACACTTCTTCAATGTTATAATTGTTAACAGCATAGCTTTCAACATGATTTCATAATCTGAAGGTATCACTTTGATTAAACAATATGAAAAAAATATTAAAATATGACAAAAATTAATAAGGTTTGCTAAGTCAAGGCTTGAATGTGTTAATTTTTTATTTGTTAGCTTTTAAGGAATAACATAAAAAGAAATATAGTTTTATCAAGCAAACCATTATATCATACTGCTAAGTAAAAACATTTTTGGTTTTTAGTAATTTTAATTGAAAAAAGGAATTGCAAGATTGTTTACGACCTTATGAACAATAAATCCGAACTTTTCATGATAGTAGGCAAATAGCAAGATCCCTTGTATCAGTGGCCAACAGATTTTGAACACCGACACTTTTAGAACCACCATTGAGCAAATTCTACAATAATCCTACAGTAGACTCTCTTATATAGACTAATGTGGCGGACAGCCGGACCTGACTCAAAATATAATACATAGTATTGAACTCCATTATGAATGAAATGTAGTGCAGAGTATTCCAGTGAAAAGTGAAAAAATTGGAGTTAAACAGAAAAGTCCTTATTAAATATTAGAGAAAAATTATTAAAGCGATTCCCAGTTAAGTAACTACTAACAAAAATTGTTAACTCATTTTACAAACAAATTGGCTCATGGTAATGAAAATTTTAAACAGAATCACTGTAATTTACATTATTTTCTTTTCAATTAATTGAAGTGCCTAAAGCAGAGTATGAAAGATCCACTAACAAACGGCTGCCGTCAGCCCCAACCTCCAACAGGCAGTGGCCACTAAATAAACAAATTTGACAGGTCCGATAAAGGAGATAAACTTGAAAGAGTCTACTGCATAATACTGATCAGTAAAATATATTGATAGATTTACTATAACTACCTATATTAATTTAAATATACATTAAAATGAATAAAAAAAATACATTGAAAAATGAAAAGTAAAAAAAAATACTTTATAAGATGAAAGACATTCTAACATTAGATTAGAAATATAAATGCACACATTGTCATCACTGGAAAGCTGTGTTAGAAGTTACAAAAATACAAATTAAATCATACAGAAGAGTATTTTCATATCTGGAAAGATACATACAAGTACCTTAATTAAGACACTGAAGCACCCTGGAGCACACGCAAGATGAGTATTGTAAGGATCATTAATTAATAGCCCAATGGAAAAAGGCACCTGGGTCGAGTTTTGTACCTTTTAAACATTAATAACTTTTTTGTGACCCAACTGGTAACCTTAAGAGACACAGTGGAGCTCTGTATTACTCAGCTACTTAGCATTAGGTAAATTAAACATAGATAATCAGAATTATGGGAGCAGGGCAATTATCAGTAATCCGTATTTCCAGGTAATTAATAAATTATTGGTATTCTTAAGTCATTTTAAAAACTTATGTGAAATACATAATTTAAGATTTGGAATGTGGTCATGGTTTGATATAAAAATCTCTCAGTTTATATATTTCTTATGGCTTCAAATTGTTTACTAATATTCAACAATATAATATGTTCTATCAGCGGAAATGTGTAAAATGTTCACCAAATTAGCACTGCAAACAAACTTATGGATTCAACAAAACACAACACAGAGCCAAAAACTGTAACAAAGTTGAATATACACATGGATGAATGCATATTCTCGACACACTAATCCTCTACTGCAATATTGGAGTGAGCCTCCCCACCAAATCTGGTCAGTTAAGCGGTTAAGTGGCTGAGGTAAGTGGTCTGTACTGCTCATTTAGTTCATTTAAAGATAAATATTAAAACTTTCTATTATGCACTAGTATTATTACGAGTACCAGGTTAACCGAGCCTTGCTCGTAGGTTTAATTTTACTTTTGTTATAGTTTCACAAGGATCAAGCTTTGATGCCAATTATACCTTTTCACAGGCGAACACCTGTTTCGAAACCAATGCTTGAATGTAGCATTCTTTTATTTTTGTTTACCTTTCATTATTATTTCATTGCCTTGATGGCAACCCATAAGACCGATGTTAAAAAGTACAATTTTTTAAGCTAATTTTAGACAAAAGTCAATTTCTCTTGGGTTTTGGTCTGTTTCTAAACTTATTTTTGGACCTAAACTCTCTTAAAAGAAAAGTTTAAGCAAAATATACCCACTAGAATTCGAGATCATGGAAAATGCATTGCTTCAGAAACTGCTTGGACTATAGTATTGAATTTCCATACCAATTTAATTTTACAAAGACTTTTAAAACACCTTACTGCTTTATTTGTGATTAAGGATAGCTAGTTAACAAATTTGTTGCCATTTGACTATTAATTAATGATGCTATCTAACAACAGGTCGATGTCAGATAGTACAGAACCAAGACTAGGGTTTAAACTGTTTCCAATCAAAATATAAAAAAATGAAACAGGCATAGAAAGCAACAAAAATCAAAATTAAAGGAATGTAGTAAAGCCTCAACAGTAAACAGTTACAGATAAATTACTTATTGTCCATAAGTTTTAAGAAAAGTTATTTCAAAATATTCTTAAAATATAAAGTTCATACAATCACATTATATTCATTACCTACGCTTAATCTATAAAAATAAAGGAACGCGCTATACTACTATTTTAGAGTAGTATTTCTAAAATTTGATTAAAGATCAAAAGTGTAACAAATCAAAATATAGGAGAAATCACATTTCAGTTACGTTGTACCATATATTTTCTATTATTACCACTAAGAAAGCTCAAATAACCAAGGGTTTGGTCAGCGTATCCTCGATTGAGTGCATGAAAAATCAATAATCATCATTTTGTGCACAATGTTGTTCAAACTAGCCATAAAAATACTTCATTCATGATCTAAATAGAAAATCTTATACCTTTGTTATTTTTATGTCAAAAGAAAATTAAATGATTACAGTAAGAATTTATAACATAAATTTATGTAATTGTAACTTCTAAGCACGCTAAAATGAAATGAGAAATAGAAATATGTAATATACAAACAAATAGTACAACTAAGATTAGGCTCTTAGTACAACTAAGACCAGGGAGCCTATACCGTTGATTGTTCAGTCTATTGAATACGCAAAGGAAACCGTGTATTAAAAAAAATAATAATAATAATATTGAAATCAAAACAACTAGATACACGAAGGCTACACAAATAATAATGTTGGTCTTTGAAAACTACCTATCAACTGCAACTAACGCTGGTCAAGGAGAGAGGGGAGGTAGAAACTATTAAATACAGTACAAGAAAACTTATAAAATTTATCAGCTTATAAAAATAAAGTATAACTTGTCTTATATACTATGTTATGAGCACAATATGGCAAGTATAAAAAATAACTTAAATCTACAACATTTATTTCAGTTTTATTAAATTTCTTTCATTGTAACTTAAAATAACGTTTTAAACTGATATTAATTTTTTAATTTTATTTTACTCTCATCTATCATGCAACTTTTAAAATAATATTTATACATACATAAAATATAGTCTATATAACAAAACTTCAACTGATTGTAGTCCCAATAAAAATAGTATTTAAAAAAGTAACACTTCTACGTAACAATTCATGGCAAGCATCTTCTGATTATTGTTTTCTTTTAGGCACACAGGGGTTTTTAAATAAATATATACAGTGTGTTTCAGAAACCATAGGGAGGTGATGTTGAAGGAACTATTAAAGGTTGTACTTTTGGCACATTTGAAATTTTATAAGGCCAGGAAATGCTGTTTCACCATAAAAATACTGCCGCTTGAAAATTTTTCCTTTGAATATTCTAATATTCCAATTTTATTTTTTTAGTTTTGAAATCAATGGTGGATAAAAATTTATTAAACAATGCTAATTTTTCCTGCTCAACTAACATCCAAATAAGGGTAAACGATAACCATTTTACCAATCATTCCCTGGCCAGATGTGTTCGGTTACGGTTACTTGGGCTTGGGCTGGGGTCGCGTGGCGTTGTTCCTCGCCTTGATCCTCGCTTGCAGCGTGAGCAGCAGCCCCGCCAACACGTCGTGGTTGTGCAACTTCTTGCCAAACAGCAGCCTCTTGACAGAGTCGTCGTACGTCAGCAGAGCCACCATGTTCTGCAGTAGGAACCCCTGGCAGTACTCCATCAGCTGGGACGCATTGTACACCTGCGTCACACACAGTACAAATAACTGTGCATTCACAGTAAACCAAAAGTTTTAAATAGCATCAAATTGTTTAGCTATCCCATAAGTCGATAACTTGGATAGTAATTTTTTAAAGATGCTAATCGATTAAATCATGTAATTATGCATTCATACTGATTAACCCTCTGTCAAGAGTTTGACCAAAAAATGAACTAGATACTTTAGATACTTACTTAGATATTTGAAACACCGACGCACTCTGTGGTGCGTATTTTAAGGCGAGTATGACTGAAGGGGTGAGTGTGATGATTGTAATGGATCAGATGAGGTGTAGCTTTGTTACTGGCAAATATCAGCTGTTTCATTTGTCAGGATCATTAATTAATAGCCCAATGACCAAAGGCAGCTGGGTCCAGTATCGAACCATCAAAAAGCACTAACTTTTCTCAGGACCGAACTGGCAACCTTCAGATTCAAAGGCGAGCTCTTTAACCACTCAGCTAACCAGCCAGTAATGCTAACACTCAGCTAATGGTGGCCTTCTAAAGTAAAAGGGAAACCAGAAAAGCTCTACTTATAAGCTACAGTAGAACCTCAATAGTTAAACACTTTGTGGACTTAGAGAGTGTCAAACTATCGAAAAGTCAAACTATAGGGAGTATATGGGAAATTTTAATACTGGGAGCATAAAAATCATTAGTTGAATTTAGGAATAGGTATGGGTCAGTTGTTAATGTCGGTTGTCGGTTTTATCGGTTTTTGAAGAAAAAACCGATAACCGAGAATTGATAACACATGTCTGTTTTCGGTTTATCGGTTTTTTTACTAACTAAAGATAAAAAGTTTAACAGAAATCAATCACAAAGGAAAGGACGTCCGGTTCTAGGAAGATAACAATACAATTGTAGATGGAATGCGGAACATCTGCCGACAAGAGCTTTATTGTTTGACATCCGGAAGGCCGGCCGGCGATCGCTTATCTGATTTACGACCTTAGCTCCCTAGCACAATATATTCGGTACAAAAACAAATTATAGCTCATTTTTTTGTCTGATTTTCACGAATTGAATAAAACTTTAATCAAAGTTGTACAACCTATGGTTCAACATAAGTAAATTAATGTTATTATTATGTTGTTTTAAATAATGATCTAAATAATGAAATTCAATAGATTCAATCAAATTCAATAATGAAAAATACTACAACAGTCCTTATTTTTTATAAATATAAAAAATTATTATTTTACTGAATTGAAGCTAAAAATAATTATCGTAACAAAATGCATTTGTATAACACATAATAGCTAGTAATAAAAAAAATTAGAAAATGAATAATAAAATATTTCTTAAGCCATAATTTGAGGGTGTTTCTAATTTTTTTTTTTTTTTTTTAATGGTTGGATTTTATTCTATACTCGAACATATTTCATCAATTCCTACAAAAATACAATAGTCAAAGTTCTTATCTTTTAGTGTTAGTTTTTGATTAACATTGCAAATTTGCCCACTAAAATGGTTGTATTGCTTTTTTGTCTACTTTCAGATAAAATATAAGGCCAGTTATATAGTAGGATAGACGTTTAATATTTATATATTTTCTTGGCAGAAAATAGGAATCAGCCTGATTTTAGAGGGTAACCTTGAGTTGTTTCATGTTTATATCTATAATAAACCGAAAAACCGACAACCAACAACCGGTGCGGGTGAAAAACCGAACCGAAATTTTGCAACCGACCCATCACTATTTAGGAAACACGAAATTTTAATGAAAACATAACTTGATTGAACTATAACATAGCCAAAATTAAAATTATTGACCATTTTGTTTACATTTCCACTTTTATCAGTTCCCAACATGGACATTATCAGTCATTACTGACATACTAAGTTGTCACAGACCTTGTCAAACTATAAGGGGTGTCGAACTATCGAGAGTTAAACTATCGAGGTTCTACTGTACCACTTGAAACATAGATAAATTGAAGGGAAGCTACATTAAAACAACCCTAAAAATAGAGATGAAATTAAGCCTAATAGTGGAAGATTGACAGCAGGTGAGGATCAATATAGGCACAGCATGCCTTTTATTCTACAGATGGAAACTGGTAAGACAATAGATCAGGACTAGGAGTATATGTATGCCAATAGAATTAGCATTTCACAGACCGGGAAGCACAGTCAATTTTCCAAACAGAAGTCCTAGCAATTGAGTGCTGTGCAAGAAACATACTGGCTAGAGGGCTGAGCATTCGAAAGAAAGCACTTCATTCGTGTGTGGTGAAATCATACAAGGTGGACAGTACAAGGTTATAGGAGTGCACTGAGGGCTGTGGGAGAACACATGAGCAATGAGGTTGGATTCTTGGACACTCGGAGCATGAACATAAAAAGGAGGCCAGTGACTTGGTGAGGAAGGGTTGAGATGACCATCTTACAAAACCAGAGCTAATCTGTAGTGTCCCACTGTGCATAGGACAAGATTAAGTCTTAACCTTGGAGGATAGTCAGAAATTGCCTAGAGCATAATTTTAGGAAGGAGAAATCCAAAATACTGATAGTTAATTTTTTATATGGCCTAGGAATTATTAGACCTAAAAAGGAACATTCATATATTAATAGGGATGCTAACTGGCCATGGTCCACTGAAGAAACATTTTAAAACAATCAGACTTAGTTAATCCAATCTTTGCAGATTCTGTGCAACAGAAGCAGAATCCACCGAACATCTATGGCTGATGTGGCCAGCCGTTGCCCAGAGACAGTTTAAATTCCTAAGTAACTCTATATTAAGGGCACAAAAATTAAGTAAATGGACATTTACCACCTGTCTGTTAGGCTTTGACAAGGGCCTTCATCTGGCGGCATGAATAAAGTTAGTGGTAAAATATGCCTTTTAGACGAGTTAGATAAGGATAGGGTAACCCAACCCCCCAAACAAAAACCCTCCGTCTGACACATTAGCAGGGTTTTCACCAGATAACAAGATTTTATCTACAAAAACAATAGTTGGGTTCAGCAATGTTAATATCTGATGTACCTCTCGCTAATCTTTTACTAAACCCCATGAACTACCAGGTGGTCAACAGAAGTGTATAATGTTGTTGTAGTGTACCTTGGCGTGGATATACATGGAGACAATGTTGTCGAGGTCGACCATGTCGGAGCACTGCGCCTCGCAGAAGCGCAGCAGCCCGTCCAGTTGGAAAAAGTTAGCAGCGGCCATGAGCTCCAGCACGTCATTGTGGTCCACCTCCAGCGTGTCACAGCCGCCGTTGTACAGGTACTGCATCACCAGCTGCACACAACCAAGAAAAAACAAGTTTCGGTTGAGTTTATTTGGAAAAATTCCAGCATCGCCATGATCTAGCACATACATGAGTTCTTTACACTTTCTTCAATGCTCCTTCCAAGCCTGAAATGACTGAATTTAACATTTTACTGTCATATTGTTAGCCCTTCAGCACACTTGGTGATACACACTACACAGTAGCTGTAAACCCTCCGTTTTGTTCAGTTCCACTCGAGTTATCAATAGTTAGCAACCGATGAGTCAAAGTCTACTGGTTTCCCAGACCCCAAGTTTCAGTGACTGCATTGTTGTAGTTAGGGTTCAGTGGCCGAGGGTGTTCTGTCTCAATTAATGATGTGCGTTTATTTAACTTATTGCTATTGTTGTTATCAGACTTTGACTACAACACACTAACATATTACTGTTTTAAAGTTATGTAAACTATATTTTTTAACTAGCAAAGCATTAAATTATTTTACTTGTATTTCATGTTTTATTACTTTAAATTTCACCTGAACATTAATTTTGCAAATTTAATTTGTCTAATTCTACAATAAGTATTTCATAAATTGAGGAGGGGGGGGGGTTAGTATAAAAATTTCAAGTCAGTACCGGTACCGGTTCTTTTAAAGGATTAGTTCTCGGTTCTGGTACCAAGTAGTCATTTTTTAATGAGGTTAATATAATACAAAATATGAAAAAAATATTGGTACATTGAGATGATATTTCCAAAGAAGAGAGAATTTAGGGATTAAATTAACCAACACATGCAAGTAAAAGAACTAGGATGTAAATGTGGAGTCATGAGAATGCGTGAGTGACAATTAAGGAAGGGCCAGCGTTTGGGTGTGTATGGGAAAACAAGAGTAATAGTTGACTAAAAATAATAAAAAATAGTTAACTGATTGTTTTAGAATAACTTTTTTATGTACGGTAACAGATCTAGGGGTCTTCTAACTCAGGCCAGCTTTTAACTCTCACACTTCGGGTCGGGTCTGGTAAAAAGTCATTACCCATAGGTATCAGACCAAAAACAAGTTGGGCTGAAAAGTACTTTTTATTCTTAATTAATTATTAATTCTTTAACTACTCTATGTTTTAATAAATTAGTTGATTTTCTCTATGCAAATTAAAAACAAACAATAACTTCATAAATAGCTATCAACTTAAGTTTTCTAGTGGGTTACATTAATATGAATGAAAGTTAATTTCAACTTTCATTTCCGCTAAATATAATAATTTTATAACAATTATATATTTCTGTGTTTCCCCCCACCCTTCCTCATAGTTTTAAACTGATAAAAAAGCTAACCGAACAAAATTAAAAGAAAGAAATTTAAAACGACTAATAAAAAGAAAAAATTATTTTTTACTTTTGATACAGGTTACAAATATAACAAACATATTGAAACAAAATAATGAACTATTTTTTTCAACCAAGAATCCTTTAAATATAACTTAGATTATATTTCTATCAATTTGTAAAAATTAGATGAAAAAATGAGCCATAATTTGTTTTTGTAGGACAATTAATTAGTTCAGGATATAGGAGATAAGGTAACTGTACTTTTATCTTATTAGTCGTGGTGGCCCTCCTCTCCACCACCCCTCCTCCCCGTGACCGGAGGAATGGCTGAACAATATCTTAATGATGAGGAGTTTTTATCAAGTTTTTAATTACAATTGCATTGTTATTCTCGGATAACTGTGGACGGACGCGCTTGGTTTCAGTTCATTTTGTTGTAAACAGACCGTGGTGTACCGAAGTATCGGTACCGAGATTTTGGCATCGCTTCTCAGTACCGGTACTTTTTTTGGTACCGAGAACCGACTTTAGGTAACGACACATCCCTATTTTAATGTTTATCAATGTCAAGACATGTAGAGTCAATTACATTCGAAAACAGTACTTCACAATACTTCATCAATACTACACAACATGGATAATCATCTTCAACCACCATTATCGGGAAATCATCCTAGACATCATTCTGATTAAAGCAACACTTCACATCAAGTTCCTAGATCAATCAAATGTATTTATTTCTTATTTTGTGTTAATGACAACATGCATAGCATTGTATACTTACTAAACAAAGATATTTTCTATTTAACCATCAGTTTATCCACAGATGCACAGTTAAAGTTGATTTATTTACGGTTACACCATTTTTTTACATTTTTTTTTTTAATTCAGGTTATGGCTAGCTTGACATGCAAAATAAATTTGATCTAAATTACTAAGAATACAAGACAGAAATACAACTCAACCCAATAAGACAAAGTAATTGTACATAATTAACATATGATGTTATCAACTAGTTAAGTTTTATTTGTTTACATATTTTATCTGATATCATGGCCTAATAATCATCAGTAAATAATTGTTGATAAAAAAATGAAAAATAGGGTGCCCTCGTTTTATTTTATATTCCTTACTAAGAATACATTGAGAATTTCAAGAATGGATATCAAAATTAAAAATAGTACATTAAATAAGAACATTAAAAGAAGAATAAATACAAATAAATAGAATAAATATAGTATTGTACTTGACTATAGTCCTGGACAGGCTTATTGGCGGGTGGCCGATCAGCTGTTACAATCTATTTCCTAACTAAACTGTTTCTAGAAGGTAACAGTAGCTGCTTCAACCAGAATAAAAAAGTAACAGTTATAAACATATCATTGAATTTAAATGTCAGCTGTTACGTATGAAAATACAACATTCTTTTCAACGTGTTGTTAAGCCATTAAAAAATTTTTCATAAATTTTTACAAGCAATATCTTTTAAGTCATATAGTTTATCAAAAACATTTAACTTTACTAACGTAATTCATCTTTAATGTTTTGCATCTTATGTACACATCATGCGTAGATTAAAGAGGAAGGCACACCGCATGTAGGCTCGACGAGAAGTGTGAACAAGCATAATAATTTTCTATTCTATTTACACCTTGTCTACAAATAATATCTATTATGATTCATAGGAGAGCTACTAAAATTACACTGACGAGAAACATACTGTTTTTGAAAACCAGAGTTGAGTTTGGATAGTGATTTGGGAAATCGTTTTTGCAGTGATACAAACTAAATCCTTAGTGAATAGATCTCCTTCACGCACACACTTAAACTATATAGGATATTCGTGTTTTAATTGTGGTCTAATGTTGTCAGTTTAAGTGAAAAATTAAAATTACAACATTTTTTATAGGTTGGGTTATGGGTTAAAACCTAAAAGGTTAGGATATTTTTTAAGTTTTTATACGTTACCTTAATTTATACAACTTATAATACGTTTCCTTACGATTTTACATATCCTATATAGCCTACCTACATTAATGTTTTCCTTAACCGTTTGTTTGCGGTAAGATAATAAATAATTAATCTGCCCTTATGTAATCATTCTATCTGTTTCACTCGATAAACAAGGAATAATTTATCAAACTAATCGATCATTTGGCAAAAATATGTGCAAGAAAATAACTGTAAAAGTGTATAGTTACAAACAGTAACGTATGATTCCAATAAAAACAGTTACTGTTACCTTCTGGAAACAGTTTACTAAGGTAATAGGTAACAACAGCTGGTCACCCACCCGCCAATAAGCCTGACCACGACTATAGAAAGAAAGTTAACTGACAATTCAATCCTTATTATTGTGTATCTCTGAGCATAAGATGTCCTGAGTACAGTTTTGACATTTCATCTGGCAGTTCAAGTTTTTAAAGACGTGAGAAATCTAAATTATGCATTCATTATGAAATTTGAAAACTATGAACAAAAAGAGGCCAAACGCAGAACTAAATACATTGAAAATACACGTTTTTGTTGATATATAAACTGGAATTGTACTTTCTATATAAATAATCAATAACAAAAGTATATGTCAATAATCAATAACAAAGTGCAACAACACGGGCATGTCTAGCAAGAAAGATGCAAAGAAGCAAGCAAATATGGGAAATTGTTTGGAAACTAATAAATGATACAAATGCGTTACGGTTCAACGTAATAATACTTTTAAACTAACAAACCTGATAAATTTTTAATGTTACTTCAAGCATGTTGCATTTTTTAACAGTATGAATTATTTATTTTGAAGGTTAATCTTGTTCTGTGGATAAAATCAGAAGTGAAAAAATCATTTTTTTTTTTTTACTTACACAATTCAACAATGGCTTGCATTTACGTAGCATTGTGTTACCTACGAGTGTTAAACAATAAATTAACTGTGGAACAAACCTGAAATATGTGGTATCGAATGTCATTTATCTGGACTATAGGAGGGTTCCCTTCACACAGCTTGGAGCTGAGCATGCCTCTGAACCTCGGTGATGATGTGACCAACACGATCTTGTGGCCATAGAACACTCGCCCTGCAAAATACCAATAGTGGGTGAAACTTGGACGGTTATTGTGATATGGTATTTGGATCAGATCCTATATAATTAATGCATAGTTGAAACACTACCTTCTCTCTCAGTTACTACTAAACTGGTCCTCATTATCTATGTGTAAAATTAGAGGGAATGAAGGACAGATTTGAAGACTTTCCCTAGAGTACACGATCGATCGTCGTTACGGTTACATACTATAGACCTTCAAAATTTTGGGCCAATGCAATTCTTAAGGAAGACTAAAGTTTAGTTTTTATTATTTTTCAGCTTTTAAGGGTCACCTGTGAGAAGTTTGTTATTTGTTTTGCAACCTCACTTTCTACAGTATAATATTTATTAGGAGTTTTAAAGTTGAAAATCAAGTAAAGTATTCTATTATTGAAACAACCCTTGTGGTGAAGCATTGCCATTTGGCTAGTATCCTACTCTCTAATATGAGTGAAGTATATTTTTATGTATGCAGATCTCCAAAACAACTCTAACAATTCTATCCAAATGTTTAAAACAACTTAGTTCTGGGATAAAAATAATATTTATATACATCTTCGTGCTACGAAAAATCTGATCTCTTTATTATCTCACGTTGAAATCCAAAACATTTGAACAATGTTCTCATGAAGTTAAAATCAAAACAAAAGAATTGCTGAAAATAGCTTACTCAACTGTCAATGTACTAACAACGTGCAATAGTATAAACATGTGTTTTCCACTATAGCCAGTTACTGAATTACTATATGAGCATAAAATCCTTTAAACCCCCCAAAAACTACATAGGCCTATGGAATGATACTGACGATCGCGTTCGTTCTAGGTATGAGTACAATGTTGGATTAAAACACGACTCAATAAATTATTATCATCTCTCTCTGGAAAACTTGAACAAATCTGATATATTAGCGACTCCAGCGGATGGAGTCAAACCCATTCTAACAGTGGTCGTGATTGGCTGTAGAGTTAGGTTCCGATTCCAACCACAACGCGCGCTAGTGAACCCTCGCTAGCACTCCACAGCCACCGATTTGGAATTAACTGGTTTGGGGGAACACTAGAATTGACCGAGTGTCACGATTTAAGTATGTGGTTATTTGATTCTGTTGTCCTGCGCAGTAGACGACAGTGTTTCCAAGTACACGATAATAATTAGTTATTGTACTCATTCTCCGACGTCACACTGATTTTCCTCCCAAAGATTTGCCGTAATTTTTCAAGATAATTAATGATAGTTTTGGAAAATAATTGATTTTTCGTGCCTAAAAATTAATGATAGTTTTGGAAAATAATTGATTTTTCGTGCCTAAAATATTACAAAATCAAATAATTCCCGACATCAATCACTAATTACATTGATAGACATGACATTTTTGTGGCGTGCAATAATTTATTATCGTGTTGTACGATGTTTTGAAGTCTGGGAATGCTGCTACAGCCGACAGCTTACGAGATAAAATTTGAATTGAAGTTACGAACTGTACCTTTTAATGTGATCAACATAATTTTTTAGAATCGGATAGGCTAGTTGTTAACCACTCAGTTATGGAGCCAAGAAAGAAAAAGAGTTTGATTTGGAAATATTTTGAGAAAAACCAAGAACAGGCAGAATGCCTATTGTGCAAGCTGGTTCTAAAGGTAAGGGTAGGGTAACTAAGACATCAGAAAATGTTCTTTGTAGAAAAATGAAATAATGTCGTTTTATTATTACTGAAATTGAGACTTGTGACTTGCTTCCATTTCATAAATTCTTTGAGATAGGAATGTTTTTATTTTAACTGAGCTCATTGTAATAGGCTTAAAACAAATTGGGATGTAAGTTTAAAACCTAAATTGTTAAAAGTATTACATGTAACTGCATTATTGAACCTAAGTAAGCTAAGCAATCTACTTTTAAACATCAAACAAGACTGTAGCCTACATGAAGGTGTAGGCCTATCCTACTTAATGTCACCACAGTGACTCAAAGATATCAAAACTTGCATATAGCCTAGGCCTAATTAATAAAATAGACCTTTTTTGGTCATAACCCTAAGTTATTACTCAAAATATTACTATCAATGTAGTATTCAAACAACAAATGAGCGTGAAAATTACCTAATTCTGATAGAGAAAAATTTATGTAGGTTGTAAGCAAATTTGTAAATAATTATCGAAAAAGATTTTCTCACCAAAAACAAATAGTTACAAATGTAGCCTATTGATTGACCGACTTTAGAGCTAAACAATAGGCCTACCTTAAGTTAAAACTTGGTTTGATACCAATAGCCTTGTAGTGAATTTATTTTGAATGCGACCTACTGTAGTTAGTAGAATATATGAAACTATATTATATAGGCTATAATATATTATAATAGGCCTATAATACACAAAATCATACAAATATCAAATGGTATCATACTTAACATACTGTAATACAACTCAAGGACAACATCAATAATTCTAGTTTTGAACAAATACTTAACAACAAAAAATCAATATAGTATGCCTACATTTCTATATTAAACGAAAATAAAATTAACACATTTTTCATGCATTCCTAGGAATGCATGAAAAGTGCTAAGATTTTACTGTTAATTAATATGTATTTAAATTCTAAGTAATATAACAGTTCACTCTGTCCGTGCGAGTATCCGAATCCGAATAAAATCCGATCCAAACCCCTTACTATCCGATCCGGATCCGATCCGAAATTAAACTATCCGATCCGAATCCGATCCGAATTCAAATTTCACTATCCGCACACCTCTACTGGTTAGATAAATGTACGTAAAGTAAAAGAATAAAACAACTGAGCAATTTATAAAATTGCAATTTAATAATATTCAAAACAGTATAATTAGTAACGATAATGAAATGAGCTGTTAACCGTAGAGATAAAATTCACGTTTTGCATTTCCAATGTGTGTTTCAACAAACTTATACAAGAATGCAGTAGTCTTAGGCCTAAATTAACATTCTGAAAGGCGAGTTAGTGAAGCAAATGAGCTCGTCTTGAAAAGAAACACACATGTTTGCGTTTGGTATTTTAGCGTATTGTCTGTGATTGATTTTACAGTAGAATCTCACAAATTCAAACCTTGATAATTTAAAAACCCTCAGTTACAATAGTTAATTTTTTTATTTTTTATATATATATTTTTTGCAAAATATAGCTTTTAGGATTTGCTGACACTCAAGCCTCTAGAATACAAATTTTGTTCCTGTATCTAATTAAATTAAATTGAATTAATTAAATTATTGTTCAAGATAAGAAGTATTTTTGTGATAGTGGTACTAACCTTCTACACGGAACTGGACATCGCTAAGCTCTGCATTGTTGACAAACTTGGGATCAATTCTAGCTCCTCCGCTAAGCGTGGAGTCTCGTATGCGCTTGATTGGTTCCCATCCAAAACACGTGGAGAAAATATCCGCTAGCAGCAAAGTAGTACCTTCATTCTGTTGATAAACATTAACCATGAGATCAGCAAGAACAGATCATAAAGACTGAAATTTATGTCAACATTAGGGATGGGTCGGTTGTTAATGTCGGTTGTAGGTTTAATCGGTTTTTGGCCAAAAACCGATAACCAAGAATTTATAACACATGTTGGTTTTCGTTTTATCGGTTTTTTTTCACTATCTAAAGATGAAAAGTTGAACAGAAATCAATAACAAATTAAAGGACGTCCGGTTCTGGGAAGATAACAATACAATTGTAATATGAGGCGATAGATGGAATGCAGAACATCTGCCGATAAGAGCTCTATTGTTTGGCATCCGGCCGGCCGGCAATCGCTTATTTACGACCTTATCAGTTCCCTCATATAATATATTTGGTTTTTGATCTAATTGTCGTACAAAAACAAATATTGCTCATTTTTTCATCTGATTTTCACAAATTGAATAAAACTTTAATCAGAGTTGTACGATCTATGGTTCAACCTATATAGGTCAATTAATGTTATCATTATGTTGTTTTCAATAATGAACTAAAAAATACTACAACAGTCCTTATTTTTTATAAATATATAGAATTATTATTTTACAGAATTGAAACTAAAAATAATTATCTTAACAAAATTAATTTGTATAACACATAATAGCTAATAATTCTTTAAAAAATTAGACATGGGATAATAAGACATTTTTTAAGCCATTTATTAATTTGAGGGTGTTCCTAAACTTTTTTTAAATGGTTGGATTTTATTCTTTACTCCCACATATTTCATCAATTCCTACAAAAATACAATAGTCAAAGTTTTTATCTTTTAGTTTTAGTTTTTGATTAACTTTGTAAATTTTCTTACTAAAATGGCTGTATTGCTTTTTTTGACTACATTCAGATAAAATATAAGGCCAGTTACATAATAGGATAGACATTTAATATTTATATATTTTCTTGCAATAACTAACTGGTCTTATTTAAAAAGCATAAATGTGTAAAAGGCAGAAAATAGGCATCAGCCTGATTTTAGATGGTAACCTAGAGTTGTTTCATGTTTACATCTAAAAGAAACCGAAAAACCGACAACCGACAATCGGTGCAAGTGAAAAACCGAAACAAAACCGAACCGATAAATTTTGCAACTGACCCATCACTAGTCAACATTATTAAATTAGTGCTCATAAATTTTATTTGTCTTGGCCATTTGCGCTACATTAGCCCAGACAATCAAGATTCTTTTAGGAGAAAATAAACATTACGTTCTAAGTCTGTTAAAAAGGCCTATAGAAAACTTGTAGATTGGTTGAAAATTTTATGCTATATCTGAAGATAAAGATAGATTAAAGACACCTGAAATCAGAAATCTTTGTCCAAAAGACATATTACATGCATTGGTAACGTCAACAGTTTTAACATGATCTGAAAAGAAACATTGAGTCATTTAATTACATTGTCTAAATATAGTCTTATTGCATTAACTCTGAGAAAAGGATAAAAAAGAAAACGTAAAAAAGGTAGACGGTGAAAACATAATAAAACATATCAAAGTAAAAAATCAAATTTAGAAAGCACAAAGCAAACAGAACAAACAGTGCAAATAGGACAACTCTACTTACATTAACATGTCCTTTCAGGGGGTACCTAAAAACTCCCTGAGGTCATAGAAGGGGTGTTCAAGCAACCACAGCAAAATTTCTCCTTTAAAGGTTTTAAAAGGCTGCTGTTTAATAATTCATTTGTATACTAAATCTTCAAAACATTGAAACTAATAATAAATCACAATTTTACATTTAATTGCTTCAAAGTGATTATTTAAAACTAATTCAAATAACTTTAGAGAAATAATTACAAGAGCTGTGTTGATATTAGCAGTAAGAATAGTAGTAATTCAGACAGAAGAATGCCAAGATGAACAATCTAGTTTACCAATGGCTAACCTCAAATAGCCCACGAAATACAACTGAAATTTCCTTTAGGATTTTTTGCAGAGTGGCCATCACAAATCTGTTGGTTGATTTTATTTAAAGGTTTGGATACTACTAAACTGAATATTAACGATATTTTTGAAGAGAAATAAAAAGGTTGTGATACTTTAAATTTCATTTTGTAAATTACTTTTCTAATTCAACATTAACAAAAAAACCGTCATGTTTGTCGACTATGATAGGTCTAAAAACCAACATAGGCCTATTTTAACTTTATTGCTTTGATTATAAGATGGATCAAATTTATTGTTTTATGCTATCTTGGAAGTCCTGCTAGACAGGCTTCTTGGCTGTACATCAGAGCTAGCCTTTACTCAGTTAAGAGATATCCTACCACTAGCAAACGGCAAATCAAGGGAATGTCAATTCCAAAACTGAAAATTATTTGTACAGAGCTTGAATAGTTTGGATAAGTGACAATGTCCTAAACAGTATGAGTGATGAAAATTTTCTTTTGGCCAAAGACAAAGGAAGAAGAGAGAGAATTGAAAATGAAAATCCACCAATTACATCAAATGAATCAGTTGTAGCATCCGGTAACACTAAGTAACACAAAGTAAACTTAGGCCTATGCCTAATACAAAAACTGTGATTAAGGAAATGCTCTTATTTGGAACATTTAAAAGTCGGCCCCAAAGTGAAATGGGAAAAGTGAAGTAAGTAGGCCCAACTTGAACTGTATCAGAGGATTTTATTTTTTGTTTTATTAAACGTATGGTTATAACTTTCTAGTTTTTTTTATTCCGGTACATTCCTTTTGGCCTAGCTTAGTCCTTATGTTAAAAAACCAAGGTTTTAACTTGTTTAATGATTAAATATTGTTTACCTTCACTTAGTTTTATAGAAAATTAAACTTTGAGTGTTATTGATAGGCCTAGTAGTTATTTTAAGTAAATTTTTAATATTTTTATGTTCACATACTCCCCGACTTGACTCAAAAAACAAGTATTCTACTTACTACTCGACACGTTCCAAAAGGATGATCCTCGCCCAACCCTACCGGTTTAATGAGTATTGTCCTCTGTTTTTAACCGCAGGTTTCCAATAGTGTATGTAAGGATTTAGAAAGGTAATATTCGACAGTTAAAGTGTTCAATTCAATGTCTCAGCAGTATTTTTATTTTAAATTTGTATTTTTACCCAGCCAACCTGTTAAAGTAAATAAATCCGTTCTGTGTTAAAATGTTATGTGTTATTGCACTTCCTTAACATCACTCGGGTTACATATTGAAGTTGACATTGGGTACAGGAAACAAAGTTAGTCTTATGGATGTCCACTATGACAATTTCCCTCATCTCATTATTCATTCATGTTCTAAACAGCAGGGGTTGATATCACCCATAGGGCATGGAAGGTTTCATTCAATATCCCGTCTTTCTGTGTGGGATTGCGCAAAATTCCCATTAGGGGTAGACGTGCTTAGCTGTTTGGCCGGGGTCTTCTTATCCAACAGTAACAAAAAGAATACCAAGCACAAGTTTCATTTACCTTGCTGTAGCGGAATATGTTGAACAGCAGCGGCAGACACTCGTCGACGAACTGTGTGGAGCAGTCGTCAGGCCAGACCTGAAGGAAGTCCTGTAGCAGCTGGTCGATCATGTTCTCCAGGTGGTGGTCATGGGCCGTCTGGAGCGTGTACATCCAGCAGTGCAGCGTCCACGCGATGCCCAGGTTGCGGATATACAGTGTGATCTCTGCAATCAACATGCATATTGGTTACACGCACCAACCATTAGTGGAACACAAATATTTGCAAAAAAAAACCAAAATATTACCATTAAGTACTGACTTTTGTTAAACTTTTTGTACAAATTTCAATGAGTGCCTGACCTTGGACAACCTCATTACCCTTAAATCAGAAGCATTTTAGATAATGAGCAATAATAAAGATAACGGAAGTAAGACTGACATATCTACACTGACACGACTTACCGTAACTAAACTAAACTACATTTTAAATGGGTCAAATGGGTAGTGCATAACCAAGCAGTACATTTTTTAATACTGGTAAGTTTTATGGACTCTCAGTTGAAACAAATAAAAATTGTGATGTCCTGGCCAGTATTTCAGAAAAATGGTACAAATCAAAAGTCTGATGTAGACAAAGATAACTACGTAATCCAAAATATTTGGAAAAGGAGGGGAATTGAATCTATACCATCGCTTTATAAATGCTTTCTGTGTAACCTATTGCCAAACGTTTCAGCACTCTTGACACAAAAGATCAGTCTCATTGTCATGGTAAGCCATAGAGTACTCATTTCAGCAAGTACTATTTCTCTTGGAAGTTAAAATAAAAGTGTATCTCATTAAACTAAATTTATCTGTTTCAGCAATCCTGGGTCCAACCTGATTTACAATCATGTTCACTAAGGCACCATTAACAGTCAAGTTTCACAGTCTGTTTAAAGTTTACAAGGCATTAATCAATGTGTTGAGCATTTTACGGGTTTACCTAGATGGTTGTTCTCCGTGCTGTGGTACATGGCCTCCTGTAGACACTTGACCTGTGGTTTGGTCAGCTTCAACACCTGCTGCTGTGTTTGACCGTCCCCTCCCGACTGTAAAACACAATATTCAACTGATGGTGTGCACAGGATTACCAGACTTCAATGAGCGTTAAAAGCCAGGTCATCCAACTGGCTGGTTAGCTGAGTCGTTATAGAGCTCAACTTAGAACTAAAGGTTGCTGGTTTGATCATTTTCGTGTGTCTCTAGTTTCATGTGTTTTATATTGTATTATTTATTTGTTGACTTTTATTGAATTAGTTTTAATTTAGCCATATTAAATTAATAAAAGGTTAACTATAGGAAAGGGCCATGTGTTCCTAAGTTTGCCTCATTAAAGAAGTATTTTTTTTCACCCTACTCCGTTACCTACCTAAGTTTTTAGGTAACATTATTAATGAAAGTTGGATTTAACTTTTTTCACTCTCACCATTCTTTTTAGTTTTAATCTTTATAATTGTACAATGGAAGGAGATTTTAAAGGAAAAACATCATTAGAAGAAATTCAGTTTCTTCTAGTTTGTGTAACCGTACAGTGTGGTGTATTGTGTTACCTCGCGGAGGCGGTTTGTGGGCCGACGGTCGGCCGTCAGCTGTGACGCCCCCTCCGCCAGTATTTCCTCCAGCGACAGCACCTCCTTGGTGTTGGGCGACAGCGGGTGGGACAGCAGCTTGTGCAGCACCGCTCGCTGGCCGTGTGCCGCCGCCACCGCGATAGCACTGCCACAACAAACAGCTTAATACATTCCTCCAGGGGTGTGCGAGTACTCGAGTGGTCGAATAGTTGTAGTTGAATACTAGCACTATTCGGCTCGGCTCGAATTTATGTAAAACTATTCGAGTGGTCGAGCTGAAAATAGTTTTAGAAACAATAATCCTGCCCAAAAAAATTCCTTAAGAAGAAAACTCTGTACTAACAGTTAATTGGTTTATTAATTAATGCAACAAAATCTGAGAAACACGGCAATTTATACTTGAGCGGCGTGATCGTCGTTCAGGGGGTCAGGAAGGTAAGAGGATGGAAGGGTGGAGCGAGGTGGGGCGGGGTCTACGATCATAGTATCTAGTACCGAGAGCCGACTTTAGGTACCGACACATCCCTAGTGTAAACCTAAATGTTAACCCTCCGAGCGTTAATCGTCGATTTTTCGGTCCAGCTTTTCGGCCTCCGAGCGTTTGAGTCGATTTTTCGACCTTTTAAAAAAGTGACGTAATTTTATTATGAAAGACAGAAACGGACCCGTGAACGCTACCGCTGTTACCGGGAGATTCTAAGCTATCCAAAAACACCCATTTCAGATGGCGGAATGCACTTGGTTGTTTGTAATATGCAATGAAACATCTGGTAAAAAAACTGTTACCATCTGCTAACTTTGTAAACAACGAAATCCATATTTTAACAATCGTTTTAAGGTTATGAATGATTAAAAGTGTTACTAATACCTTTAATTTACATTATTGGAATAAATTATTATGTTTTATTGAGTTTATAATCATAAATATGAGTAGGAATTAGTGTAATGTTCCTAGCTTGGTTTTACATGTGTTCTTATGGGATTAGGATAAGTACCGTAGGACATATTTTGTTTTATTCAACATACATTTTTTTCAAATACTTCAAACCTATATAAATTATATATTTTCTTGAACTGCATAAAATTCTAAACAAAATGTATATCTTGGAATTTTAATTATGTGTATCCAAAAATATTTTGTTGGAGAGCAAAGTTATATACAAAAATTTTTTTGTAATTTTTTAATTGTTAACCTATAGCCTAATTTTGGTAAAAATAAGTAAGGGTAAAAATTTTTGTATTATTAGGTAGTCCATTTTATCTACTTTCATATAATATATACATTTATAGTGCTAGGTCATAAAATATATTTTTTACTCATTTTTATTTGAAGGTATGCAAAACCTTCAAAAAATGCGTAATGCTCCAGGGGTGCTATATTGAACGCTCGGAGGGTTAAGAATTGAAATCACTAATTTCGAATGGAAATTCACTGTGTAAGCAGGTCTGCTGTCATGGCATTTTAATGATTAATGACACTCAAGAAAACCAAAACAGAAGTCAGAATGTGAGATGGTTACCTGTAACAGCCTCGCTGGGCTGAGCCAGAGTAGCAGAGAGAGTCCTTGAGCAGAGTGGAGAGAAAGGGATGAGCACCATGGGACAACAGCAGGGACACCATCTCTAGATTGTCATAACTTGACGCAACCTGATGAATCCAATGTTACAAATATAACTAAAAACACACTGACAACACTACAAAACACATTACATTTAACAATTTTTTTTATCATCCATAATTTGATGTATTTAACAGGTAGTGCACTAAGGTACCCCCATCGCAGCAAACCCACATACTCAGCGAATTTCCAAAGAAATTTGATATGCTTAATTTTCCCCATAAACACCATGGGAATATGTTGTTTTACTACCATGGGATGAAGTTAAAAAAATGTTAGTTAGGAAATGCAATGGTTAGGTAAGGTAAAAATCAAACTGTATCAATATTCGGCACCTTTTAGTTTTCCCCATAAACCCCATGGGGGTGAGTATGTAGGTTTGCCGTCATATGGGTGTTGTAAGCAAATATCAGTTAAAAGCCTGTCTAATACATATCAAATTTTACCAAGTTATATCAATAAATAAACATGATATACGGTTTTTGATTTTCCATGAGATTAACATGTGAAACCTATTTTTTACTTTTCTCCGTAATCTGTAGGGATGGACGAGTCCCGAAATTTCGGGAAAATTTTCGGGAAATTTTCGTCCCGATCATCGGGCGGGATTTTTTTATACTCAGGAATTTATCGGGACGGGAACTGCCGAACGGCGGCCGACGATCTCGTTAACGAGGACGGCGATTGCGGCCGACGATCTCGCTAACGAGAACGGCGATTGCGGCCGACAATCTCGCTAACGAGGACGGCGATTGCGGCCGACGATCTCGCTAACGAGGACAGCGATTGCGGCCGACAATCTCGCTAACGAGGACGGCGATCGCGGCCGACGATCTCGCTAACGAGGACGGCGATTGCGGCCGACGATCTCGCTAACGAGGACGGCGATTGCGGCCGACGATCTCGCTAACGAGGACGGCGATTGCGGCCGACGATCTCGCTAACGAGGACGGCGATTGCGGCCGACAATCTCGCTAACGAGGACGGCGATCGCGGCCGACGATCTCGCTAACGAGGACGGCGATTGCGGCCGACAATCTCGCTAACGAGGAAAACAAGGCTTAGCTATAGCTTATATTTATTAGATTTTAGGGTTTATAGCTTTAAATTTACATTGTTATAGTTTTTTTCATCATACACTCCTTAATTTTTTTTCTGATGTAGCAAAAAATAGTTAAATGTATTCATTTAAATAACAATAAAAGTATAATGTCTAATAGTTTATTATTTCTTAGTTCAATTTTCATATTTATATTCTTCAAGGAAGAAACTGTCTCAGATTTAAATAACAATAAAAGTATAATGTCTAATAGTTTATTATTTCTTAGTTCAATTTTCATATTTATATTCTTCAAGGAAGAAACTGTCTCAGTAAAATCAATGAATATAAAAAAATTGGCAAAATATTTCTTAGGTTTATAAATGGCATTGGCTTGTTGGACAACTTATTTTCTGAGTGTTAATATTCATTCTAATTTAAATATGTGTTTTTTTGTTCTTTTTTTATCTGAGCAGGCCTTATTTATTATAATATAGCCTAGTATTGTTTTCTTTACAATTTTTCCAATTGTTTTAATCTATTTTTTTTTTTTTTTTTTTTTTTTTGTACTGGTACCTTACATAATGTTTATTTTATAAGACATGGGCAACATTTTTCCTTTATGTGTGTTTAGTGATTCGACTTAAATTTATTTGGTTACAATAAAATTTATACTTTCCCATGATCTTATTGCATCCTTAAAATATCAAAACTATATATTTGAATTTTTTCAACAAAAACAGATATTTTATTTACAAGAAAAACAAGTGGAACAAGTTGGAAGGAGAACTAGTTGATATTTAACATTAATTTGTCTGTATACGACACTCAGATAAAAATCAAAACGAATATTTCCCGATAGCGTCGAGAAGAGCAATCCCGTCCCGATCCCGTCCCGAAATTGGATGGGAAATAAAAATTCCCGTCCCGTCCCGTCCCGAACTAAAAATCCATTCCCGTCCATCCCTAGTAATCTGTTTAGCCAAATTAAAAAATTCAAATACTAATTTGTTTCTTTTTAACTTCTTTTAAATGGTTTTAGTTAAAGTTGTTGAGTTTTGAAAATTGGGGTCCGAAAATGCCAAAAACCCATTTTTTATCCCTTTGAAACACCCCGTTCCCATAACTCGATCATGCTGGTTTGCTAATCATGAAAATAGACTTGGATTACTGTGCACTGATATTTCTATATTTTAGCCTCGGAGAGAGGTTAGCAACAAGGAAAGAAATCCTGAACAAAGTTTTGAACGCTATCTAAAAACCTGTCACGCTATCTAAAAAGCTTTCCCATCCATCTCTAATTTTTTATCTTACACACGACACATATCAGAATATTTTTATTTTGGTGTCCAAGTAAACCACTGTTAGCACTACTTTGAAACTTCTGTTAAAATACTTCAAGTCTCCAGCTGTTTGAGACCGAATTCCAGTCCCTTATTCACCCCACACAGAACTAACAACTAGGCTCGCTGCTTACCTGACTCTTAACTATGCAATTTGGGACAAAATGGCTTCTACTATTTCAGATTTTTTTATAGAAACTAATTTGTGTATTTGGAGGGAGTGCATACTTTAAGTTAGCCTAAATCAATGAATATGATTATTTTATAAGGATATAAATAATTTTAACAGCAACAAAATTGGGAAGTTAGGATTTGGTAGGTAATTTAAAGGTTAACTATAATAACATCATATAACTCAACTGATATATTTTTGTTAATTTTTTACTTACACATTTAAAAGTACCAAAATAGGGTAAAATGCCCCTTGCATGTTTAACCCTCGAAATGCAAATTGGCAGACTTCCACTGACACTTTTTTTACTGCCACTGCCGATCAGTGGAATTGGGATGACTTTACAGTCGTCCGTTCGAAATAAAAAAAATATTTGCAACAAAAATTTTCTATCAAAAATTATTTTTAAACATTTACTAACCTCTGCAATATTAAAGAACTAATTCTGCAAAACGGACAAAAAATTTGTGGTGCTTGAGGGTTTTCTAATGGGCACTCAGAGGGTCAATAAATACAATCATGTTAAAGACATTTTAGGGCAAGAGGTATTGCTGTTCAATACTGCACCTGGAGTGGTGTGATGGTGCAGCGCTCCTCGCTGAGTCGTGCGCCACCCTCGACATGCGCACCGCGGTCCAACAGCAGCTTGGCGATGGTGACGTTGCCGACCAGCGCAGCGTATGTCAGCGCTGTCCAGTGTTGTGTCTCTGCCTGCACCGTGGGACAACCCTGAAAAAAGGGCAAAGGTGTTATGTTTAGTATAAACATAACCATAACAGAACTGGGTTATGTTGAGTATCAACTGTAAGGTAAGATTTTTTTGGAGGTAAATGAACAGAGAAAGCGAGCTTGTCTTCATATTATAATTGGAAATTTAAATCCTTTAATACTAAACTTCTGTGGCGAATTACGGATTACAGGTAGTTAACAAATAAGTTCAACAAGTATAAAGTGTGTACATGGGTGTGGTAACTCACAGCAGTGCCCTGTGGAGGCGTCTCGATGTCCGGATCACAGCCAAACTCCAGAAGACACCTGACGGTGGCCTCGTCATTGGACAGTACGGCCAGCATCAGAGGGGTCAGTCCGCTGTCACATAGCGTGTTCAACTGCAACGACAAATCAACATTTATGTATTATCAGTATTTACGGTAGAAGCTCTTAACCGACCCCTGTGGGACCAGAATATGGTCGAATAATGGACAAGGTCAGTTAAACCAAACAATACTGTAGTGGTTTATGTAACGGTTCTATTATGAAAACCTTAAGAAACTGTCTAAATATCTCACGAGTGGCTTAAAACTATATGCTTGATCTACTTTATCTATACTTGCAAATACTTTATCCACAAACAAGTTAAATTTGGTAAATTACTGTAATAAATATATCAAAAATTTATAGGTTATGGACTGACACCATCGAAAACGGAGCCAAACAGATGTTGCTTGACCAAATTGTCATACTCACACACAGTCACACTCTTTTGAGGTTAAAGCATAAAACAACTGAAACCTGAATTGTAATTCAACAATCAGCTGATATACGAATTGTGTAACTTCTATTAAATACTTCCTTTTGTCATATGATGAGCTCTCATTTATGTAATACCTGTATTTTAATTGGAATCCTGTACGTTAAAGACATCATTAAGAAGCACGTTTAAATTTGGTTTAATAATGTATTTTTCAACAGTCATAGATAAAATCAATAAAACAAGTAAAAAATATTTAAAAAATTACAATTTGAATTTTTTTTTTAGCTCAATGAATTGGGTAATAGGCTAAAGTAAACACACGATACAATATCAAGCAAACACAGTTTACTAACTGTGTACATTAAACACTGCCCACATAAAATATTGACACCTGATTGAATTTGATTATTACTGTAACGTATGATCAACCTCTTGTAACATAAAAGTTATTTTAGATCATTATTGCAAGATCTTTTCATACGGCAGAAGTTTGCATATTTCTGAAAAACCGTCGGTTAACCCAACGGGTGGTTGATCAAATATTGATTAAGAGATTGAGTGAAGAGAGCTCTGTAAGAAAGCTGTTGTAAAAAAAAAAACCTGTAATTCAATACAGTCAAGTATATTTCAGTATCAAGTTAATAAAATTGGTAGGGATGGAAAAAGATAAGCATACTACGAGGCATGTTTTTAGCTACCGTTTTCAAATCCTGCCACTGCAGCAATCTGCGCATGCACGCCGTGTACCTTCATCTGTCACCAACGCACAGACGCCATTACGGCATTTTTCGCCGCTGTGTTTGGACCTTTTCAAATGTTTAAGAAGCCTTCGCTCACAGAGAGTCCCACTGACTGCAAAGTTCGGCCTGTTATCCGTTTCCTGTAGGCTAAAGGTCTGAAATTGATCGATATTCATCGCCAGATCTGTTTAGTGTACAGAGAAAATATTATGAATGATGGAGTGGTACGAAAGTGGGTTAGGGCATTTAAAGATAGCCCCACAAAATGTGCATGATGATTACGGCATCATTTTGCTTCACGATAACGGCCTTCCACATGTGACTAATCAAACCCAAAAATTGATCAGAAAATTTGGTTGGGAACAACTCAATCATCCTACTACAGCCCTGGCTAGCGCCAAGTGACTACCGCACGTTCATTTAAAGAAAGGCCTAGGCGGAGTGTGCCACGACAATGAGGACGATGTCAAAACAGCTGTATTGGAGTGTGTCTCAAGACAGGTGGCAGAATCCTATGACAATGGAATTGTAAAGCTAATTAGACGATATGATGAGCCTTAATAATGGGGAAATTATGTAGAAAATTAGATTAAGGTACAGGTTTTAGTATAAAAATAAAGTTATTACAAAATCTTTCCTAATTTATTTTTTACTTTAAATTGGTAATTACTTAAAAAACATGCCTCGTATTTAAAACAACATGTAGTAAATTTAAAATTGTATTAAATTCGAGAACATCTTGCAAATTGGTATTGTTCTCCTGAGTTATTAGTTTTAGTTTTGTGTAGTAGTTGAAAGTATAATACTTGCATTTTAAATGATAGTTTTGTTTTTTATGGGTACAAAAAATGTGAATAAAGAATATTTTATTTGATAAGAAAACTATACGGTTTCCAGTTGTTATTGGATTAACAAAGACACATGTAATATTAAGTGTGAATCATTTTGTTACAACGCCGCAATGTACTTTGGTGGAGGGCAGCAGCTGCAGGGCATGCGGCACCATGTCCCGGTTGCCAGAGCTCAGCATGCGGAAGGCAACGGACATCTTGAGTCTCCGCACTGAGTCCGCCTCCTCCCCCGGCCGCCGGCCACACACGCTCTCATCACACCTGCACACCACCCACACTCACACCAACTACACTATGTGGAAATCAGCTGTTGCAAAAATGTTATATAATTAGGAATTTTTTTTTAAATTACTGAAAAACAAAATTATATAATCATACAGTAATGAGATGAGAAATATTTAAAATTTCAAAGCACGCTAGAACAATATAATTTTATAATCAAAGTGTCCATTTACAAAAATCTTAAAATATAAAGTATTGTTGGCTCTTTTGCATGTTTTGAAAAAAAGAATCACTGAAAAAAATACAGTAAAATCACTAAATGAAAATGTTATGGTATTTAAAATGTACATTTTCTAACATAGATTGTGCTTACAGATCAAAATACATACATTTAGAAGGTCATCATAGCTCCCATATGAAGTTTCTACCATATGTTCAAAACTGGAATCTTGACAAATTTGATTTAAATTTCATGTTATGAGGTGTATTAATCATCACATAAAAGACACTGAAGAATAAATTCGGTCCATAATTAAATAATTAGAAAGGAAATAAATGATTGCTGAAAGGTTCTTTTTTTAAAGAAATATAACCAAATTCTAAAAATTAATTTTTATGCAACATTAAAAGATTTAGGCCACTTCTACTCTGCTCCGAATCTGAATAAGATCTAAATTACAAAAATACTGTATTACATAAAGGACATAAAATCACATGTCTTTATAAAGCAAACAAAACCAGGTATCTAAAAATGTAATGTAGGCCTGTAAAAACAGTAAATAATCACTAAAGAATACACTATTTTGAATATAAAGTTACTACAACTGTGAAAAATGAGTCAGACTGATAGAAAAGGATACCTCTATGGGTCATATGAAGCCTAGAATTCCTGACCATTTGGAATGGTCAGCAACAAAAAAGGTTTGCACGATATGTAACTTATTTGACTAGAACAAACGACTACAAAGTTGATGAGAATTCACTGACAAGCAATTTCTTGGTTAGACTGATAGACAGAGGTATGTATGTTGTTTACCCCGGCTGGCGGATGGGACAGTCGACACCGGGCAGCAGCAGCCGTGCAGCCTGCATGACGTCGTCCTGGTCCACGACGGAGGCGTGCCGGTACTCGGTGTGGGCCGTCGTGGTACGGATCCACTCCACCAGGGGGGGCAGCACCACGTACGCCCGCTCATACACCAGCTCCTGCACCGGCCCCGAGTGTTCCAGCTGTAAATATACAAATTAAAGTGAAGTAGATTATTCCAGGAGTCAAATATTACATTGAAAATAATAAAGTACCTACTGGAACAGATCAAATGTAAACAAAGCTCTAACACAAATCCGACATTTTAAGAATAATAAAAACAACTAAATAAATCATAATTTAATAAATTTACACATCATTATAAACAATCAAGTGTTGTAATATTTTTTCTAAACTAAATTAAATGCAATGTCTCAAATAAATATAAAAAAATATCACTCCTGAAAAAGTAATAAATTCACTAGATTTCTGATAAACATTAGAACGAACTATATATATTTTTTTAAATACCAGTGGCAATTATTTATATAAGTAGAAGTTGTGAACTTTCGTTTTGCTTTGTTAATTTAAATCAAATTCTTGTATAAAATATGGTGAATTCCTCGGTGGAACGCTGCTCAATGGATCCGCCCTGAGTACTGTTAAATTGTGAACAGTAAACTTATTTTTCACTACACTACTTTCAGTTCAGCTGCTTTTGTTACTTGTTTATCACCTACAAAACATCATACTTACAAGTTGTTGTTAGTGGTAAATTTTTCAATGTAAACAATGTTACTCTCCATTGTAAACAATAGCAGACAGCTGTATGTAAATATTACATTTCATAGGTGATAAACAAATAATGAAAACAGCTAAACTCAAAGTAGTGTAGTGAAAAATATCTTTCAAAACTCAAGTGAAAGTGTTTTGCATGTTCTCGACCATTTTTAAATGCTCGACTCATGGTCGCAAAATCCCACTTTTTAATCTTGTTATGAAAGGAATGTACTCTTTTGTTAATTGTACAGGATTTAGGAATTAATTCTAGGACTTTATTTTACTGGATTCTGTTGCACTACTTTGAACTTCAAATAACAATGTTGCCATCTTGTTGATAAAAAAAATTACCCGAATATAAAGTCAGCCGTAAACATTGAGTCTAGCAATACCTGCGAGCAGCGCATGAAGTAGAAGAGTGCCTGAATGGCCTGGTTGGACCAGGTCATGTGGCGGGTGTTGAGTGGCAGGGAGCCGGTGGTGCGGGCCAGCAGCTCACTGAGCTCGGTGACGGAGCCCACGCAGGTCGTCAGCAGTGACTGGTCTTGTGTCTGGCAGCTCTGGACGGTCGAGTCAGTCATCACACTGGACACGGACGCCCACCGCGGCAGCGCTAGCGTACCTGTGCATAGTCACAACGTTAACACTCATTCCTGCTAGATCTGGGTGTTTAGACGAAGTTTTGCTCGGTGACACTAATGAATTACATTTGCTGTAGTGTCAGAGTCAAGAGCATTTATCTAGATTTGGATACATCATTATCAGAATGTGGGTCTTATTTTGTAAATAATTAGCAATTTAACTAATCTCTGATGGATTTAAAACTATGGAGAAAGCAAGAGTGAGGAATAGTTATCCACTGTACGGTACATTTACAAACACTGCCTAACATGTTCACTTTAGGGAAGCTCATTGATGAGACTCACAGTCACTGTGGTAGCCTGCAATGCTACATGAAAATTACTCCCCTCTGAATGAGACAAGTATGAATAAGACTGCTCTCATGTATGAATTTGTACCAACCACAGGTCGTCGTTATTGCTATCGAGTGCTCCATTATGTTAGCGACATTTCAATGGTACGTACCAGCAGCTGTGCGGCCAGTGTTGAGGTGCGCGTAGGGTTGCAGCAGTCCCCACAGGTCACCGTTGTTGGCTATCGAGTGCTCGAACATGCTAGCCGTCAGCACCGTGTCTGGCTTGGACGGCAGACACTGCAGGATGATCTCCTCGAGGAGGTTCTCCAGTCCGGCGGCCAGGTACACTGCTGCGTATCTGTACAAATAAATGTCATCCTCACTTTATTGATAATAACAGGTGTCTTAAAATCCAACCATTTACATTAGAGTCCAGCTGCTCCGAACTACAGTAGACTTAACCGGCCAACTCGGAACCAAACGGTGGCCGGATACTGAATTGGCCGGTTAAACTATTGAATCTTTAAAAACTTTAAATTATCATTCTCCATGGCAGGAATAAGATGAAAAATAATACTAAATATTGAATAGAGTTTTAGCTACCTACTCACGTCCTAAACTTGTTTTTCTGTGTACCGTAACAAAAACAAATCACATCTAAACATAGACTGATAAGACTAAAAAATTGTACTGTGATCTACTGGAATGAATGTAAACCATCGCTGAGGTAAAGAAACTAATTCACTTCTGTTCAGGGAAGTTTGCATAAATTGTTATCTGGAATTAACTGCAATATAAAGTTAAATTGATTTGATAGAAACAAAAACAACACTTCCAGCGAAACAAAACCAGTGTTATTACAAATTAGCAATGTTATGTTAAAAATGGCCGGTTTAAAACAAAGTTGTTTTTTGTGACAAGGTGGGCCGGTTAAGCGAAGGCCGGTTAAAAGGTGGCTGGTTAAGAGGGAGTCTCAGTGTACTTACTGTAATGGGAATAGGACTGTTTTCAATTCAGCAGGATTTCTTTAATTAGCGGATTCATGAATACCGATAATACTCCTGCCATTAAATCAACCACACCTTTTGATATCACACTACGATTTACTTCAGAAATGTCAAAACCGATTGAAATACAGTACACTCTCGTTCATCGGACTCGGCGACATCCGAACTCCGCTTCATCGGAACTGAAATCTGGATATTATTTTTTTTTTTTCTTACGAAATAAATAATTTTTCCGTTTTAGCGCCTTCAATTTCCATTCGCTCTATCCGCACAACAGTGAAGTATTACATTTTGCATCAAAAGTCATCAGGCGTTTTCCATAATGTGTAACCATCGATGTGATTTACGGGGCCGTGGAGTATTCGCACAAAATAGAAGAGGAAGGGGGCAGGAAGTGAACATCAGTGTCGACCGCTTCCCAAACTGTCATTCGGTCTGTCTCGCGTCGCGACTGCACCTGTGTTACGAGGAAGTCAGTTGACTGCTGGAATATGAATATGGAATATGAGAATAAAGATTTTGGATCTTTATTTCCTGCGTTGTTTTTATTCCTATAGGTTCATTGTTACCATTTCAAAGTATGAGAGCCTTATTTTCATAAAATCTCTTGTGTTATCTTAAAAACAAGGGTGAATACAATCACGATAGGTCACCGTACAGGCGAAAATGATGACTCACGACGGACTCCGCTTTATCGGAATTTTTTGACATCTGAACCGGCCGTCCGCCACATTAGTTCCGATGAACGAGAGTGTACTGTAGCAGAAAATGCCCATTAAACATTGTAATAAAGCTTATCAACAACAAAGAAACCATTAAAAAAAGCAGCTGCACAAGCTATAGAATTATATCTAAAGACCATTAATTCCGGATAGAAAAATGATTGAGATTTCCTCCATAAAAATCTTTATTTTCCTGTGTCTTCTGTATTTTCCGAGACTTTCTCAGATTGGGCCTGATGATGACCGGTGTGACTGGTCGAAATCGATCGCCATTACAATTGATCTTCTATACACATTTACCATCTTGTAAACAATAACAGTATAAGTGTAAATATATCGAGTAGTGTTGGTAGACGTATTATTATTTCAACCTGAACCTTAAAAAACAGGAGAAAATCACAATTAACAGTTTTAAAAAACCAATACAGTCTTTTTTTCTACATAGAAATTGTTATTAGTGGGAATGTAATGTTGAACTGAATTTTTATCATGAAGCATACTGAATGAGCCGAAAGTGAAGTCCTTTGACCGTTTGATAGAACATAAAGCGCATTCAACAAATTGCGCTAACATGGTTAGAAATTAGGTAAACATACTGCTACAGGTATATTACTATCATAACTGTTTAGAAATGTGATATATTGTGGTTCACATTTTTGGAGATCATCAAAATTAATGAATGCTTTTACAGTGGAGTTGATTTACTTACTCGTGCACAAACTTGCCGAGCCGCACATCGATCATCCACCGGTGGAATCGGCCGACGGAGAGCTGCAGGCCGGCGCGCGCGGACTTGCTCTGCCGCAGCTGATCCCCCGACACTGCAAACATGGCCGCCGACCTCAGGCATGCCTGAAGAAACTGAAGAAAAACATACACAGTTTGGTTACTCGCTTGGGCTGCTATCTGCATAGGTTATTATGTGTTCGCTATATCAGTATTTAAGTCTGTATGTAGGAGTATCTCTGGCTGGTATCAAAGAGGTTAATCGTTGCAATAGAAGAGAATGTATGAATAAAAATGTATTGTAATCAATACCTAATTCAAATCTAATCAATAAATACCAAAACAAATGATCTACCATGAAAACCTAAAATTTTAAATTTAAAAACTTGTCACTGCATTAACAGGTTTGCTGCGGATCGGTCAGTATTGACCAGGTTACTGTCCAACAATCCACTGCTCAATACGTTCCTATCCTTGGTTGAAGGCAGACCTACACTGCATTATCAAAACAACCTGTTCAGTGACGGCTCTTCGTAAGGGCTCCCAGGCACCACCCTCCAAAATGTTTTTCAAAGGAGAACAAACTTTGACAATTTTTCCCATGTAACATTCAACATTTTATAACAAAACAATATTCTTTATTCGCATTTTTGTACAAATATTGGCTATAAGTAATTGAACAGTTCGGCAGTGCATAAGAACATAAAATCATTTTAAAAGTTCAAGGAACAGAGTACATTCAGTGGAACCTTGATATATTGAACCTGAAGGGAAATGTGAAAACTTCGTAATATCAAGATCTTCGATGTACTGAGGATCGTTATATCAAGGTGACTTTTGACCATCTTTGATATACTGAGGTTCACGGTCGTTCTCTACTTATTTCCAATAGACCTATCAAGTGAGGAATAAATGCGGTTTTACTGTTATAAGATAACTAACATTTTGCCATTGGACAAAGTAATAAACCCTTTGCCTTTTTCACATTTTTTCATTGTAACATTAAGTTATTATAAACCTTTCAATTTAGTTTTTGTTTGTAACCGATCAGAACAAAGACTACAAATGATGACCATCAAGCTGGACTAGAAGACGTCTGTATTTATGGGGTAAACATGGGTTTGTAAAATCAGAGAATAATGTAAAATGCACCTGCAACAATGCTAAAGCATGCTTAATTAAAATTTTTTGAATGAATTAAACAACAATGACAAAGTTAATAAGTTAACTGCAAATGCGGAAAACAAGAACACGATGCAAACACAAAGGAGCATAGAAACTAGACACGGTAATATGCGACGTCTAGACCGACAGGGTGCAACACGAAAGAAAATGGATGAGTTCAACGATTCACTTCTTATTTTTAGCTTTGATATGTTGAGGTTTTGCAATCAAAAATTTGATATGTAGAGGTTCTTAGGTCGTGTATAAGCCCTACAAAAGTTCTAAATATTGACGTTATCCTGGCTATACCCTTGATATACTGAAGTAGAAATAACATTAAATTGATAGGCAGGTTCAAGGGGAATGGGATAACTTCGTTATATCGTTGAATTCAATATATTGAGGTTCGATATATCAAGGTTCCACTGTACCACGATTATTACTACACTAAAATCTACTACATATAAAAATCATGTTGCCAGATATCCTTGATATTAAATTTAAACCTATTTTTTTGTTCTAATTTTGGTTGAAATTGTGTTTTGATCATATTTAATTGTGGCAGATCATTTTGAAAGGAATTTATTTCCCTTGCAGTTATATTTCTGTTTGGATATCTCTACTCTACGGTGGTCTCTAATTAACAGTTTCCCTTCTAGTATTATAATGGGTCAGTTCACATAGGCACATCTATTTTATTAATTTTGAAATTTTTTTAATACAACCGTTTCTTTGAAGTACAATCATTATCCTATGAATAGATGAATTGTCTGAAGTACCTTGATGCAGGAGTCGGTGAGGACGGGGCAGAGTATGATGCGCAGCGCGCTGGCCACCTGGCGCTTGCCACACATGCCAGCACACTTACTGAGCCGCTGGGCCTCGCGCGCGATGCGCACCAGCGCACGCTGCAGCAGGTACGACAGCCGAGGCACCGTCTCCATGGCGACGCGCTCCATCGCCTCCTTCACCCGTCCGTTCTGAATCACCTTGAGCACGTCGTGGTTGGACCACGGCAGGTGCTGCAGCTCCACCAGCCTGACCAACATCACAGAATCTTCAATAGAGTCACACAAGGACAACCAACTTTCTACATTTCTAATTCATGGAGTTAATACGGATATCTGTTAATTGATAGATGTGTTATTTTAAAGTTTTGCAAAATAATTAAGATTGCTGATCTTTTGTTCTCCATATGTCCAGAATAAAGCATACCTGGGGTCAAAACTGGAGACATGATTTTCATAACTACAGACTTTCCTATCTTTTGTATTAGTTTTAGTGACACATTCATTGTTCTCAATGAATAATATAAATAACAAATTATTGTCTATTGTCTATACTACTGGTTTTATTAATACATTTACAGTATCGTTACACTCCCGATTATCCAAGGGATTTCGGGCCGTGGCAAACTCGGTTAATCCGAGGTTAATTTTGTTAGGGGTGGGCGAGTAGTGGTTTTACGATTCGAGTCGAGTCGAGTCGAGTATTGCATCAACTACTCGGGTATCGAGTCGAGTCGAGTAGTAGTGTGAAAAATTTTAAAATGAGTTAAAAAAAATAATATTAAATAATAAAAGTAAAAGTATTATTAAATTCATCTTTATGCATGAGAACACTGAAAGATAACATCAAATTAGGGTACGACAATAAGAACTACTTAGATAAAAGTTGATAAAAAAGTAAGTATATTTATTTACAGTTTTCCTCTTACAATGTGTAGTACAAATCAATTTCTGAGAATTAGGCCTAAGTAAAAAATTTCATCAACAACAAAATTAGGGATGGACGGGAATGGATTTTAGTTCGGACGGGAATTTTTATTTCCCGTCCAATTTCGGGACGGGATTGCTCTCCTCGACGCTATCAGGAAATATTCGTTTTGACTTTTATCTGAGTGTCGTATAAAGAAAAATGAATGTTAAATATCAACTGGTTCTGTTTTCAAACTGTTCCACTTGTTTTTGTATAAGTTTACAATGAACCTTGTTTAGTTGAAAAGATTTTAAATATCTAATTTTTATATTTGCAGTATACAATAAGATAAGGATACAGTACAAATTTTCTTGTAACCAAAAAAATTAAAATAAAATCACTAAACAATATACATATAAAAAAATGTCCATTAAAATTTTATAAAAGTTTTGTTGAATGAAATATTAAACGTTTTGTACAAAGAATTAACAGAAAAATTATGTACATCAAAATATAGTTTTCTAGTTTTCTCTAGTTTTTTCTAGTTTTCCCTTAGTTTTCTACGACAATTGGTTCAGAAAGTAGCATTTGGTACTAGGAGCCAAAAACACCCCTCTTGAATAAATTACTGCCGGGCGTCGAACAATAGATAAGCTGAACAATAGATCGTCTCGCGCCCGTGTTTTTGAGCTTGTTAGCGAGATCGCGGGCCCGCCAGATGTAAACAACTATTGTCACGGCTGTGGGCGCGCGCCGCCGGGAGTGAAGACGACGACTACTCGACTCGATTCTCGAGTATCTGCAACTACTCGACTAGAGTTCGAGTAGGACTAATTACCCGAGCCACTACTCGAAACTCGAGTACTCGCCCACCCCTAAATTTTGTTTTAAGGTTAGGGTGTTTACCAGAACCAATCACTTGAAATTCTCATAAAAAATATGTATTATAAATAAATAGGGGATTTAAGATATTAAAAGTAATTTATAGTCACAAAAAAAGTTGAAATATAGTATCGTTCTTTTACATTTTAAACCCATGCAACGGTTCACACCCAAAACAGCTAACATCTGATAAAATGCAAACTTTTTATAACGAAACTGCCAGGTTGCGGGCTTCACGTGCAACTCCCTGTAACAAATGGCACTCCTGACACTGCCTTGGGGCGCTAGTGACAATTCACAAGAGCACGATGCGATCAGCATGGGAGTTAACTCAACAGCCAATCACGACACTTAGAATCCAGATGATTCAATTCCATCCGCTTGAGTCACTAATGTTTCAGAATTAATTTGGAAGCCTGCTGATTTGAGAATGTTAATAACTTCGGGAACATATTATTACAGGTAGTTTCAATATGAGTATCGTGACTGTATAGATTTGACTGTGATATGTGTACAGATCTATGACTGTGTGGAAAGGCCCAAGGCATACAGAAAGTTCCCAAGCAATCGAGCATATACAAAAATTTCCACAACCCCAGCTGCTCGTCACACTCATTGCAATGCCATACAAAATTTTTGATAATGTTGTCCTTACTACATTGTTGGCACATTTGGTTTTAACTTTTTTGCCGCACTTTTCTGTTATCCTTGTTTGTTATCCTATACAAAAAAAATTTATATAAACGTATTTCTCCATGGAAATGCAAGAACCAAAAGCAAAGTTTACAAAAATTGAAGAAAACTATCTCCCCACATTCGCAAAAACAGCCATCCACACCGAGTGCTAAGAGACACAATAAAGTACCTAAGCAACAATACATTGGCGTCCACGTTCGTTGACGCACACATTCAATGTGTTAAATTTCTTGAACACTTAATTTACAAATAATGGGTCATTTATGGCATGTGTGTGTTGTAGTGTAAAAGATGAGCCATGAGACGGACCTGTTGTGTGAGTCGACCCACACGAACTCGTCAGCACTGGTGACGTTGGTGTTGATGGTCTCGAGGCTGGAGTGACGCATGAGCCGGCGTACGACGGGCTCGCCGCCGCCGCCACCACTCTCGCTGCCGCTCAGGCTGCTGTACGTGGAGGTGGACGTGTGCGACCGCATCGTCAGCTGTTGGATGGCCAGCTTGATATCCTCGATGCCCGACCCGCACGGCACCAGCTACGACAAAAAACATGCAATACACTGTCATGCAGCTTGCAATCCAATCGCTTGCCTCCACTTTTTTCAGCTGAATTAACAATAAAATTTTAAACACAATATATAAATATCTATGAGACCTCAAAAATACCTAAAAATAAATACTACACACAGGGTATTTATATTCTGATGAGATATCAATATTAAAACATAAATATCAAATCAAATAAAGTTTAAACATTCTATTATTTTCAAAATATCACTATATATTACTATTTTCATTATTTTTTATGTTTTACGAAAGATTAAACATAATATGGCTGACATGTTGTCAAGTAATTAACAGCTTAACGTGTGTTTTTAAGTGTTGTACTTAATTGCACTGTTTTTAAACTGTTGCACATAATGCACTTGATAATAATTATATTGACATTCCAGAGGTTGTTAATTCTACAGTCAAGTATTTTGGGTTGCTTTTGTTTTATGCATTATTATAATTTTGGGATTGGCAGCACTACCCACCTAGGTATGCATTACCAATTGATAAGGTATAGCAGACAACTCCCCTCTCTTGACAATCCACAATTCACAATATAATGTTCTGTTGAGCTTAATGTTGGATGAAAATTGGAGGAAACCTCCGCTTAGCAACATGTGGAGCGTGGGGTAAAAAGAGAAACATATACTTTAAAGTACCAGTAAATAAAAAAACTTTTGTTTTAATTTGTTGTAATAATTTTGTTTCTCAGATGATACCTATGCTTAACAAGATATGGGTGTGACGCCATTAAAAACAGCATGCAGGAACCTTCCACTAAGGAAGTGGAGGCATATATATATATTTATATATAAAAAAAAAAAAAAAACAAGTGACCTCTGGAGGGTTGATTACATCATTAATCTTGTGGTGTGATTGCTGACCTTGGCAGGTGTCGCCCTGTGCCGGCTTCTGCCCTGCAAGTTCTTGCGAGTAGGCCGACTCTGTTGGGCATCACGCTAGCTGACAACCTGCAAACATTCAATCTAACAAATGTGTGTAAAATATTGAGTTTAAGAAGTTTTAAAATAATAAAAATTACTTTCCAACTGATTGTGTCACCATGAAATTACCTGACATCCATAACAATCAGTTGCCCTTGCAAAAGACAGACTGTCAATTTAACCAATTAATTTCACAATGAAATTAAAGATTAACAAAACTTTGTTTAATTTTGATCAATAGATTAAAACACCTGTTCTATCCAAATTATTTATCTCTATGACAACATGCTTGTTATTGTTTTGATGCTTTAGAATATAATAATTTTTCATGTTAAATAAATGTAATTTGATAATAATAATTGTTAATTTTGTTGAACATGGCGCAGTCTTAAATAAAAGGAACATTGTTTAAAAAGTGTAATTAAGTATGGAAAGTGGGCTGGTGAAACTACCACCGAATCTAGACTTACAAAGTCCTAATGTGAGTAATGAGTGGAAATTCTGGAAAACTTCTTTTGAAGACTATTTGGTAGCATGAACAATCTATAGATAAAGTAAAATTATCACTATTGAGAAATATGATGGGATCTGAAGCAGCCAAAATAGTTTCTACACTTCCATTGTCAGAAGAAAATAGAAAAAGTTATGATAGCGTTATTGAAGCAATTGACCACTTTGTAAGTCCAAGAGTTAATGTTGTCTTTGAAAGATTTCTATTTAATCAGAGGGTACAAAGTGATGGCGAGCCTTTCGAACAATTTTTCACAGATTGTCGTAGGCTAATTCAGAATTGTGACTATTCGTGAAGATTCAACAGAAACGCTGGAAAATCAAATTTTAAGAGACAAAATAGTACATGGGATCTGTGATAAAAAGGTCCAAGAATCACTTTTACGACTAGATGACCTTACACTCGATAAAGCTACAAAATTTTGCCGTACTAGTGAACAGAGTAGGATTTAAGTGGAACTACTAAGTAAAAGCTGTAAGGTTGATGCATTAAAACAAAAATCTCATACTCCAAGTAAGTTTAAAAATAATACTCTTAGTAACAAGGCTCAAAATAAGTCTCCGCTTGAGGAAGAGAATACTCAGAGTAAGTATAAATCTAAGTTTCCCTTTGAAGATGAATTTTATTGTGGGAGGGGTCAAAGTCGGCATGGGCCAAGGCAATGTCCAGCGTACGGTAAAAATGTAGCAAATGTAAGAGATTTAATCATTTTTCTGTAAGTTGTAGATGACGTAGACCAGTTACATGTGTAGAGAGTAAATCTGTTGATGAATTATCTGATTCTGGAGAGTCAAAAGCTAGTTGTATGCCTATTAGTTGCCAAGTTGGTGAAACTGAGAGTAAACGGTATGAGTACAATCTTAAGATAGAAAGTATCAATAAGTCTGAATGGTTTGAAAATATAAAGATTGGAAATACTTTTGTCAAATGTAAGTTGGATTCTGGTGCTGATGTAAGTGTGATGCCTTTAAATGTATTTAACCAAGTCAATGTTGACAAGAAACTGATTCCCACTCCTGTTAACATTCTATTAGAAAGTTTTGATAAGACTACTATTAAGCCCATTGGGATAATTAATTTGCCTTGTGAGTGTAATAATATAAAGTCTTCACAGGATTTCATGATTGTGAAAGATGGCTCCATGCTTTTAGGATTACCAGGGTGCTTAGCTTTTAAATTGATCAAAAGAATTCATGAAGTTGCAAGTAACAATAGAGAAAAAGATAGGTTTGTTAAAAATAATTCTGATGTCTTTGAAGGTTATGGTAAGTTTCCTATTGAAGGTAACATACCAACTATGACTGGTTGTGAAAATATTTTGTGGCCACCATCCAAAATTCCCAATTGTTTGATTGACCCTTTAGAGAAAGAACTGGACAGATTAGTTCAAAGAAAAGCTATTATAAAAGTAGATCAAGTAGATTCTAGAGCATGTATAAATAAAATAGTTATTGTTGAAAAGCCTAATAAGAAAATACGCCTTTGCCTTGATCCATCAGATCTAAACAAGTTCATAGTTAGGAAACCCAAGCAAATGCCTACTTTAGAAGAAATTTCCACCAAATTAGCAGGAAAAAAATATTATTCTGTATTTGACTTGTCTGAAGGCTTTCACCACATTCCATTGAATGAAGAATCGTCATGGAAATGCTGTTTTGCCACACCATTAGGAGTGTATTGTTATCTTGTTCTTCCCTTTGGATTGAGCAATGCGCCAGAATTATTTCAAGAGGAAGTTGAAAGGTACTTTGGAGGTATTGAAAACATATTAATTTGGTTTGACAACATCTGTGTATTTGGGAACATCGAGGAGGAACATGACAACTCTGTGAAGAAATTAGTCAACTGTGCAAGGGAGATTGGTGCTGTTTTTAATCCTGATAAACTGCAATACAAACAAAGGCAGGTCAAATATGTTGGACAAATATTTGACCAGGATGGCATGAAAGTAGATCCGGGTAGAATTGAAGCGCCAAAAAAATTAGCTTCACCTACAAACAAAGAGGAGTTGCAAAAAATCATCGGCTCGTTTAACTATGTACGAAAATATGTCCCTGAAATGGCTGAACTTTTGTCCCCTCTTTGTAAGCTATTAAAAAAAAATGTTGAATGGCATTGGTCATCGCGTCATGAAGAATTGTTCAATACTTTGAAAATGAGAATTACAGAAGCTCCTGCTTTAAACACCCTTTGATTCTAGTAAAAAAAAAGTTCTCCAATGTGACAGTTCAAAAAACAGCTTAGGATGTTGTTTATTCCAAGATCATGACAATGTACTTAAGTTAGTCGCCTGCGCATCTCGCACTATGAATGATTGTGAATTGAACTACAGTCAAACTGAAAAAGAAATGCTATCAATTTATTTTGGAACTAAAAAATTTCACCAGTTCATATATGGCGTCCCTATTGAGATTCAAACTGACCACCGCCCCCTAACTGCAATCATGAAGAAACATGTAAGTAAAATAGGCTCTGTGAGGCTTCAACGATTACGACTCAAACTGATGAAATATGATATAAATCTTATATATTTGTGCCTGGAAAGTTACTTCATTTTGCAGATATGTTATCTAGGAACAGTTTGAAGACTACCGATCATGATGAAGAAATGCTAGAAATGGTACACACAGTTTCTAGACATTTGCCAATGTCAAACAGGAGAAAAATGGAATTTCAAAATGAGACAAACAAAGATCCAACTCTATCACAAATAGTAGACTATGTGAGAAACGGATGGCCAGATGATTCTAAATTTAAAAATGATAGTGTGCTTAAAACTTACAGTAAACTAAAAGAAGACCTATATATAGAGGCTGGAATTTTGTTCTATGGAAGTAAAATAGTCGTACCCTCAAAACTAAGACCTTCTGTTCTTTTCAAACTTCATAAAGGACACATGGGAGCAAACAAGATGCTTATAGAAGCTCGAAATTTATATTATTGGCCAAAATTAAGCACTGTCATAAGTGATTGGATTAAACAATGCCGAATTTGTGAGAAGCATGCTCCACATGATTTCAAAGAACCACTATTGTCACACACAATTCCAAACCGACGGTTCAGTAAAATAGGAACGGACATACTAGAATTTCAAGAAAAAAACTATCTAGTACTAATAGATTATTTTTCCCATTGGATTGAAATAAAACCAATTCGTGACAAAACTTTTTTGCAGATTTGGCTATCCAGATGAATTAGTAGCTGATCATGTACCATTCTCTTCACATGAGTGTCGAAAATATTTTGAATCGAAAGATATATCTTTGTGTAATAGCACACCACATTATCCCCGAAGTAACGGCATGGCTGAAAAGGCCGTTGGAATCAGTAAGAACTTATTGAAGAAAAGTGCTGAAGATCGTTCTGACAACAGAGAAGCTCTTCTTCATTACAATAACTCTCCACTTACTGGCATTGGAGTTTCTCCATCTCAAATATTAAACAGCAGAAGATGTAGAACAACTCTACCTGTTTCAGAGCAAGCCTTGAAACCAGAAATTCAAGATGTGTATAAACAGTTGGTTCTTCAACAAAAAATAACAGAAGCAAGACATGACTCTCGAGCACGCAAGAAATAACAAGTTTATGAAGAAGGTGACAAAATTGTGTTTAGAACAGTTAATGATAAGTACTGGCATAAAGCTACGGTCGTGCGCAAAGGGAAAGAGCCAAGATCATATTGGGTTGTAAGAGATGGATCTAATACGCCTCTTCGACGTAACTCAAGTCAAATGAAAAAGTCATTTACAAGATCTAGATTCGATGATTTTGAAAGAGATTGGGAATTGATAATGCTTGCAGAAAGCCTAAATAGAGAAGTCAAACATTCTAGATCGGATCATATTAATGCAAGAGGAGTTCAAGAAGAAGTTAAAGCCAGTCAACCCTCAAAAATTCAACCCATAGAGAAAACCTATGGCCCGACGAGACCCAGAAGTTGTCGGAAAATAAAACCCCCTGACAGACTGAATCTTTAGGGGGAAGATGATCAATAGATTAAAACACCTGTTTTATCCAAATTATTTATCTCTATGACAACATGCTTGTTATTGTTTTGATGCTTTAGAATATAATAATTTTTCATGTTAAATAAATGTAATATGATTCAATAATTGTTAATTTTATTGAACAAATTTGTTAAAACAGACAGGAGATTTTATGGGTTTTTAAAGTTCACATGGACCAATTAAAACATACACTTTTAAAATAAACTAATTGAAACATACACAGTTATTAAAAATCATAAGAGCTTTGGGTATAAAATAACACCACGAAACAAAGCCAGTAAAAATTGAAGGATTATTAGTCAGTAAAAATTGTGCTGATTATCTATGATTGTAATTTCTAAAGAAAGACTAAGATATTGTAAAATAATTTCTGAACAAAAGGATTGATGAAAAATAGTGAGATATATTAATAATTTAATAGAGACCCGTATGATGGGTGTCACCTCTCGTCCTCTAGCACCGAGTTGAGAAGCGGGCCAGTACTGGTGGTGGCAGTCGACTGGGGGCAAGATGCTTCGAGTGGCCGCCCGACATGCTGGCAAAACCTGACCCACCAACACAACGTTACGGTACTAACCTCTCATCCTCTGGCACCGAGTTGAGGGGCGACCGGTAGTGGTGGTGGCGGTCGACCGGGGGCGAGCTGCTTGTGTGGCCGTCCGACATGCTGGTGTAACCTGACCCACCAACACAACGTTGTGGTACTAACCTCTCATCCTCTGGCACCGAGTTGAGGGGCGACCGGTAGTGGTGGTGGCGGTCGACCGGGGGCGAGCTGCTTGTGTGGCCGTCCGACATGCTGGCGTGACCCGACGACCGGTTGTCATCCGACGAGCTGCCGTTGTAGTCATGTCTCTGTGACAATCCACCAACACATGATTAAAACTAATTATTATTATTATTGTGATACTGTGCACTTTAATTTAATTAAATCAAATTACTTCTACAGTAGAATCCCGCAAACCCTAACTTTGATAACCTGGTTGTTGAAAGCTCTGAAAGCCTGCCAGAGCAGTGAAATGCATTGGGTTCAAGGCACTAAGCGCCATGGCTTAGGCCCTTGCCCGGTGTTGTGGATAACTTTTAAGTTTGTTTTTACGAATGAAGTTCAAGTTTATAAACTTTTTCTTGTTTTCTCTTTTCCCGAAATTGTCCCAAATCCGGACACTGTTCTGTTTAGTCCACATTAGTCCGGGTTTTCTGAACTCTTATGAACATACAAAGTTTATTTGAAGCATGCTGACATGAGAAATCAAATTTCCAAATCTTAAGAGTTTTTACATAGGGGTATTTTGTTTAACATAAGAGTTTTAGAACAACTGATGTGAACATCATTGTGTATGATAATCTTATAGTGCAAAAACTAAACCTACACTTATGTTGTTTTCATTCGGTTGTTTTTTTACAAAATAAATTTGAGGGTCTGTAGTTTAAATTATTGACTTTTAGTCTAGACAGGACACTTTCAGTGTAAACAATGAAGATTAAAAGGCAGTGCCAATGGAGAGAGAGCACCACATTCACCCTTAAGTGATGTAATTTATTTTCATTTAAAAAATGTAATGTGTTCTAAGACACTTTAACTAGAACCCCTGGAATACAAACAACTTCCGATTTTACAGGGTAACCCAAACCGCCGATCAGAAATGAAATATTTTTTGTTTAGAAAGTATTGGGTATAACAAGACACAATGAATTATGATGAAGAATATAACGAACAACGATTAATAACTAAAGGATTGACTGAATCTTTGAAAAATAAGTAGGTCATAATCTAATTTGCTAGAAAGGAACAAAAGAACATTTTTTCACCGGATTGACAATTCACTAGTGCTGCCAGTCTTAGATGGAGGATAAAACACTTTTCTTGAAGACAGTCACAGAGGTATCTATAAAGTCAACATCTGCTGTGACTTTATTTCCTTGTCTGAGGATGCGAGGAATACAGCTGTTGTACCCATAGGCAGTCGATATAAGACTTTTTCTGAGCAGGTTGGTGGATCTTGTTCACCTTGGAACCCCGAAGTCTATGAGTGCCAACAGTTCAGGGCAGTCGATCCCAATGTTGATGATCTTGTGAAGAAAGATAGGTCGTTTAAGGTTCGTCCCAGCTGAAGTGGTTGAAGACCAAGGAGCGCCTGGAGTTCTGCAACTGGAACTTCTCTGTATCTGTACCCAATTCGTACTCCAATTAGTCTTATGAATCGTGTTTGCACATTTTCAATGGAGTTTATATGGCCTAATTGGTAAGGTGTCCATACCACAGAGGCATACTCAAGGATAGGGCGTACTTGAGTTTTAAATAGGAAAGCCAATGTAGAAGGTGATATAAAACCTCTTGAGACCCTCATGATGTAGCCCAGGACAGAATTTGCTCTGGAGGTTATGTTGGAGATGTGATCCAAGGGACTTAGATTAGAGGGCATGATAACTCCAAGGTCCTTGAATTTGGAGACTCTCGCCAGGACAGTTCCTTCAAGGGTGTAATTATAGTTGGTGGTGTTTTGAAGACGACTGTAGGACAAGATGGCACACTTCTTGACATTTAGGGTCATGCAATTTCTTTTGCACCAATCTTGAATGGAATCTACAGAGCTTTGCAGGGTCACACAATCATCCTGTGACTTTATTTCAAGAAATATTACAACTTACATTACACCCCGGTGTGTGAGGGTGATGCACGCTATGATTCATTAAGTAATAATTCACAGTGTACTGGCAAAGCGTTTTGCACTCTAAGTTGGCAATTTGAATGCCATATCCACATGGGATATAGTACTCTTTACATAGGATTTAATGAGGAATACGATCAATGTATAACTTTTGTCCTGTGATTCAACTGATGAGGGGTTTCCCTGAAAAGTTCTACAGAATAATGTGTAGCATTTTTACATTAACGTGATAGACATTCAACCGTAACACGGTATGTTTTACACAATCTGAAGCCTTTCCTTAATTATAGTGCTCGAAATAAATTCACAATACAGTTACTTTGGTCCCAGCCAGTGTGGCCGTCGCAGTGCCCAACCTGGCAGTGCTGCCTTGTGATGGAATTGGAACTAACGCAAAGTGGCGAGGCAAGAACTAAACATGTTCTGATGTAATTTAAATTTCAAGTTCTATAAATTCTCTTAATGAAAGTAAAAATAAATGTTGGGAGTTTTATGAAGAGATCTCTATCAATGGGTGAAATCATTTTTATTTCCAATGGTCTGTACGCAAATCTTGCAAATTCGGTTAATATTTAGGCTGGCATTTTGGAGACCCATTTGTTTGAAGACTGTCTCACAAGTGGTTTCCTATTCATCCACTGGGCAATTAACTACAGTCTCCTTCTGGTGTTTTGAGGGCGGCTGTACCTCTTTGATTCTCTTCGGTTAATATTTAGGCTGGCATTTTGGAGACCCATTTGTTTGAAGACTGTCTCACAAGTGGTTTCCTATTCATACACTGGGCAATTAACTACAGTCTCCTTCTGGTGTTTTGATGGCGGCTGTACCTCTTTGATTCTCTTCGGTTAATATTTAGGCTGGCATTTTGGAGACCCATTTGTTTGAAGACTGTCTCACAAGTGGTTTCCTATTCATACACTGGGCAATTAACTACAGTCTCCTTCTGGTGTTTTGAGGGCGGCTGTACCTCTTTGATTCTCACACTGTAAAAATAATCATCGTCAACGATATCCAGTGGTAAAAAACAACCTTGCGTGCCTGGACAAAAAGGTTATGTCAGTTAAGGAAACTGGGCTTAGGTTAGGAAACGAAACTGCGGTTAGGAAATGAAGAATGAAAGTATGAAGCAGAAGATAGATGTGACTGATAGAATTTAATTGTTTGTGATCTCATTGGCTACAATGTGATATACTAAAGTGAAACATTTTATTGTTTAACAATTACTTTTTACTAGGTTAATAAATTTATCTTCTTAAGTTTTAATGTGTTTTATGAGAGATTTTTGCCCATTTCTTTGTACAGTTATTGAGTTGTCCGAGGTAATCCCCGTTCCCAATAACTCTGACAACCAGACTTATACTGTATTAAAAATAAGTATTTTAACTATCAAGTAGCAGGCAGTTATTGATAAATTAGAAAAAAAAAACTGATGCCATAAACTTGATTTCAGTTAGTGAAGTTACCTGAAGTAGCCGCAGCTCATCGACGCTGAGATGGTGGTGGGGCAGAGTGCCGAGAACATTCTTGCCTGAGCAGCCGCCGAGCTGGCGAGGTGGAGGGTGCTTGTCCTGGGCGGTGGCGGGGGGCGGGGGGTCTGGGGAGGGTGCGGGGGGCTTGGGAGGGGTGGCTCGAGGAACGGCAGTGGCAGCCGACGCCGGCTGCTCCTTGGGTGACACCTGCTGGGGCAGTGAGTGGCTGCTCCCACTCAACTGCAAACATCAAACCTACCGTTTAGAATCTTTTAACAATATCAATATTTAAATTGTACACATTTCAACTGTGTAGCATTTAACTTCTTCAAATCATTATCAAAATTCCATCCATGTTAAAAAAAAATATTATTTACAGAGTAAAATCTTACATGTGTAATATTTATTATTGTTAATATGATGAGACTGGAATCACGGGAGGGCTTTTAAAGTTTAATATCAGTTTGGTTTAACTTAAATCAAATGGGATGTCGAAATAGGAAAATTATATTCCACTTAAAAATGAATCCATTTACATAGAAGATAGAGGTTGCTTGGTATCTTTTCTTATAAATAATATCATGATCTGTTGGTACTTTATGTCACATGTGAAATTAATTCCTCGTTATACACAGGTATTAGTTGTCAGACACCACACTCAACAGACTGAGCGAGTGCTAAACCAGCTTGAGGGTGTTTAAAGTTGTAGTAACAGAGATAAATTTAGAGCATGGCTTTGTCATTGGTTTCAAACCTTGTTTAAGTTGTTTAAACGAACTGCACTATAAATAATTTATTGTAATTGTTGGCTACCAGGAATTGCTTTGATAAATATATGGTTTAACTCACTGTCTCCAGCAATCCAAAATTGTTTCAATTAGTGAACAATTGATTCGCACTTATTTCCCAAGGGCATCATCAGCACTGAAATAATTGTTCACAAATTGAAACAATTTTGGATTGCTGGAGACGGTGAGTAAATAATATACGTAAATAATTTTTCAAGCACTTTCATATACTTACAGACATGCCAAACAGTTTGGCACAAAATGTTTCAACAACAAACGCTTTTTCACAAAAAGCGTGAAGATTACCTTAAGCCCCGTCCACACTTGGCGACTGTGTATGCAGACAATCGGCCGACTGTCAGCAGACTGTCGGCCGACTGTCGGCGGACTGTCTGCAGACAGTCGGCCGATTGTCTGCATACACAGTTTTTGTCTCATGTTTCTGACTTGTTTTGCGTCCACACTAAAAAGCCAGTCTTTGACGACATGGTGACCGAAAAGGACGTGATGTTAGCTTTTGCGTGCTTCTTTATGGTTAATAATGTGGCTAATTTACCGAGGAAGAGACGATGGTGGACTCGCAAGTTCCTGGAAGAAAGTTCCTATTATGGGCACAATGTACTAAGTGACCTTCGATTAGAATATGGTGCAGGTTTTCAGGCCTCTTGATTCCACGTAGTCATTTTAACTAATAAAAACGCACTGTAAATACCACTAAAACTATTTCAGTGAGAATTAATCACTTATCAACAACAGCGATGAGCACGGTGTGAATCCTGGCTGGGAACTGAATGTGAACTAGGCAGGATAGTGGCGGGTTGTATCCTGTCTCTTGTCTACAAACACGTCCACATATGCTGACTTGAGAGGAAACATTTGTATCTTGTCTCCGTGTTTCCCGTTTGATCGGGAAACAGAAAACAGCGATTTTTGTCTCCAGAAACACACATATTTGTCTGCCGACTGTCGGCCGACAGTCGGCGGACAGTCGGCAGACAAGCCGGAGACATCGCCGGATACAAAAGGCAACATCGGGGAGACAGTCGGCCGACAATGTTTCTGGAGACAAGTCACCAAGTGTGGACGGGGCTTTAGAAACATCATGTCGGATATCAAACCGTCTTGTCAAACTTTATACTTGTATATATTAACTTGGAATGTTTGTATTTGTATATTGTTATGGAATCGTGATATGGGGGGGCACCACTGCTGGGAACCTACAGAGAATTTTGGTTCTCCTAAAAGGAGCCATAAGACTCCTTGGAAATCTCCAGCTTAGACAATCATGCAGGGATACTTACAAACAATTAAAAATTCTAACCATAATAAACCTGTACATTCTTGACGTCATCATTTATATTCATTTCAAAGCACCTGAAGAAATGAGGACAAGTGCACAGTTGCATAACTATAACACAAGACATGCAGCCAACTACTGTCTTCCTGTGCACAGCATGAGCGCAACAGAAAAAAGTCAGAGCTACGTGGGGGCCAAAACGTGGAACACCTTGCCCGACAAATTGAAAAGAACCGACAAACAACAGTTCGCCCAACAACTGAAAATTTGGCTTCAAGACCGGCCATTCTACACCATAGCAGAATTCTTCCACTGGAGAGGACATCAAGACTAAAAAAAAACCAAACCAAATCAAACTGTATTTTAGGTTAAGTTCATTTTGACACTATTTGTAATCTTAAAGATTGGAAATAAAGATGATTCTGATTCTGATTTGAGCCTTAAAATGCAACCACAAGTCGAGCCTACCCTGGTTGGTGTGTCCGAGGTCTTGCTGTAAGTGACTAGCTCGCGGGACCCACCTCCGGCGCCTCCAGGCCTGAAACCACAAACACTCATCAATACTAAACAAACGAGTAGGAAGTGAAGAATAAGAGAACAAGTGAATACTCTTTGATTATGTTTTAAAAGGTATATTAAAGTAATAAGGTAGAGGTTGACATTTTTAGGCACATTTTGAAAGCTCCAAAAAGTTTTGAATGAGAACTTGTCGGAAACATGTTTATGATTTATTTTGAATGATGAATGGAGAGATGGAAGTATAGAAATTAATTATCAGATGAATGCCTACTGTAAAATACAAAATCAGTAAAGAGCAACCTACAGATGTTGATAAAGAAGAAAATTAACAAAAACGATAAATTTTTTCAAAGAAAAGTACAAAGTACATAATATTGAAGTAATTTGGTTACTCTTTTTATCAAGAGGGACAACTCAGTTTTTTACTTGTATTTTGGAAGAAATTTTAACTAAACGGAGACAATAAATCTAAAATGTCACAAAAATTACAGCAAAACAAAAATTAAACTATCAAGAAGAACATTTTTGTATAAAAACAAAAATTTTACTGTTACCAAAAACACCATTCATTAAAATTTTCATATAAGCATATATAAACTTATTAAGATACACATATAAATATGTACTTAAATTCTGTGAAGCCAGTAAACCTGTTAACGAAACGTCCAATTTTTATCAAACTTGTCATGAAGGTGTGGGACTAGGTCTATTTCCATTAGTTATGTCGATTGGGATTATCAGACTATGGGAAGAATATGCAGGCTCAAATTTTTCTAAAATCGGCCCAAAATCAGGGTTTAAGCTTATTTTAGACATATTTGAACCTGTATATCACCCTTTTCCCACAAAAGGTCTGATAATCCCAATTGACATAACTAATGGAAATAGACCTAGTCCCACACCTTCATCTCAAGTTTGATCAAAATCGGACGTTTCATTAACAGGTTTACCGGCTTCACGGAATTTAAGAAGCTAAATACTTATATATATGTATCTTAATAAGTATATATATGTAAACATGAAAATTTTAATCAATGGTGTTTTTGGTATCTGGGGACCCTGTAGTAAAAAGTTAACACGGTTAAAGGCTTATAGCTAAGCTTTTGCACCACCGAAATATGGTTTTCCCAAAAAAGAAATTCACTTAAAAGCCCACAATTGAAAGTAGCTTTAAAGAGCAATACCACCCTTATTAAGTATAACAAGCAATACATATTATACATCAAAAAGTGCAAAATTATTTCCTAAATTTTACTAATTTACAAAATCTAGCTGTCTTTAACGGTTCAAAAGATAGTCAGCAAAAACTTATGAAACTACAGCTGCCATTTTGAAAAATTGGCCATAGCAGGCGAGCGAAGCGTCGGAGAGTGGTAGGATTTTCACTATCGTTTTTCTCAGGTAATTTTACATAAGAATCGGTCAAAATATTAGTTTGCAATTACTTCCGGTTTCAGCTATTTTTGAGCTAATTTTACTAGACTAATAGTATTTTATTACTAATCTTTCCTCAATATACTTTAAATGAGAACAACTGTTTATAAATTAGTATTCCTAAATGTAATCATTTGTTAATCTCGAAAAATTTTACTTCCATAAGAATAACTTGGTAACTTAGGAGACGTCTGGGGCGGAGCCCCATGATGAAGGATATCATAAATATTTCTGGAGTTTTCAGGTAAAGAGCTTTCATTCAAGAATGTGGTTGTGGGGGTTTTGACTTCTGAGATTGCTAAACAAAAAAAAACTTGGGTTATAAACCAAAACAACTTGGGTTACATCCGAAATTAAAAGACCTACATCCAACTTTAAGTGATTCAGTGTGAAAACAGTAAAAGATAGAGCAAAACTTCAAATACAAAAGTTGTAGATAGCTTAATTCTCCACAAACGATTTTCCATCACATTTCATATCAGATACACCCTTGAGGTCTTAGACTGCAAAAACTAAAGAAAGTGCCTAACTTTTCAGCCACTACAGCAATTTTTTAAAGTTTTCTAATTTTTTAAAGGTTGAAGAGGGTGAGCTATCGTCATTTTTTTCTTAAGTTTTCACATCACAAGCTTTCTATCAAGTAAATGGTTGCAGGGGTTTTGACTTCTGGAAATGCTTAAACAACTTGTGTTACATCCTATATTCGAAACCCAACTTCCACATACATATAAATTACACTCGACCAATCCAATATTGTGATTATCAGTAATCACCCAAAACTACACTTTTTTCACAGCTGTTTATTAACAGATGTTGAAAATGCTCAACCAAATATTGAACGGAGGTTACATTCTAATACTGCAGGTAACACACAATGCTAAAATAGCGTGGATTTGCTTAGGTTGGTTGCACTGAAGTACCAAATAGAACTGGTTGCCGAAATGAATGAGTCGGCTAAGGGAATCAGACGAATTTTAAACCAGTAGCCTGGTGAATCGGTTTTTGTAGTCAATTATTCGAATGCAGCTATGGATTCATAGGAAAAAAACAGAAAAAAATTGTATAGTATAAATGTAATATCAGAATGCAGCTCAAGTTAATATAAAAGAATAAAGAATTAGAGTCCACTCTTTTTACTGCAGAGGAGTCAATTATAATTAATCATCAAATAAGTTATATTTCAAAGAATTCGCACCAAATAAATGTGAGAATGTAAAATTCATGATGTAAATAAGTTATTAGTTAGTTATAAGTTAACTCTAGTTCTTGCACAATTTATAAACAACAAACATTAACAACTATAATACAAATTAAAATCCGTTATTCTGTAAAACACCTAACTAATAAAGTTGGAAAGACACGTATCATTATTATTCTAGAATCTAGTTTCCTTACTGGTTAGCCAAACCGTACCTATTCATGGTTCCCACAAGATTCAAACCATTTTGTTGATTCGAATATCTTTTAGCTACTGTTAAATGAATGACAAAACATTACTTCAGCGTTAACAACCAAACAAAATCTCCGGCACGCTTTGTTGCCATCATTAACCAATCAGTGGCACCTCCAGTATTAGAATATAACCTCCCTGGGTAATTCTAATGAGAAAATTTCAAATTTCAATGATGGATAGCACCTTTATTTTCAGTTTGATTCTCATAAATTTTGGGGAAACAACTGCAGACCAAGCCCTATAAAAAAAGACCAAAAACTTGAAAATCGGTTGAAAATTATAAGATGAGTTGCAATTACAAAAAAGCCCTTGGCGTATTAAATAAGTATAGATTTAAATGAAAATTAAATTGTCAATGTAAAATTATAATACAATGAAAATATTTATTTTATATTTTTTTTTGATAATTATTAATGAGGTTATGACCGAACCTATTATTGATTGAACTGAAAGAATGAGATTTATTGGAAAATGTCTTAGTACGGTACAGGTTTTTTGCGGCAGGGGTAGTCTATATTTTTAACACATCCAAGGATTAAGTCATTTTAAAAAATTGTTTCATTGTAATTGTTTCTACCATCTTTTGTTCTGAGAATTTAGCAATGCACAACAGGTAAACAAATACATAGAAATAGAGGATTAAATTAAATTTGAGATGGATTGTACAGGTGTTAATATGAGTTAGTATGAGTTATGTGAGTTATGAGTTAATATGAGTTATGAGTTAATATGAGTTATGTGTTAATATGAGTTTTAAACTTGTATTGTGGATTGATAGAGAACAATTTTTGAGTTTAATGTTAACATAAAGAAATAAACAGTATCAGATAACTGACACAAACGTTCAACAGTAGAAAAAGATGCTAAAAGCCTCTGAGCAACAATGTTTTGATGGTTAAGTCGGTAGTGTCAGATGGCTTCCACTTGAGCTGCATATGAGTTCGAATCCCTACATGTGTCGGTGACTTTTTGAAATACTCTGTGTTTACCGCTACACGAAAAATAAAATTTTCTCTGCAACCATTTGACATTAAGCAATAATTTAAAATCCTAGGTTATGTAGTTTTTTTAACCTTGTTTTTTTGTGAAGGGTAAAATTTATTTCATACAGACAGTTTTTTCTAACTAAAAAAATTGATTTAAAAAACAAACTTTTGTACAAGAGTTTTTTTCTGACTACTCAAATTCAAAATTTTGACAAAAACAATACTTTCTCCATATGCTATGTATGGTATTGGGGGAAGAAAGTAAAGTCCTGCTATTTGTATTCTTTACTTAGAAATGATGTGTGTTCTTAACTAAATCCTCACAGATAAATTCATACAGCTAAAACTGGAATTAAAATACAAGAAATAATTAAAATAATAGGTGGTCTTTTATCCTAGAAAAAAACTTAACTTGTAAATAACAATAAATACCTCAATTTTTTGAAATCCACATCCAATGTAGAAAATGAAGAAGGACCCGGCACTTTCACAACGCATTTGTACTTTCCTTCCGGCTTTTCCCTTAGTATAAAATTACTTTCGATCGTTTCACACGATTTACTTCGGCCTGATTTATTTTTGCCACTTAAGCCATTGGCCAATTCGCGGCATAGGTGGCATCTACAATTTTTTGAACATCGCATATTTAATTTATTATCCAACAATTTTACGCCTTTCACATATCACATCTTTTGCAGTAAATGGTAGAAAAAGTAAAAGAACTAAAAGCTTGAAAATATATTATAAAAATTAAAATAAAATTAAAAAACTCTAAACAGCACAAAAGATTGGACATATATTTAAAAATCAAAAATTATTTTGATATTTTCTTACACGGCAAGATAGCAACAGAGGGTACGCGTAATTATGCACATGTAAATATTGCTCCTGTTACAGTAACAGTCACAGTGAAACTGCAAGGCCGAGGGCAACGTCTGGGGAGGTGGGAGGCTCATCGCTAATTAGCAATGAATAATCACTCCCACGATCCCACCACTTCCCATCATTCCATTGTTGGCAAAAGTGAGCATCCTTCGTGGAAACTCTGGGCCCGCTATGTCCACAGTTTTCATTGTAATACCACATGTAATTTGATAATAAAAGCTGTTGTCCAGACAAACTTGCTTCCTACTTTGTTTAATTATAGCAGCACAAACATTTGTTTGCATTATGAAATTTAGGGGCGAAATAAAATACCTTAAGGGGTGAATTTATAAAAGTTTAAAGTAGTTTTTTTCATATATAGATTGTAAATGATTTTTTTATTTTGATTTTTAACTCCTAAACACTAATGTTAAAATTTTTGGAATTTCCGTTCTCGATTATAAGGAAGTAAGATTTTTCCTAGCATAGATATTTTATAGTTATTTTTACCCAAAATTAAGTTATTTTCTAAGTTTTAAGAAAATTTTTTTAACTTTTATGAAAACGAGCCATTTTCAAGATCCTTGTGTATACATACATACATACATAAATACATACAAACTTACCTTACTATAGGATAAGTGTAATATTATTACTACACCATTTATCTAATTAAATTAATGAAACTATAGTAAGATGCACGAAAATAGTCCAATGGAAATTTAAACAGCTGTATCCCCCCTCACCCCCTCTCACCCTGCAATGTTGTCATTTGTGGTTATGTTTACCATGTGTAATACAGTATGAAAATGTGTTTCAGAGTGAATTTGGCAACAATGTATGACTCCCATCGGACTATTTTCGTGAAGCCTACTATAGTTTTTTCTGTACATTGAAAATAATCTTGACATTTTTCATTATTTTTGCATTTATTTTTATCACAGAATCCTAAATTGGCATCACCTAAATTTCTCGCTCTCCGTCTGTGACACTCATGGACCCTTCTTTGTCTGCTTCTCACAAGCTCTACGAAATTTTATAAAATTTTGTAGTCTACTGTTATAGTGTGCAAGAGTGAGAGGGATCTTAGCAACTTAAAACACTGTGTGCTTAGGGAAACTAAGTAAAATATTACCACATCCAATTTTGACAATTCTAACATAATTTAGTTACAGTTTTCTAAATTGGTATAAAATCACCACCTCCAGGTATGCAAACATAAAGACATTATCAATAATTGGTTCTTGGAAATTTTCTGCCAGAGAATTCAAGATGATTTGCTATTATGGAAGTTTGAACTTTGGTAAAGAGAAAAGGGCATTTTGGGGAATGTCCCGTTAAAAGTTTAAATTAACTCATCATCATCTGGGAAAGAACAGAGAAACAGCTGTTTTACTGGCTGACTGATAACAGATGTTTCAATGTTAAGCAACTAATAGAAAACATTAAATTCTTACAATGTATCTCAGGTTACATCTTAATATAAACTTGTAGTTTCTTTGGTTAAAGTGAGGGTTCTGGAAAGTTTTTGAAGCAAAGTGATATGGATCATGATGTGTATTGGTGTGTTTCAGAAAAGGGCCCCCTTTTGTCGGACCCATGTTATTAAGTTCCTTTTCCTAGTCTTCTTTATGATTTTGAGCATTTCATGTGAAAGAAACTGTTTCACAATCAAATGTGTCTTGAGAAGGTAGATATTTAGATGAAGTATCTTAATATGCAAACAATCAAAAATCAATATTTTTGACCCAAATGACTTAAATTTATGGTACAGAAAAAAATTCACTTTGCCAACATGTGGCTCCTGACCATCTCGATAAATTTAAATGAATGCATATTGACGAATTATGCACTTTAATTTGTTACGGTTTTTTGGTTAATTCGAAAATCTGTCTAGCATAGAGGGCTAAACAATTGACTCTGGTGTACTGATGTACTCAATCCGTTAATACAGACAAAATCAATGTAAGAATCCTTTTTGATATTTCTTATGTAGTTTATGTATGCATATTTTCACTTTGTGGTGATATTCACTATTTATTCAATTATACATTGTACAAACACAAAATTCTTCTTTTAACACATCTGTAAGTTTAATAAAGAATTATCTAAACCTTTGCCAATATCATCAATAAGTTTTGATAATTGTTGTGAAATTTTGCTCAGTTACTACGGATGGTATATCTATGCATTAACATACAAAATGTGCCAAGGATGTAGAAAGCCAGCTGTGGCAAGGTGCCGGAACTGTGCTACACTTGCCGACAAATCAATTAAGTGAAGAGTGGGAGTGATGCAACAGATTAGGTAACATACTGATGTTACAGGTGCATAAATGAGTTCTCTATGAGTGTCATACACTTGATTGATTTACTATATGAATAGGTAGTTGTTTAGTCTTAAAGCATTTGCATCACTTTTTATTTAAATTTTTATAGAATTGTAAAAGAGTATAAGGTTTTTGAAACAGATATTCCTGTAAAATTTGTCCGCAGTAACACTTTATTATTTTTTAATAGACAATCTATCTTCTTATTTCCATAAGGGTTTCGTCTGTTACGTCCCTTTTTCTCTCGATCTACTGAAACGATTTTTAAGATTGAGTGTGTCATTTTAAAGCTTAGGATAGAGCGCAGGGACGAATCGTAATTAAAAAGGTCATATTGTTTCGGGCTTCGACCCCCTCGCCGTTGATTTATTTCTAGAGGACGCTTTAAAATGTTGCCCAACTTTTAATGCAAGATCTTTAATGTGAATTGTAATTTAACAGCTGATTATCTTCAGATGAATTTTAAGCGAGAGATAATAAACAAAAATAGATATCTGTCACTTCATAATCAACATTCACGTACTGTAGGTGAGTTTCACTCAAACAGAATCATAAAATGCGCAATTTGCGAACGGGCCACCTCGTCTATCTTCTTATTTCTATAAGGGTTTCATCCGTAACGTCCCTTTTTCTCTCGACTTACTGAACCGATTTTCAAGATTGAGGTGTCATTTTAAAGCTTAGGATAGAGCGCAGTGACGAATCGTAATTAAAAAGGTCATATTGTTTCGGGCTTCGCCCCCCTCGCCTTTGATTTATTTCTAGAGGGCGCTTTAAAATGTTGCCCAACTTTTAATGCAAGTTCTTTAATGTGAATTGTAATTTAACAGCTGATTACCTTCAGATCAATTTTAAAACCCAATTTTAAAAGTAAACAAAAATAGATCTCTGTCACTTCATAATCAACATTCACGTACTGTAGTTGAGTTTCACTCATACAGAATCATAAAATGCGCAATTTGCGCACGGGCCACCTTGTTTTATTTTATTTCTGCTACCAGCTCATTACCATTGTGAACAACTGTATCACTGAACAAATGATTTCAAATTTGAAAATTTGGCAAATTTGGAAACGTTCACAACACTAATTTTTCCAAATTTTACTTAACAGTTTAGTTACAATTTTGTTAATCATTTAAAATTAATTTTTTTTTCAAATTTGCCTTAATTTTATATACAGTAGAACCTCGATAGTTCGACTCTCGGTAGTTCGACACTGTCCTTGACTACTTAGCATGTCAGTAACGACTGATAATGTCCATGTTGGGAAGTGACAAAAGTGAAAAAAAAATACCCCCCGTCGCAGCAGACCTGCGTACTCAGCGAATTTCCAAATTAGTAATATTAATTTTGACCAGCTAAACATGTAAACAAAATTTCATGACGTGCTCATAAATAGGGAAATAAATGTCTACTAGGGGCTTGTAGGGGCAAAGGCCCCTAAAAATCCAAATGATGATGTTATCTAAAAAATTAAGTTTCAATTCATCACCTAGTTGCACAATTATTATATTTCTTCTCAAGCTGTACTGTGAATTTACATGGTTGGATTTTCATATAAATATTAGCCTACTTTATCTTGACGAATATTTTTTGGCGGTAAAAAATCAGTAATTCGCCAATATTCTCCCTTGCATTAAACAATACAGTAGGTTGTCTATTTTGTGGAATTTTTTTTGCACGATTAGACTGAAGGACGCAATAAAATTAGTTTTAACTTAAACATGTACACACAATGAGTTCGTAACTCAAGTGAATACAGTAGTTTAATACAACATGGCAAAATGGTTATTATCCCACTTATACTGTACACGACTGTATCTAGGACCCCTGTGCCCCCCACTCCCCCCACGCTTGCCATGTCCTTTGACCCCTTTCGTGACCCGTGCTCCCTGTACCCCCTATGCCACGTGGCATGAGTACCCTCATGCCCCGTACCCCCGTTCCTCTATTCTCCCATGCATCTGTGCCCCCTTTCTCCCAAGCTCATATGCTCGCTGTTCTTCCTCGAGGCTGCGGTGCTCCCTATGTCTCCCATTCCTCCCCCGTCCCCCATACCCAGCTACCCCCAGTGCCACCGACATCTCTAGTTTACCTCGTGCCGACATGCCCATACCCCCGTGTCTCCCATATCCTTGTGCCTCTATGACCGCCATTCCACTCCGTACCTCCCATATCCCCGTTCCCCGATGCCTGCCGTTCCTCCCCGTGCCCCCTATGTCCCCCCCAAGCCTCCCATGTGTACCCCTCTCGTGACCCGTGCTTCCTGTACCCCCTATGCCTTGCGGCTCGAGTACCCCCATGCCCCCATATCCCCTATGCCTCTGTGACCCCCATTCACCTGGCTCACATGTCCACCGTTCTACCTTGATGCCCCCGTGCTCTCTATGTCCCCCATTACTCCCCCGTGCCCTCTATGTCCCCCCACGTCTCTCCCATGCCCTCATCTCATGACCCGTGCTTCCTGTACCTCCTACGATGCCCGCCAATCCTCCCCGTGCCTCCCATTTCCCCATTCCCCGATTCCTGCCGTTCCTCCCCGTTCCCTTTTATGTCCTCCCAAGCCTCCTCCGTGCAACCCTCTTGTGTCCCGTACTTCCTGTCCCCCTATGCCTCGCGGCCTGAGTACCTCCCATGCCCCCCAGTGCCTCTGTGCCCACCATTGTCCCGTGCTCACATGTCCGCCGTTATTTCTCGATGCCCCCGTGCTCTCTATGTCCCCCATTCCTCCACCGTGCCCCTATGTCCTCCCAAGTCTAACCCATGCCCTCCTCTCGTGACCCATGCTTCCTGTACCTCCTATGATGACCATCATTCCTCCCCGTGCCTTTCATATCCCCGTTCCCCGATGCCTGCCGTTCCTCCCCGTGCCGTTCCCCTATGTACCCCAAGCCTCTCATGCCCCCCTCTCATGATCCGTGCTTCCTGTACCCCCTATACCTCGGGGCCCGAGTAACCCATGCCCCCATACCCCTTATATCTCTGTGCTGTGTTATACCAATCTCCTGTGCTCACATGTCCGTCGTTCTTCCTTGATGCCCCCGTGCTCTCTATGTCCCCCATTCCTCTCCCGTGCCCCCTATGTCCCCCCAAGTCTCCCCCATGCCCTCATCTCATGACCCGTGCTTCCTGTACCCCCTATGCCCACGTGGCCCAAGTACCCCCATGCCACCATGCCTCTGAGCCCCCCATTCTCCCAAGCTCACATGCCCGCCGTTCTTCCTCGAGGCCCCGTGCTCTCAATGTCCCCCATTCCTCCCCCATAACCCCCTGCCCAACTACCCCCTGTGCCACCGACGTCTTTAGTGCCCCTTGTGGCCCCATGCCGCCCGTGGCCCCGATATCCCCATGCCCCCTTACCTGCCGGTCCTCCCTGTGTTTAGCATGTCCACCCATGCCTCCACCAAGGCCCCATGTCCCCCTACCCCTGTGCCACTGACACCCCTCGAGCCCCCCAACCGCCACCAGTCACTTGAATCTAACAACGTTCCTTGTGCTTTGATTGTAGTCTATTTTGTCTATTCGTTCAATGAAGTAAAACATTGTTTGACATATTTTTCGTTTTTGCACACTGCATACATGGAAAGCTCACTGTATTAATGTATTAATGGGCAACTATTGATTCCGTACGACATATGTAAGGAAAGAAGCATATTATGTATAAAACAAAATATTCCTCATACGGAGGTTATCCAATGTGAGTAGTTTACATAATATGACTTAGTCAAAAATAAACAATTACTAAAAATACGATTCAACTCTAACCACTAAATAGACAATATATAAAGCAGTAACGTAAAATCTTAATGCCATGCACTGAGTAAAGCCACTTTATTAACTATTATATCAACCATACCACGGCTATCACTTTTTACAGCGGTATATTCAGCACACAAAATCATAATGACATAGATTTTGAAAAGAGAAATCTACCGTGGATCCGCAATTTTTCCATCACTATTGGTGTTTTCCTTTTTTTTATAGTGCATTGCAAATTTTAAAAAGTTATAATTAAATATGGTTATCTTAACTCAAAATATCTGTTCAATAACCAGCTGAGTTAATGATAAAAATTATTCACTGGGTCATCTGCTTAATCGCACGTGTAGATCTAAAAATCTTCTTCCCATTAGATTAGCATTGGAACTTCAAGGTACAATGGGGCGAAGCCCAGGTAACTTTAGATAATTCTGGTATTTTTCCTTGCGTCCTTGGCCCTCAAGCTTTAAAATGAGCCATCATACATTACCCTATCTTTCTTCTAACTCCAGATATTTCGTGGGGACCGATTCGCTTACGGAATTATATATATATATATAGATTCTCCTCAAGATAAATATAGGGAAAGATTATGCAGGTATGCTGCCATGGGGGACATTAAAGTAGGTTTTTAGTATAGAAAAATTTATTTAGACCATATAAAGCCATATAGTAAGTTTCATCAATATCTGTCCATAAATAAAAGAGTTTGCTTATTCTCCATAAGATTAACATGGGAAAAGAGTATGCAGGTTTGCTGCCATGATAAGTACAAAAACCAAGATTTTTACCTTAAATGGGTAAATCTCAACCAAATGAAGCTAAATACCAAGTTTCATCCAAAAATATTGGTTAATAAGTGAAATATTAACACATCCTTATTCTCCATAAGATTAACATTGAAGCCCCAAAAGACAATGTACTGTCTTTAGACTTTGTAATATCTCGGTAACCAATGGAGATAGAGCAAAGCTTCAGAATACTAAATTGTGTGTTTTTTGAGCTAAATCCAATGGTCAAAATAAAAATTTAAAATCTTTAAAATTTACATATGAAAAATGCAAAAAACCCATTTTTGGGGCACAAAACCCCCCAAAACCACCCCTTCCGGTAGGTCGATATGTCTGGTTTTCGAACTCATCCAAATAAATGTAGGATTACACATCTCTACCAAATTTGGTGTCGATCGGACCATTTTTACGAGAGTTATCGTGTCTAGGGACACATACATACATATATATAAATTTTAATGACTATTATTTTTGGTCTCTGGGCACCACAAAACGAAAAAGTAACATGGTCCCGAGCTTAGGTCTTACCATGAGACCTACAGTAATAGCTTATTCCCTATGGGAAATTCGCCAAAACAAATTGGTGAAAGGTTTTAGTTTTTGCTACGTTATAGTTCAATCAAGATATGTTTTCATTAAAATTTAGTGTTTTTTAAATCAACTCATGATTTTTATATTCCTTGTAATAAAACTTCCCATATATTCCCTATAGTTCGACTTTTCGATAGTTTGACACTCTCTTAGTCCACAAATAGTCGAACTATCGAGGTTCTACTGTACATATTTTACAATATATAGGCTACCGTACTATCATTGTTTTATAAATTTTTTGAGGTAAAACATCATTGAAATTTTATACAAACAAATGCCGTTTAATCAATTATGTTATTGGAACAACTTGTTACAATATTACTTCAAGAGTTCATTATTTAGAGCCAGTACAGCTTTTAAAGAGAGCATACTATATCACTGATAACACACCTTGCTTAGAGTGAAGCGGTGAAGAGGAGAAGGTAAGGTAATTGAACGAAAACAGTCCAAGTGAAGAAGAAAGTGATGGGATATTCACATGTGAATAATAAACACAATGAATGCCATTGCCAAGGAAAGTGTGAGAAGTTCTTAACAAATGGTTCTTACCACCACCACCACCACCATCCTACAGGCTAATTAGCAACTCTGATCCAAGGGACAATCTGAACAGCAACAATCATTACCTCTTCTACTTTAACATGAATTAGGTGGAGTCAATACTTAAGCAGAAGCTACTTTTTATCCTAAAAATATATTTCCAGAACAATTATTTCTTTTCAAAATGAGTTAAATGCAAATTTATATTACACCTGTAAAGCTAATTACTTTTTAGGCACTAATTATTTTTTGACTTGATACAATTAATTTTCAATTTGAGAAAAAGGTTGTATCGTACATCATTTTACATATCTCAGTTTGATGTTTCATCACCTTAAACATCATTCCCAAACAGTGCGGTTATATTTTAATTTTAAGTTGATATCGAAAACCAGCACTGTATGTTGTCTCTCTACAGCTTGTGGTTACTTTTAATTCTATACTAAACTTAGTTTTCAGGTAACATTTTTTCAACCCGGTAGGGAAAAACTGGGCAACGCTCAGCAATGGGGAACATCAGTGATCAATTTTCAGCAGCAACATTGTTAAATCGTTTTCCATTTAACTTTCAAAGAATGAAGATTATTTACAGGAAGTCATAGACTGATAATCAAATTTTGAGAGTAGGCAGAATTTAGCGGTTGTACCTTCTAGGCTTTGGTCTGACGATCTCATGACTGCCTTCGACAAGACCAACGGGGCTGCGATAGTGATCAGGGTCACGGAACTCTGGCATGGGATGCACTTGGGCTGGGCTAGCAGTCATCATACAACCACCTGCAGCAAACAAATGTCACAGAATTTAAGACAGACAGGATTATGACAATAATTAGTTAATTTCTTTAAGGCATAATGCCAATTGTTGTGGCCGAATTGTCTTGGAACCTAGTTGGCCTTTATTGTGCCCAGTTTGTTGTCATCATTCAACAACTGAGAACCATATTTAAGAGCAACTTACAGGCTATTTTATTTGCCAATACTATAATCTGAGTGTAGTTTGTATGTATGTTTACTAATTTATCTAAAAAAAAAAAAAAAAAAAACTGGTAAAACGAGTTTCTACAAATGTTTGTAAATAGCTTAGGGTCAGTTCCAAATGGACTGTCAGGGATTGCAGACCTAATATACACAGACCATTGCAGACCTATATTCATCAGACTAGGGATCCTCAGTCATAAACCAGTTCATACTCCTCAACTTACTATATATTAGGAACAACCTTCCATCTTTTACTACAAGAGCCGATCAACATAATTACAACACTAGAAACAGAAAATGTTTGGACATCCGGTTTTGCTGACTGCCAAAAGAAAGACTGCAAACCAATCCTCTCTATGAAATTCTTTAACAAGCTCTCAAGCTCTATCAAGGATTTGGAACAGAGGAAATTTGAAGCTAGGATAAAGGACTGGCTGAAGAAAAATCCATTCTACTCGCTAACCGAGTACCTTGCGGCTGACTTGATTGGTATTTAGGCCAAAACACCTGCCGCCCCAAACTCAAAAACAGTGAAGTTGTACATAAAAGGTTTTAAATATTAGATTAATTAAAGTAGTTAGTTCTTGATTTTAAATTGTGACGCAATCTATCCAGTCATTACTGGTCATCGATGAAGAAGGAGGTATCAAGGAATCAAAAATTGAACTGGCAAGCTCAAGATTATGAGGTGGGCAGACAACTACACTTCAGTAAATTCCAAATCTCCTAACATCTAACACACAAATAAATAGAACTTGCAGAGTGGTAAATGGAAAAATATTAAAATTATTAGTAATCTATAAGGATTGAATAATTTTTTGATTGATTTTTTTAGATCCCATTCTTATTCCTCCTGCTAGCAATCACCAATCTAACGATCTAACCAATCACAATCACTGAAGACTAAAACACCTCTTTAGGTAACATATCACTTAAGGGTGCGCTCTACCTCGGCGTCAAAATCGTCGAGCGAGACTGTTAACTGCCGCTATTCGCGGAAACTCACATTTTGGAAAATATATGACGGGTGATTTTAAATTTTGTTACTTTAATGCTTATTTTGGTTTCAGTGTGAAATCAATCGGTGGTCTAATAACGATGTTTTTTAAATTGCAGCCCTTTCGCATCTCCCTTCTTGCATCGTTATCCATAAACTTTTTACCAATCTTATTGCAGATTCTTGTTCTTAAGATTTGTACTATTGTATCGTCTTATTTTTTCTTAAAAAATTGTTTTAATACGTTAAAACTTGATACAAAAACGCTTATTTCAACATTATTAGCAAGCACCCTGCTTAGTAATTTAAATTAATATCGAAATTTTAAGACGATAGCGGAATACAAAATTATATTACGAAAAGAATGACACCAAAATATTTTAAATCGGTTTACAACTGGGGCGACAAACACGGAGATTCTAAACCCTTGCATCCGCGCGCAGCAGATGGGTAGAGCGTACCCTTAATTCTGTTATTTTGCTTTATCTAATTCAAATTTGGTACAGGGGTGTAAGCTAGCATTTAACTTACTTGAATGAGTTCGTGACCCAGTATGATCGAACAATGGGGTTTTATGGGGTTCAAAAGGGTCAAAAAATAGGTTTTTGGCATTTTGGACCTTAATTTTTAAAATCCAACAATTAGTACAACAAAGAGCCCAAAACATCAACACTTTAGTACTTTCAATTGTTAACTTGGGCTTAAATGGATACGGAGAAAATCCAAAAATGTGTTTCCCATGTTATTCTTATAGGAAATAAACAAAACCTTCTATCTTACTTGTTTATGTATATATCTTGATAAAATTTGGTATGTACATTAATCATACCAGGGAGGGTTTTGAAAACTTATATTTGCTTACAAAGCCCAAATGGCGGCAAACCTACATACTCACCCACCCCCATGGAGTTTATGGAGAAAATGAAAAGAAAACCATAGTTTAGTAAGATTTGGTATGAGTACATTTACTAGGTATGGTTTAACTTTTATTTCCTTACAAAACCCATATGTTACAAAAACCCATATCTACGTAACTCAATCCCATGGTGTTTTGGGGGGAATAGAAAAATACCAAAGTTCCGTTGGAGATTCGCTGAGTACGCAGGTCTGCAGAGACGGAAGTAATTTTTGTTGTATCAACGCCAGAAGAATTTTGTTAAGCAAAGCGATCAAAACTTCTCAAAGGGGGCATCCCGGAGATCGAATCCCCATGATCTTTTTAACTGAATTCCAATTCGGCTAAACTAGGAAGACTTCGTTAATTTTTTATTATTTTAGAGGAATTTTTGTAATGTTGTTTTAAACTTTACATTTTAAAACTGTAACATTAAATTTAATTTCTGGGTGCAGAACATTAATAAGCATGTTAACACTGTAATGCTTTCGCTCAGAAATTAACAATCACTTATCAGGATAGCAGATTGAATGGCCCTTCGCTTCAAACTGTCAAAGCAGATGCGACATAAGTGCGGTGTGGGGGGTGGAGGGGGGAGGTCACTGATAACCGAAGGCGGGTTCAAGGTCAGCAGCGTGGCGCGGCGCGGCGTGACGTGACCTTGGCGTGGACAGCGCATGGGTATTCCGACCCTCATGCCACAGCACCGGGAATTGGACCAAATTCACCGGGTTTTTGTGACCGACAGGCGGGGAATGCCGCCGAGGCGCGTCGAGTCCCAGCGACAAAAATGCAACGCGTCCTCGTCAGCGCGGCTCTTGACAATCAAATTATTTATTTTGGAGAAAAGGTCGAAACACAATTATATTTTTTGTCAGGTGCTATAATTACCAAAACGTCTAATTTGCACTCGCTTCTTTACCACAGGTATTAAAAAATTGTTCTCTTTCTTAACGTTACCACGATTGGGTAGGCCTCGGTAGGTCTACTTTGAGGTCAGATAACTTTACATATTAATTATAGGGCACTTTACTCGTATTAGGGTATAGAATGGGATATGCATGGAAAAATTTGTAGAGAAAGGGGATATTTTGAAAATATGTATTCAATAGATCTAAAACAAAGTAAGGAAACTATATAAACATTGTTACCTAAATTACGCGGACCTCACTTAAAATATAAGACAATAAAAGACAGAGTAAAAGATAGACAACATTTTAATTTTGTTGGACTCGTAAATCTTGTGATTTCATTCTTAATTTTGAAATCTCTCCTGCTTCATAAGTTTTACCAGTTGAAGTTCATTGATAAATAACGGTGCGTTGTTGCATTTTATGGGCAACTTCCTTCTCAATTTTTTTCATTCCAAAGTTGGGACAGTTTTATCAGAGTAAAAAACAACATCCTTGAGCTCTGTCGACAGAATGAAATCAAGTGTTGCTAATATTAAATCTTGCGACCCAACACCACGGTGTCTTAGTATATATCATGAATGTTGTTGTTGTCATATACTGACACCGTCTTCAAGTGTTGCTTCGAAGAACGCGATGTCAATTACCGCGAAGTGGCAAGTTATCGTCGGTTTAGATTTGGCAGTCGGCAGAACATCTGCGTTGCCGGTGCGGAGGCGGGCGCCGTTGTATTGGATCTCGGATCACTAATGTCGGAAGAGAAAGGCCCCGGAGTAACCTTGACAAATACTGTCCAGTGGCATTCCAGAGCCTCCACTCGTGGCTGACGGAGCCGGGTCGCTCCTCACTCCTCAGTCCTCGCCCCACCGGGCCACTGTAGTGCTCTCTGCTCTGGCTCCCTCGCCACTTGGCTGTTGTCAGCTTATAGTGTACCCGGCACCTCAACTCGCGGCCGACGGTGCCGGGTCGAGCCATGGTTGCTCATCACTCCGTAGTCCCTACAGAGGTGCTCTTTCTCCCTCGCCACGTGACTGTCATCAACCTACTGTAACTTAGCACATTAACTCGCGGGAAACCAGACAACAACATGAGTTCGCTAAGAAAAAAAAACAACATCGGCGCCATCAATGATTTGTGTTTATTTGGGCAGACACAATCTCCCTCGCTCTCCCAATATAGAATTTTCCATCAGCATGCCATGGGATTCCGTATGTAGGTTTGCTGCCATGGGGTCAGCAATTTTAAAATTGACAGTAAAAAAATTAAGATAAAAAATGCTAAAAACCCATAAACCCCCTAGTAAAATTTAACTATGGCTTTTGTGGAGGGAGATCAGCAATTAATTGACAGTTCCCCTAACCTGAAAGGCCTGCACTTTTTGTTTTCAATGCAGGTAAAGCACCGGCCTCCGGAATAACGTGACTTCTGAACCACGGGAGCGGTCGAACAATCTTTTCGTTCCCGGGCCAGGAGTTGAAGCCGGATGCACTTGATGATACCCCGGAGCTCTACCACTGAGCTTCGGCCGTTGCCAATAAAACACCCTTCGAACCCTACAAAATTCCGTTTCCATGGTCCCATCACGCTGGTTTTCGAACCTGATGATTGCTGCCCTAAACCTCTTTACCCAGCAATTTCATCAAAATTGGAGGTTCCTTTTGAGCGTTATTTAGCACATTTTTTTTAAAGACTCTGGCTACAGTAGTTTAAATTTTGATTAAGACCAGTCGCCACCAACGATTAAATGGAGTTCCTACAATACGGTACTTTAAAATTGAAGGGATGCTCGCTTTAGCATCCAGACTTCAATTAACATCTGAGCCGATCTTATCATGGTACTGCAGCTAGGCCACTGTACTTTCTCCGCCTCGACACACCGCACCACTCGCTGCGTCACCGCGGGATAATCTTTACATACTTCCCTAATCACTACGCCACTACGCGGTACGCAATTCATGAGTTTTAAAAGCTCCACGCAAAATGCCCTATCGGACACCGTTACACAGTAATTATGGACTATTACGAGTATTTGTTACGTCGTTAAAAAGGCAAAGCTCAAAAGTAACCCTGGTAGTGCCCAATACTACGATTTTACAGGTTTTACTTTTATTTATGAAGCGAGGCTCGATATATAGGGTACGCTATTGGAGCTTTTCATTAAATATCGTACTGTAAATACCAAACGTCATTCGTGTACCGCACTGTGTTTTGAGCTTACTATATACGATGATATAAAAAAGTGTTTTATTGCTTAGATATACTTTGACACAATTAGGACACGTATTCCTTAGACATCGACACCAACACAAAGGTCTGCAACTTTAGGAAAAACAAACACGCTCCTCTGTGTGGAGTGCCCCGTTGAGTTTTACCTTCCTTTTGCGACCCGACTGTCATACACCCATACTGACTCGTTATAATTGTGCGTAATGATTTATGTTCCAAAGGATAGTTGTAGATGAAACCCCTGATTGGTGGCGGTAGGTGGGTGGAGAGTGTATCAGTAAGTTATGTAGGCCGGGCCGGTGTGCAAATGTGTGCCATATACCGGGGTCCGGTCGACATTCCACCGCCACACCGAGATGACTTGACGGGCCGCAACGCTCACGCTCGTTCACACTCACCCTCGGACGAGGCTATAGCTACACTCTACACAGCCGGGCTGTCGCTGTCATGACGCGTCTACGTTTTACTTTGAAATCAGCAATCTTATTTCCTCTATAACAATAAATGTAAATATTATATAGATTAAATTACTTTAAAATTATTTATATAAAAATCATATATTTTGATTTATAGGCCTAAGTCACTATTTTTCCGCATAAATATCTAAGAGCATGAGTTTAGAGTGGGAATGAGTAGTGTAGAGCGGTATTGTTTGAGGTTTGAGGTGATCTGGCGAGGTGGCGGTAAATGTTGACATTGTGCAAGCTAGCTGCTGGCTGACGGTGAATGTGCGAGGTTGTGTTGTGTGGTGGTATGTGCCAAGGATATCGCTCCGGGCTGACGACACTACTGTTCACCCATGACACGCAGGTTGGGTTTACAAGCTGTGCCACGGTCGTCATGATCGCTTACACTAGGATTATGCCAAGTGTTGGTGATACACATGTGCAATATAACGTGATCAGTCGAGACCCGCGCAATGAGCGACCTTGGTACTGAAATTCTCATTCTTATTAATCACTTTATACTCACAAAATGAATGTCTCGTGGTTATCGTGGCAGGGTCGCCATACACCTCGGGCTTGGGTTTTAGCGAATTTCCCTATCCCAATGAGCATAAAAATTGTTGGAAACTGTTTTAAAATTGTTTTAATACAATTTCAAAATATTTTTATATAAGTTTGGTATTAAAACAACTTTAATACAAGTTTTAAATCATTTTAAAATTGTTTTAAAACAAGTTTTATAAACTCATATCAATACAAGTTTTAATGACAGTTTAAACACTTTTAAAATTGTTTTAATACAAGTTTATAAACTCATATCAATACAAGTTTTAATAACAGTTTAAACACTTTTAAAATTGTTTTAATACAAGTTTATAAACTGATATCAATACAAGTTTTATTAACAGTTTAAACACTTTTAAAATTGTTTTAAAATTGTTTTAATACAAGTTTATAAACTCATATCAATACAAGTTTTAATAACAGTTTAAACACTTTTGAAATTGTTTTAATACAAGTTTATAAACTTATATCAATACAAGTTTTATTAACAGTTTAAACACTTTTAAAATTGTTTTAAAATAATTTTGATATCAGTTTTAAAAAACTTGTTTTAATATAAGTTTTCATACGAGCATAAAAATTGTTGAGTACGTACCCACATAGCACACGTTGTCAATTTGACGTCAAAAAGTGATCAAAGTCGTCAAATTGATGTCAAAGTAAAATGAAGTATTGACAAATAGATCAAGTATTAGATCAAGTAATAGATCAAGTATTAGATCAAGTATTGTCAAGTAGATCAAGTATTGACGTCAAAATGATGTAAAAATTTTGCATTCTTAAATTTAAAAGGTAATGTAATAAATTAAGAAAAAAATTTCTTTAAGTCTTTTACAACAAGAGAACATTGTTATTTGTTTAAAACAATTGAACTCGTTAAAAACTTGACATCATTTTGATGTAAAAATTATGTAAAGTATTTGATCACACAGTCAAAAGTTTTACATCAATTGAGATAACTGCAATTTGTTAAACATTTACACATGAAACTAACATGTAAGGGAACTCTAGTTTAAGACCTATTTGGGAAGACATAAAAATATATAGGCCACGGAAAATGCGTTTAATTTGATCAACGCAAAGAAACTTGGGTATCAACTGGCCAAGTAGTGTAACAATTATCGTATGAAGCGGAGATCAGCGTGGCGTAGTTGGTAGGGTTGCGGCTTGGGATCCTAAGGGTCATGGGTTCAAATCCTGCCAGCGGCAGATACTTTTTGCAGCTTTAAAATGTTTTGATAACAGTTTTAAAATGTTTTGATAACAGTTTTTAAATTGTTTTGATAGCAGCTTTAAATAGTTTTGATAACAGTTTTAAAATGTTTTGATAACAGTTTTTAAATTGTTTTTATAACAGTTTTAAACTGTTTTAATAAAAGTTTTAATATTGTTTTAATACAAGTTTAAAATATTTTAAAATTGTTTTAATAGAGTTTTGAACAATTTTTAACTCGTATTAATACGCAAACGTTGTTAACTTTACTTATATTGATAACAGTTTTAATACGAGTTTGAAACTTATTTTAAAACAGTTTTAAACCCATTTTTTGCTCATTGGTATAGGGAATACGCTATTACGGTAGTAGCCATGGTAAGACCTAAGCCCGGGACCACTTTACTTTTTCATTTTGAGGTCCCCAGAAGCCAAAAACACCATTCGTTCATTTTCATATATATGTATATATATATATATATATATATCTATATATCTATGTGTCCGTGGTACTGATAACTTTTGAAGGGGACCTCCGATTTTGATGAAATTTGGTATGGTGGTGTAAGACCAGGTCTATTTTCATGAGTTCGCGAACCAGCATTGTCAGGTTATGGGAACGGGGTTTTATGGGGTTTCAAAGGGGTCAAAAATGGGTTTTTGGCATTTTTGGACCTTAATTTTTAAAATTCATCAATTTTAACTGAAACCATTTAAAAGAGCTTAAAAAAACAAACAATTTGGCATTTTGAATTTTTATCAAAGCATAACTGGTTAGGGGGCAAATCCAAAAATGTGTTTTCCATGTTATTCTTATGGGAAATCAAGAAAACCCTATATCTTACTTATTTGTTGACATAACTTAGTCCCATATGGCGGCAAACCTACATACTCACCCCCATGGGGTTTATGGGGAAAATAAAAATTGTCAGAGCTTGATACAATTTTGTGTTTACATTTACCAATTTATTGATTAACTTAGATTGTCTAACAACGCCCCATGGCAGCAAACCTACATACTCGATCCTATGGTGTTTTTTTATGGGGAAAGTAAATAATCTGAGATTCCATTGGAAATTTGCTGAGTACGCAGGTCTGCTGCGACGGGGGTATTATTTAAATATCCGAGAGTCCCAGAGAGAACCATCGAGATGCTTTAGTTGAGCTGATTTTAGGGAAAGCATATAACAACACTTTTTTCAATATACAACCCAAGAGTAACCACCAGTAAACCAGATTGGTTTATTATAAGGGTTACTGTATATTATCTACAATAGTTGTTTGGGGAAATTATGTCCACTATGTCTTGATCAAAATTGCCCCACGTGCGCGTCTGAGAAAATCCGCAGTAAAATGTTATCCTACTACAGTAATAATAAATGGTAAAGTGAGTTTGTTTGTAGTGGAATCGCGCGAAAAACACTCGGAGGTATTACCCTAACATTCTGTGAGAATAAAGAACAAATTTCAGAGATTGCTAAAGTTTTTAATTATTGCCTTCATGAGGGCCCCGCCCCAATGGCTTTGCAAGTTCTTGTGTCATTATTGTATACGCATGTTTTATTAGATTGATGCTTAAACGGTTTATACAGATGATCGATTAACGAGCCGTATAATTCCAGTGGTGAGCTATCAGAGCGAACGAGCTCACCCCGGGGACGGGGGACTGGATCGGACGATCTCGCTCACTGATAGTTATAATAAGGGAAATATAAACGCGAGCAAAGCCACGGGTAAAAGCTAGTAAAGTGATTAATGGGTAAACGCGGAAGCACCGGTAACTACGTCCTCGTGTGCGGGAACCTGTGCTGTGACGCTCTCTCGGTGTTTCAGTTTTGCACCAGAAAATTAAAAATACAAACTATGGAAAAATTACGTGGCATTTTTGTACTGTACGAAATTTTGTTGACAGGGATTTTTCAGTAAATCTATGCTTCGTTTGTATTAACAGACATTAAAGATAGAAATAAATGCCACCACAAAGTAACTTTTTCAGGGATTCCACACAGAAATGGTGGTTCACCCTCGTCCTCAAGATATGACGACATTACGCTGCAGATCACCACTGGCGCCGACTCCATGGGGCCCGAGGGGCTCGAGCCCCCCCCAACAATTTATCTAGGGGGGCTCAGCCCCCCCAGACCAAAAGATGTCAAGTTAAAATTTACATTCGCGGCTCCCGAGGGGCTCGAGCCCCCCCCAACAATTTATCTAGGGGGGCTCAGCCCCCCCAGACCAAAAGATGTCAAGTTAAAATTTACATTCGCGGCTGCCGTGATTTAGTGTAAAAGTAAAGGGTTTTGTAAAACAGGTATTTTTATATATTAAAATAACTTTTTACTTTAACACATTTTATTATAGCAAATGAAATAATATAACCCCTGTAAATTAAAACCCCCTTTGAAGTACAATAATTAAAACGCACATGGATATTACGGTATTTCCTTTGTATATTGTTCTAGAACAAGTAACCTACCCGAGCGTTTTTTCTTATTCATTTTCTTTACTTAAAATTTTGTTTTTACGGAATACTCTATGTCCAGATTAGGCTACTAGATTATCATTGGTTGGCAGAAATTTGAAACTTTATCCTGCTGTTTCAGGGCTTCACTTCGGGCTTGCTTATCAATGCCACTAAATGTGACAATCAGTAAATGACATGTAACGTAAATGCCGTAACGTAAAAGTACTATTTTTAGAGTTGTGAAACGCATAGCAAGGAATTTTCAGTTCGATGCATGGAATCTATAAGGATAAGCCTTCTGCATACAATTTGACAATCGCATTCGGCCACCTGATTTTGTCCTCATCTAAAAATTGGTCGCGTTCACGCGCACTAATTGGTGTGATCGGGGTTTACTCATCGATAACCGATACCTTTTTAAAGGCTTTTTACACTCGATTTACTCCTTGACGACTACCACGGTAGTCACAAAAGTAGACTACCACCGTTTCTCTTAAGGGATTTAGCTCACCTATCCAGATGGAGATGCACCAACCAGTGGACCGAATTCCAATCCTGATTAAACCGATTATTGCTAGTGAACTTGACCGTTGAGTGAAGAAGGTTAAGAAAGTCAAATCAACACTGTAAATTGTTTTCAAATAAGATTATTATATACAATTTTAAGAGTGTGTAAAATGAAGACTGCAAGATATAAGCCCCATTTAAGTTTTCTCATTGACTATAAATACTGTACAAAATCAATCAGCTTTTTATACAAAATCAATGGTTCCATCTTCCATGTTTTAAGTCAATACCTATTTTCTTTTTTCTTCATTATTTTTTATAAGTACATTAACTTTAAATATGTCAGAAACAACGTAGGCCTAACTGCCTTAACTTAATAAATGAAGCTAGAGTTGTTTACAGAAAAAATTGTTTCAATATTAGACTTTTTATCGTAATACTGTAAAGAAAACTTCATAACATACTATACTAAATCAAGAAAATAATAAAATTAAACTAATTCTAAAAATTCAAAAAAATTTCTGAAAGTTTATATTTGGCTTATGAAGTTTTAGAAGTAATTTTTCCCCAGATCTTAAAAAAAGTCAACTGGAGACTGGGGACGGATTTCGTATTTTATTTATTATGTTGAGGTTTTAATTGTTTTGAAAATGATATTTATAAGTTACGTCGTTTTCTTTTTTCTAATGTAACTTTGTGTAAGCCTGTTTTGTAGTGTTCAAAAAAATAAATTGTACCAAAAACATTTTTGTTTGATTATTTTATTCAGCAATGTGATAGGGTATAGGCTATCTGACTGTTTGCTAAACAAGAAACTTTGAGCCAATTTATTTTATGAATAAAATTGTTCCAATGGACTGATGCTGCAAGTCTACCAGACACCAATTTGAGTTTTATCATCTTATTGCTTAATTTCTTTTCTTACGCTTAGAACATACAACTCAAAACATAATTTTCGAGTTTAACCTAGAAGGCAAAACCATTGACTATGTACACTAAAACGGCATTCGGTGGACAGAGTTACAAATAAAAAGAATAGATTAAAATGGAATGACGTACTAGGGTTATTATTAGCAAACGAGGGTTTGTTGTTTTTAATACATAAAACACTCTTATAAAATAAGTTAAAACAAGGTTTATATGAACTTAAAATTATGCATTATCAATTATTAAGAAATTTTAATAGGAGAGTTATCAAATTTTTTCTAATTTCTTCGAGCCCCCCCAATAATTTTTGAAAGTCGGCGCCCATGCAGATCACTATGCTAACCAAGCTCTACTCACTACAAAACATTTCAAATATCGTGTTACAACGGTTTATTTTATTGGATGAGCTTAGCTATTTGGTTGGCATTAGTTTTTCAACTTCACCCCCGTTAGCATGTCGAGGGATTGACGACACGTAGCCAATCAGGAGACGAGCACACGAGGAGGTGGTATGAGGTGATGTAGGATGTGGCTGCGAGCGATTCGTTTGAAAAACATAGTATAATGATTGTTGTGCGGCGCAGGCGCGTGGAGGGGGCTGGCACGGTAGCCGTCCTTATAATGGTGTTACAATTAGGCTGCTGGGGGCATTCCATCGCGGGTCACGGCCGGTCGCGGCGCCTGCGCCCAGACCCGGCCATACATGCGGTTCCGACACAGAAGGGTGGAACATGCCTAACAAGTAATCGGTAATTGGTTTGCCTCCAATATCATTCATATTTTACTGTTGTATGAATACTCTGTTTGTGAAGGAATTTTAAGATTAACACAGATATTCGAGTAGTACCGCTGAATCTAATAGACAAAAAATAACGAATAATAATAAAAAAAAGCAGAATGGCTAGGTAGCTAGGTGGTTATATTGCTCTCCATTAAATCTAAAGGTTACCGTGTCGATATTGAAAAAGTTAGTGGCTTTTTAAAGGTTCGATTTCACACCAAGTTGCCCTTTGTAATTGGGCTAATAATTAATTATTCTTTCTAACAACCCGTTAGAACGGGGTTAGGACTCTCAAAAACGTTAAGAATGCTACTGTCGTGGAAACAAACAAAATATAAATAAGAGAAAAAATCGCCACAGGGAATGCGGGTATGAGAAAAGACTTGTTTCAATTCGTCGTGAGGGCCAGGGCAGTGGGGACGGGGCCGGGCACGTAGTACCAGGATAATGATGGCCGTGGGGTGCGGAGGGCGGGGCTGCAAGGACGGTCGTGCCTGGCGATGTGTCACGACCACGACCACCCTGGCAACGGGCGACAACCAGGCGACAACCGGCCGACAAACAGGCTACAAGGTGCAACGGTTGTCTGCTAAATATTTCGTAGAGATTTGTTTTATAGACCTCTTTCCTCAAACTCTTGAATATCCAAAGTCAAAGTAAAAAGTTAGCTTAACTAGGCTAAAAGCGAAGGCTAACAGACGAGAAAGGCAAGCAGCTCAGGAAAAGCAGCCTGGACAGGTCATTATTGTTAGTGGTTAATTCTAGCATTGGGCCTATATTATATTCAGTGGCCATAAAATATCTATTAAATATCCTGAGCAGATTGCCTGGATTAAATCTTTAACGTGTTGCTTTTTGGAATATTTTGTTGACGAGGGGTTTGAAATCAAACAAAACCACCATCCTGAAAATTACTTGAAATATGAGGAAACAATTGAACACCTCATTTATAATTTTATTAATAAGTTCAATGTATTAAGCAAAAAGGAAAGACAAGTAACAGGACCTGGATAGCCTGATTTATGTAAAGCTGTGAGATATGATAATATTTCACTGTTGTTGTCGTTTGACGAATTGTATAGCTTAAGAGTCATCTTCAGCTTTGGGCCAGAAGCCCATTGTTGCGCAGTCGGCAATGTTAACCATACGTCTTTTATGCAAAACATGATATTTTATTCACCTGCTCGGACGCTGTTTTTCAACCGATTTCCTTTAAACTTGGTAAGTGTTTAGTTGAATAGTTATATTAGGTCCCTCATACCTCAAAATATGAAAACTTAAAAATATTACAGTACTGAGGAAAATCGATTTACTTTGCGACGTCCAGAGAGTAATATTTGTTGTTTTTTTTAATTTTGAGGTATGAAGGACCTAATTTAACTATTAAACTAAACACTTACCAAGTTTAGAGAAAATCGGTTGAGAAACGACGTCCGAAACAGGAGAATAAAACACCATGTTTTGCATAAAAGCCGTATGGTTAAAATTGCCGACTGCGCAACAATGGGCTACTGACCCAAAGGTGAAGATGACTCTTAAGAAAGTTCTCAGGAATTTTCGGAGGGTATTTTTGAAAAATCCCTTACGAATTAGAAAGAGGGACTTTTTAATCTCGGTACCTCGGCCTGAAATATCACGGCATTGCTTTACAATGGTTAAAAGTGGACTAGACGTGGACGGACAGTACGGACACCCGTCCGCAGAAAGCGCTTCTAGAAATCTATGTCACAAAAATTATTCAATAAAATGCAAATTGAATGTTTATGAATTGCACGACAGTTAGAAAAATACTGAGTGATGAAATTCCTTTTTTTTTTAATTTCTTTCTAGTAACAGTAAATTTTGTGTATATTTCATATACAACTAAATAATCAGATTAAATTTAATATAATCTGATAACAAATCAAAAATGTAATCTCTGTGTTCAGTAGGTCTTGTGGTTTATTTTATTGTCAAAAATGAAACCTTGCCATTTAGGCCTATGCATTCAAATGGGCGATCATTCGAGTGGTTGTATCCTTTGGGGTGTGTATTGTTTTTGATTCGGTAAAAAATGTGTCAATCGATGATGACAGGGACGGCTCTAGGATGAAAATATTGGGTACCTATACAACTTTATGGGGTGTTAATTTATTTTAATTTAAAGATTTATTTTTAAACATAACTCGTCATGGCGGCGCCGCGCTGTTGCTATCTCATTCATTAGCTTTGTCAAGTTGTGAATCGTATTTTGCAACCACTATAGGGTCCTATATTTATTTTCTCATAAGTTTTACGTTTACTTACACAGAAAGTTGTAGGCCAGAAAGTTGTAACGTAAATTAAATTTATTGTTGAAACTGAACTCAAATTGCTTCAATTCAAATTTCAATTTCATTTAAACTCGTTTAAACTACGTTTAGTAGCTTGTGACAAAACCAACATTATTATTGGACTGGCAGTTGCCTCTACACTACCTTGCCGATCCGATGTTTTAGCTGCTCATGTGAAGTTACTTATTTGATTCTTTGTGGTGCTTCCTATGGCTTAAAAGGTATTCAATTAAAAAATACACAGATCATAAAAGCATTTCGTACTTGATATAGAGACACCAACGTAATCTTGTACGTATTCATTTTAAGGTGAATATGAGGCTGTCACTAAGTGGCGGGAGGGTGAGGGGCGGCAGGAAATGGATATAGCCTCCAGGCCGCAAACTCATAGATCCGCCGATCCGCCCTTCTTTAAATAACGATGCGCGTCAAAGTTTTCGAATGGGCAAAGATAAAATTAGGTTTGTTGTCATCTTCAGTGATCAAATCTGCTATGCCATGCGTTTGTTTCCAGTACAGCCAGAACGTCGACTGCTAGCTGCTAGTTCGTAGCCGTAGCAGCACAATACAAGTAGGCCGCCGAGAGGAATGCCGACCCGGGGCTTCACTCACTTTCAAGGACATCATCCAACTGACAAGGACTCTTCTTCAGCACCCACGTCTATTTTAACACTTACTGTGATCGAATCGTAAAGCTATTTGAGTATACCACCATTAAAAATAATGTAAATTAATTATTTTTTTATAACCAACTATTGCTTTAAGAAATTAGGTTATATTCCACAAATTACCTGAACGCTTAGTCAAAGAAAAATTGTCCCTACCGCTGTATGGGAACAACCACATTGAAACGTACGCAAAACAGTTCATTTCCACTTTAATTGCATTCCAGCTCCAAAGCGGCAATGTACATTACCGTTTCTAAATCAAATAGATATTTAAGGTCAGCTGTTGTTGAAAAACATACCACAGCTGTTCGTCAATTGTTGTCGTTGAGTAATTGCAGTTTTTGTTGTTGTTTCTTTTGGGGGATTCCATTATATCGCACTACTTGGCCGTTTCCTCTAAGGTTGTAAGGTGAAGAAAGACTGGTTGCGACCATGTTTGAGTGTAGAAACGATGTTATTTCATGGGACAAAAAAAGATCCTCTATCAGAATGGATATAAGGGGAAAGACCAAAGGTGGTAAAAAGGTCAGTGAGACATTTTATTACGGTAGAAGATGTAAGACCTGGACAAGATAGGCAAAAGAGAAGCGGGAGTATTCGTCCACAATAGTGAGAATGTATCAGTTACGAGAATTCGAAGGGTCAGGTCCCTTGAAGTCAATATTTAGTCGCTTCATTGGAGCCTTAGCTTTGATAATATGACCTTCAGGCCCGGATTAACACTTCTTGACGCCCTAGGCCAAAGGCCACAATTACGCCCCCCACCCCCGAAAAAAAACAAAAAAAAACAATCCGATACATTGACTTATTTTAATTCTATTTACTTTGGCTGTAGTATAAAAGCACAGAACTATTAAAAGAAAGTGATGATAGGCATTTTCGTCACTTTACTCCAAGGACGTATTTGAAGCAAATAACGGAGTTATTGTGATTTTTCTGTTGAAAAACAATGATGTTGCATTAAAATTTGTGCAAATTTAGGTTATTTTAAGAGAAAAATCGCAATAACTCCGTTATTTGTTATCATATCCTTCCAAACTTGGTATCCTAAGTTACATAATTTGATTTGTCAATTTTTTAGTCACTAGTAAAAATTTTGAAAAAATTACAGTTTTTGAGATATCTGAGCTTACAAATTTAAAGTGGCCGCCAGGCCGCCATTTTTAAAATACACATCGGAAAAAAATAATAATAATTTTCTCTGGAAATGGACATTGGTGTGATAAAGATTCATGCCAAAACTGAACTCAATACAACCATCCGTTGTGGAAATAAAAATTAGGCCTAATATGTGTAAAAACAAAATTTCGGCTGTGTGGGTAACTGGCGGCATTTGGACTTTATTACTATGATTTTCAAATTTGTTTTTGGGCCAGGAACAATGGCCTAAACTATTGGCAGGGAATTCTGAAACACCCTGTATAATTGTAATACAGGAATAAATTTAAATCCAGGGCAAAGGAACAAGGTCAAGGCAAACCTTACAAGGCAACGGTCAAGGCAAAGGGGTGATATTTACCGTGAATTAGGGGAATTTACCGCTTGTCGGGGGCGCTCTTTACCGCTGACCACACGCGCTATTTATGCGTATTATGGGCGCTCTTTACCGGCGGTCGGAGGCGTGATTTAACTCAATGGTGATATTTCCCATCGATTACAGGGCGATGCTTACCTCCAGTCTGGGGTGACTGGGGGTCCTCTAGTTCGCTTGAATAATCCTTTCTTCTTTCTATTTTGCCGAATATTCTATTTAATCTTGTTATAAAAAGAATTTAATAAAAAAATTTGAAAACCCAAAACTAAATTATATTTGCAGTTAAATAATTTTTGACTGAATGTAGTATAAAAAAGGCCCGTTTGACGCCCCCCTCTCGGCCGACGCCCTAGGCCATGGCCTAGGTTGGCCTAGTGGATAATCCGGGCCTAACCTTGATATTTAACAAATTGAGGCTTGATTTCGGCACACACAGGACACTCAGTTGTCATTCTTCTGACCTCTTCAAGAGAGTAGGGCAAATTCTCTGATCGAAGCCAGTGGAACATCCTGGTGACCCCAGGATGGCACATCATCTCATGAAGTTGGTATTTGTTGTTGCTGGTTGCTACACATGCACGAGATAACATGTCAGCCTTGACGTTTAGAGATCCTGGCCGGTAAACTATTTCAAAATCGTATGGGGACAGTTCCAACCTCTATCTCATCACTTTGTCATTTTTTATTTTGCTCGATTGTTTTTTATTGAAAATAAACGACAATGCCTGTTGGTCAGTGACTAGTTTAAATGGCTTTCCCAAAAGGAACACTCTCCATTTACGAAGGGCTTCCATTATTGCTGCAGCTTCCTTTACAATCGCCGAGTAGAATTTCTCACTGTTTGTCAACGTACGTGAAAAGAAAGCTACAGGTCGACTATCATGGCTAAGCGTTGCTGCAAGGGCGAAATCCGAGGCATCTGTCTCTACAACAAGGGGAGAATGGTGACTAATAGTCGTAATGACAGCATTGGCGATATTTGTTTTGATTGTTTCAAAATCCTCCAAAACCTCGTTGGTAAGGGAAACGTACTGCATTTTGTGAGTCTGTGGATTTTATCAGAAAATCGGGGAACCCACTTAGAGTAATAGGCAAAACAACCAAGAACATGTTTGGGTGAGGCACGGTCCTTTGGTGCTGGCAGATCAAGCAAAGGTTGCATTCTGTCGAAATCAGGTTTTATGGTTCTTAGCCAATAATATTTTATGGTCCTAGATGGCCAAGGATTTTCACCGAATCTTTATAAAATGAATATTTTGAGTCGTTAATAACCAACCCGTATTTCTTGGCACACATAATAAATTTTCTGAGATTCGTGTCATGATCAGCTTGTGTTTCTCCACAGACCGTAATATCATCAAGGTAGGCAAATGTTCCCTGTAGATTTTCATCTTGTATTATTTTGTCAATAATTCGTTGGAAACATGCCACACCATTGGTTACGCCAAATGGTATCCTGGTGAACTCGTATAGCTTCCCGCAAGCTTCAAATGCAGTAAACATTCTTTCGTCTGGGGAAATCGCAATTTGATGGTAGGCCGACTTTAAGTCAATGGTGGAAAATATTCTCAATTAGGAAATTTTATGAACCAAAGTATCAATATTTGGTAGAGTGTAGGCATCTAGTAGAGTAAATTTAATTGTTTGAGAATAGTCAACTACCATCCTCTTCTTATGGTTGTCACTCTTCGTAATTAGTACCTGAGCACGCCAAGGTGAATTGCTCTCTACGATTATACCATCTTCTAAGAGTTTAGAAACTTCCTCCTTAATAAACTGAGAGTCTTCTTGTGAAAAATATCTAGATCTAGTAGCGATTGGAGAATACTCGGGTGAAAGATTTGAAAACAATCTGGGCGGTGTAACGGAAGCAGGGATTGAATTTGAAATCCTAAAAGGGTCAAGATGGCCATCAAAACTTATGTTGACGTCTGAATGATTTTTCATAATGTCATGACCAATCAGAACATCCGCACACAAGTCCTTCATTACAGATAGTTTAACTGTCTGATAGTTATGACCAGACAGCTTAATATCTGTGACAATGAAGCCTTCAAGTTTAGATGTTAAGCCTGTTGATGCTATTGAAACACAGCCAGACTCTGGATGGATGGTGAATCTATGTTTTTTAGCATACTGTAAACTTACGAAACTGTGTGAACTGCCTGTGTCGATGAGACAGGTGGCTATAAGATTGTCTATTTAAATTTTTGATAAAGCCTTTTGGAGAGATGCAGGAGGGCCCGTTTGTGCAGCATATCCTATTCTCGAGGAAGTAGTATGGGTTTTTACAGCAGATCTTGACTTGCATACTTTTGAATAATGACCGATTTTTCCACATCGACCGCAAGAGGCCTCTCTAGCGGGACAGTTATTTATAGGATGGGATTTATACCCGCAGTAATAACAATTCTGATCTCGGTTCAAAGTGTGATTGTTGGGACGAGAGACAGCGCAAACTGCATTGTTAGATTCTACAGAAGAACATGATTGATTGGCAAGTGTTTCACGATCGGAAGGTCGACCAGGAAGGTTGGCAACAAGGGAGTGTAACATCCAGTTAGTGGTATAATTGGGTTGTGTGGAGTATTGGTTTGCCTGTTTTTGAGCAGATTAAAATGTCAGAGCATGCTTTACAGCATCATCAAGGTCTAGGGTTTGATTCTCAAGAAGCCTTTGTCTGATAAGTGACTACTGGAGTCCATTTATAAAGGCATCCTTGATGTAAAGATCTCTATGTCGAGTGGCAGTTACCATAGTAAAGTTGCAGTCTTTACTTAGTACTTGTAGTACATTCAAGTATTGTTTGATATTTTCTCCTGTTTGTTGCCTTCGGATTGCTAGTTGATACCAGGCAAACACTTTACTCTTCTTGGAACGTACAGTTTATATAGGAGTGAAAGTGCATCATCGAAAGTTTTAAAATCTTCAATTAGTTCGTAAATATCCGAAGATATGTTACTTAGAAGGATTTTTTAACTTTTCGGAATCCTCGGTGAATTTAATTGTCTTGAGAAAGTTAGACAATACTTTTTTCCAATGCTTCCATTCTTTTTCAGCATTTGGTGCATTATGGTCTGTGTCAAAACATTTAGGTTTGATATACTTATTTATCACTCAAAAAAAATTAAGTTATTAAAATTGTGGTGAGAATAAATACAGAAAATCTGAAAACTTAGGCTTTTAATAACTTAAAACATTGACATGATGAATAACAGTGAACAATATTTTTAGGAAATACAGGGTGTCACAAAAAAGTGTCCCTGGCTATACATGACCTGATTCTACATGCAAAAATAAGTAAAAAATAAACGGTATCAGATAACTGACACATACTTTCTCCTAAGAATATGAAAAGGTGTTAAAAGCCTCAAAACATTAATGTCTTGATGGCTCAGTCGGATAGCCACCAGGTGAGCAGCACGAGTTTTTGCATCCGAAAAACACATTTTGCTCTATAACTTTTGAACGCGCATTTTCCCGGAGATGCGGCTGGTGTCATTTTATTCGGCATTTTAATCTTAATAAAACACAAAATTTTAATCAAAATCGTTAGAGCCATTTTTGAGAAATTTTGATTTTTTACGTTTTTTGGGGGTTTTGGGGGGTAAACTACCCTTAAAAATCAAAAATTCAAAAAAATGAAAAAAAACGCCTGGAATTATTGTGGGTTTGAACCTACATACCAAGTTTCATCAAAATCGGACCATTGGGGAATTCTCTAGCTCTGTTTACATCCAGACACACACACACACACACACACACACACACACACACACACACACACACACACACACACACACACACACACACACACACACACACACACACACACACACACACACACACACACACACACACACACACACACACACACACACACACACACACACACACACACACACACACACACACACACACACACACACACACACACACACACACACACACACACACACACACACACACACACACACACACACACACACACACACACACACACACACACACACACACACACACACACACACACACACACACACACACACACACACACACACACACACACACACACACACACACACACACACACACACACACACACACACACACACACACACACACACACACACACACACACACACACACACACACACACACACACACACACACACACACACACACACACACACACACACACACACACACACACACACACACACACACACACACACACACACACACACACACACACACACACACACACACACACACACACACACACACACACACACACACACACACACACACACACACACACACACACACACACACACACACACACACACACACACACACACACACACACACACACACACACACACACACACACACACACACACACACACACACACACACACACACACACACACACACACACACACACACACACACACACACACACACACACACACACACACACACACACACACACACACACACACACACACACACACACACACACACACACACACACACACACACACACACACACACACACACACACACACACACACACACACACACACACACACACACACACACACACACACACACACACACACACACACACACACACACACACACACACACACACACACACACACACACACACACACACACACACACACACACACACACACACACACACACACACACACACACACACACACACACACACACACACACACACACACACAGACAGACATCACTCTGAAAACCACTTTTTTGGACCCAGGGGGCACCAAAATGGATAAATTTAGGAACAATTCAAATTTTAAAATTTTGGCGAAACTAATACCTTCTCCATATACACAATAATAGGGGGAAAGGGGGCTCCAAAATGAATATATACATCATCAAAGGAATTGGAAAATTTTTACGAATACAATACTTTCTCCATATACTATGGTATAGGGGGAGAAAGTAATAAAGAATAACAATTTTTGGATTTCGGCTTAGTTTAGCCGTAATCTGCCATTTTGTTTTTTATACATAATAATTTTTATTTCCGTGACTGTTTGTTGTATTAAGTTCATATTTGGCATGAACCTTTATAACAGCAATGTCCATTTTCAGGAAAAAAATTATTATTGTCCGATGTGTATTTTCAAAATGGCGGCCATTTAAAATTTTTAAACTCAAATATCTCAAAACCGGTAAATGTTATCAAAATTTTACAAGAGACAAAAAAGTTGACAAATAAAATTACCTAACTAATGATACAAAATTTGTAAGGATCTGACGACAAATAATGGAGTTATTGAGATTTTTCTACGAGTTATCGTAGGCCCCGGCAGAATCCGCCATGTTGGCCCGTCAAACGGGCTGAGGTCTCGGCCGCGGCAGCTCAGTCCGCAGTAAAACACACCAGCAAATATACTGTCATTAAAAATAGTAATACTGCAGTAATATTGTTGAAATTTTGCATTTACATACTGTAGACCCTTAGGATAACGCTAGTAAACATTAAATTTTTTTAACACATACATAAACTTAGTAATAAATATTTTAATGTGGAATTATAATTTAAATGTTTCAAACGAACATTAAAAAGTTGTCCTGCGGGAAAGTTTTTTATTTTTTGGTCAGAGATTTTTTGTCAGCAGGAAAGTTGTTCATAAATGACCTGATTTAATTTTTAATTTTGCCTTTTTATTCTACGATGTATGGTTTTCTCAAAAATGCAGGTTTAAGAGCAGCAAACGCCGCCGCGCCGCTCAGTCGGTTGACACGAGCCGAGCCGGCCGCTGCCTTATCACTATGCAGTATTTTTCGTTGCTTACAATGTTACTAGCAGGCTATATGTTTTATTTAAAGATCTCCTCATTGGAATTAGTAAAATATATCATCATTTACGAATAAGTCAAAAACCGTACTGACGTAAAAAGGGTTTTATTTACGAATCAAACTTCACCTTTACGTCTAGTAGCGCATTCGGCTATGTTAACCATATACGTGTTTGCTTTTAGGCAAAACATTCTATTTTATTCCCCTGTTTCGGACTCCATTTTCAACCGATTTTCTTTAAATTTTGCATTCGTTAAGTTGAATACTTACATTAGGTCTCTCGTACCTTTAAAGATTGAAAATGTTAAAATATTACCCTCTTCAGCAACGTTGCAAGGTATCTCAATTTTCCTTACTATTAAGATTTTTTCTACCAATACCATTTATTGTTACCGCTATGAGGAACTATATCTAGCTTTAATTTACAAGAAAACATATTTTTTACCACTAAATATTAAAAAAAAACAACGTCATAACAGAGGAATGCTAAGGCATGTTTTCCGTGATTTTACAAGGGCGAAGACAACTCATAACTCTCGTTTATAAAATTAAATACGTAATTTTGGTTAAATAAGTCGATTCATTTTTTTACCAATCAACATTTATTGTCCAAAAAAGCACAGTTTTGTTCAGGTGTTGTCTAACCTTTGACTTATGAAGATTTTCATTACTTAACTTACAATGATGTATTCCTACATAAAAATACTTATTTGCTACTAGATTTATTAATCCTCGTCGAGTTAGCACCTTTTGTTAAAGTTTTGTTAAAGTTAACAACAAAGTTTTGTTAACGCATCGTGTGGTAGCGTAATCAGCGCGGCGGTGTGGCGCGAAGACGCTCGGGATAGGGCCGAGCCGCCATCTTGGTCCGCTTAGTCCCGCCGCCACGACTGCCCCACTGCCGCACGCGCTCCGTGTAGCTGCTCTATTATGTTATGTGCTCGCTGGTAATTTTATTTGTCAACTTTTTTGTCTCTTGTAAAATTTTGATAAAATTTACCGGTTTTGAGATATTAGAGTTTAAAAATAAAAAATGGCCGCCATTTTGAAAATACACATCGGACAAAAATAATTTTTTTCTTGAAAATGGACATTGCTGTCATTAAGGTTCATGCCAAATATGAACTTAATACAACGAACAGCCATGGAAATAAAAATTATTATGTATAAAAAACAAAATGGCGGATTACGGCTAAACTAAGACGAAATCCAAAAATTGTAATTCTGTATTTAGAGTTATTTTTGCATGTAGAATCAGGTCCTGTATAGCCAGGGACACTTTTTTGTGACACCCTGTATAAACATTATAAACAGCTGATTGTTTACACATTTCAAAATTCATCACAGTACTTATATGCAATGATGCAAAGATTATTATTATTATCCATTTCAGACATCAAGAGAAGAAATCTGTTTCCAGGGGGGGGGTGCTCTTCTTGTTGACTATTTTTACTAGAAATCGCGGTTGATATTTATTTCCTTTTGGGAGCGCCCTTTTTACCCCCAATAGGGGTGCTCTTTACTGCCGCCGATCTAGGGCTCTCTATGATCAGGGGCCTCCTTTGCCGCTGATCAAAGGCGCTATTTATGCTTATTTAGGGCACTTTTTACCAGTGGTTGGGGGAGCAATTGAACTCTGATATGATCCGGGGCGCTATTTACTGTTGATTAGAAGGCAACGGCAAATGTTTATTGATGGTCAGAAGCGGTATTTAGGGGCCATCCATAAATTACGTCATCGCTTTTTGGTTTTGAAATAAAACTCATAGTTCATCATTCAGAGTGTCTACTCCCAAATAGATATAAATATCAGTGACTTTTTGGTGACTATTGGGGGTGAAAAATGTTTAAAAATTTTTGAAAAAATTTTGGGGGGAAATTATAAAAGTCTCAAAACTTTGGCACAATCGCAATATTTTCGCAATTTATACTAAAAGTTTGTGACTTTTCTTGCATTTTAAGGAAAAATCAGTGACTTTTTGGTGACTTTTGGTGACTTCAGTAACCAGTAGACACCCTGGTCATTACAAAACCGTGAACTAACACTCACTGCAAGGTCCCAGCGCAAACAAGTTTCACGTTACACATGTGCTGTTTAGGCATGAAACAGCTGAAAAAATCACGGGACATAATCTTGCCGACTATAAAAGCTGAATTAGGGTCAATCCATATCAAGTGGTCCAGAAAAAAATAATTTGGTTGCTTCAACATTTTATTTATTTTTTTTATTTATATCATTGAAAGTACAATACATTGGAAGTTAAAAAATGCAATCACTTTATTTTTAATATTTTTATTCAACCATTGGCAACCATTTTTTTTTTCGAAGAAATGCCGATTTTCAGCTATTTTAGAGCTCAGTGTAAAATTGAATATCTCATTTTCTATTAATCATAGCACATTCAAATAAAAACCAATCTCTTCAGAAAGATCTGAACTTTAATAAAAGTCCATAAACATACACTAAAAAACATTTTTTAAAGTCCATATCATTCTTCAAATTTCAAAGTTAAAATTTAATGAAAATTGATTTTTGAACATTTTTTTATACAAGAAGGCAAACACTTTTGAGCTCATTATTTTTCATTGATAGGTATTGTTATGAGCTTTAAAATAACAAAGTTACAAGTTGTGGACTTTCATGGTTCTTTAAATAAAAAGTTTTAAAAATCAAAAATTTTCAAAATTTCATAAGTTTGGAGCTCAAAATCTCTGTTGGGCATGAAAATAAAAATTTGAAATTTGGCACAGATTTAGTACTTAGTAAGAGGATTGACCTGTAAAAATTTCATTTTGTGGACTCAACTACTTTAGAAAATATGACTGATCAAAAAGTACTAAAACTAGCATGAAATCGGCAATTTCTTGTCATATGTAGTATTCTTTCCAGTTAGTTTTTTGTCCTTACATTGTAAAAATAAATGTACTACCACTGGCTATCACAGCCCTGGACATAATCTTACCTTTAATTTTATGATTGTTGAGCATTTAAAAGCTGTGAAATCTCATCACGCAATGCTCGTGTACCTAGTTGCGCCCTGTTGCTGTACGGTTAGTTCAAGTTGCGTGAGCTTCCTCAGTACATAGCTGAAGGGACCCATTCTTCATCTCTCTTGCTTAATTTGAATGAATTTCTTGGCCCAGATGTTAACAAATGAATTTAAAGTAATTTTGATCTTTGTTTAACTATTTAATTTTTCCAATCCACCATTGTGTGTTTATAACACAGGCGACAATGTACTCTTCCTCTAATTTTTTTAATGTTTATCATTAATGTAAATTTTTTAAGATTTCAATTTTCTGTAACAGTGAATTTTGTTTGTAGGTAGGCTACAAGCACAAATCGACAAATGGACCGGGTCTCGGGGATTCAACAATCGAAACTAACAACCAAATTTTAAATGCTAAAAATATGTTTCAATTTTCTTCAAAAAGTATAAATGGCACACAGTACTTGTATGTAGACACTGAAGAAGTAAATTAAAATGAAAAAATTGCATGTTTGGTTCAAAGAATTCATTAAAATCCCCAGGACCCGATCCTTTCATTGATATGTGCCTGTAACCGAAAACAAAATTCAATGTTACAGAAGATTAAAATGTACAGAGGTGATAACATAAAATAGTCCCTGTTATATCTTGATATTTTCAATCTTCTATGTTTTAAAATATGAATCAGCTGTTAAATAATTAATTAAAATGTTTGTTTACATTTATCTATTCCATTACAAATTATCAATAAAAATGAGTTGTACTTTCAATTCCCAATCCGTTTAATAAATAGAATATTAGAATAAATAGTTCAAGGATAGAATAGTCCAATTCCATTTAGAGGAAGATTACATTGCTAATTGGTTTTGGTAATAGGTAATTGGTTTTGCCGCCTATGTTATGACAGACAATGGTGGATCGGAATAAAAATCAATAAATCAAAGAGCAAAATGACTTTTTTATTTTTTAACCATCTGGGCCACGAATTTCAATCAAATTAAGCAAGATAGATGAAGCATGAGTCCATTTAGGAAATGTGCTAAGGAAGCTCACACAACTTGTACTACTGTAACCATACAGCAACGGGGCGCAACTAGGTACATGAGCATTGCGTGATGAGATTTCATAGCTTTTAAATGCTCAACAATCATAAAATTAAAGGTAAGATTATGTCCAGGGCTGTGATAGCCAGTGGTAGTACATTTATTTTTACAATGTAAGGACAAAAAACTAACTGGAAAGAATACTACATATGACAAGAAATTGCCGATTTCATGCTAGTTTTAGTACTTTTTGATCAGTCATATTTTCTAATGTAGTTGAGTCCACAAAATGAAATTTTTACAGGTCAATCCTCTCACTAAGTACTAAATCTGTGCCAAATTTCAAATTTTTATTTTCATGCCCAACAGAGATTTTGAGCTCCTAACTTGTGAAATTTTGAAAATTTTCGATTTTTAAAACTTTTTATTTAAAGAACCATGAAAGTCCACAGCTTGTAACTTTGTTATTTTAAAGCACATAACAATACCTATCAATGAAAAAATTAATGAGCTCAAAAAGGTTTGCCTTTTTGTATAAAAAATGTTCAAAAATCCATTTTTGTTAAATTTTAACTTTGAAATTTGAAGAATGATATGGACTTTACAAAATGTTTTTTAGTGTATTTTTATGGACTTTTATTAAAGTTCAGATCTTTCTGAAGAGATTGGTTTTTATTTGAATGTTCTATGATTAATAGAAAAGCAAATATTTAATTTTACGCTGAGCTCTAAAATAGCTGAAAATCGGCGTTTCTTCAACAACAAAAATGGCCGCCAATGGTTAAATAAAAATATTAAAAATAAACTGATAGCATTTTTTAACTTCCAATGTATTGTACTTTCAATGATATAAATATAAAAAATCAATAAAATGTTGAAGCAACCACCTCTGGACCACTTGATATGGATTGACCCATTAACCGTCTATAAGTCAATACACTATGGTGTTTATTATCGTAATACATAAAGCATATATATATTTTTTTTTTTGTATTTTTGGACAGATATATCCATCTTTATCCCGGAAAAGAAATTGTTAAGATATCCATTTTCAGCCCGGACCCGAAATGACGTTTGACGGAAATATCTATCAATAGACTTGTTGTTTGGAAAGGGTTAAAATTGTTGGATTTTAAAAAATTAAGGTCAAAAAATGCAAAAACCCCATTTTTGACCCTGTTAAAACCCCATAAAATCCCGTTCCCATGGTACGATCATTCTGGTTCACAAACTCATGAAAAAAGACCTGGTCCTACACCTCCACACAAAATTTTATCAAAATCGGAGGTCATTATAAAAAAAAATCAGTACCACAGACACACACACGCACACACATATATATTATTAAAATGAACTAATGGTGTTTTAGGCTTCTGGGGACCTCAAAATGAAAAAGTAACATGGTCCAGGCCCTAGGTCTTACCATTGTTACTACTGTAATAGATTCCCTGTATAAGTTTAGGGAAATTCACTAAAAAATATTTTTTCAAAGACCGGTAAGTTAAGTATCTTATAGCAATAACAATAACATGTAAGGCCTAAGTAAAATTAAGAAAGCAACTTATTTTGAAGAAAATCACCTGTTTGCGTATACCCAGTTTGACTTTCGGTCTGGCCTATCAACGGTTGATGCTGTGGATGAACTCGTGTATGATGTACTCTGAAGTTACGAGGGGTGCAATTTTACTGGGGTCACCCTGTGTGACCTTAATAAGGCCTTTGACACTGTTGACCGCTGTTTGCTCATGCGCAAGGGAGGGGGGGGTTCACTTCTCGTTTGAGTCTAATGCCTTCATGTAACGGATTTGGAAAAACTTTGATATCTTTACTTCAAGGTCATGCAAAAAATTAAGCCCCACACCCCCCTATGGGGGTTGAAATTCTATGGCGGTGTGGTGTTACGCTTAGGCGGATGGAGTCCTACCTTGATGGGTGCGAACAGGTTGTCTCTATGAATGGGGAGAATTCTCAGGTGAGATGTATTACCCATGGTGTTCTGCAGGGGTCTGTTTTAGGCCCCTTACTGTTCCTTATCATGGTAAATGACATTCAGGGTAGTGTCAATGCTAGATTTAGGCCTATTAGCTATGCTGATGACACTACGTTAGTACACTTTGGGGAAGATCTTCCAAATTTAGAGAATTCCATGGTGCAATCACTTGCTGAGGCTGCTCTACCTGGTTCCGAACTAACTTTTTATGTTAAATGAGAGTAAAACCCACAAACACATTTTTCACTCTAAGACAAGTAACAAATGAATGTTAATCAGTTACTTTTTGGCTTATATCTTAGTCAAAAATTGACCTGGAAAGTGCATGTAGATCATCTATGTGGGAAGCTACCTATCAAGAATACTATATCTACTAAGATCTTTGAAGTTCTGTGTAGGCCTACCAAAAGACTATTTAAAGGTTGCCTATATGTCATTTTTTTCAGAGTACCATTTTGTATGGTCTGAGGCTCTGGGGTTCATCACATGAAACATCTAGGGTGGTAAACTTACCGACATTTTGAAAAAAAAATTTCCATTTTCCGATGGTCGTAGCTAAACTCAATTATTACCCAAATGAACACAAGAAGATAGTTTATTAAACAATGATAATGGACCAATTCTAAATTCTCAGTTGTTAAATTAAAGTTTTCTTAAGAAATTTATATACCGTAGTAACTTATGCCTTAGTGGACTTAAATCAAAATTTTTTGTTTACCGTATTCTATTTCATCTTAATTCTTTATAGTTTTACATATAATTGTATTTCAATCACACTTAATTTTTGATTTGTCTTAAGGAGTGATCTGATGATGACAACTTGTGTGTCAAAAGGCCGCATGAATCAAGTACCGTACCATAAAATAAAAAAATATTGGCTACTGAACAACAATTGTACTTACAGTACTTTCATTTATAGGAAGCAGTTATCACAGGTACAATATGAGATCGAATAACATGCTTGATGTCCCGTATGTAGGCCTAAGGTTAAGTAAAGTTCAAAGGATTCCTTGTATACTTTGTATCAAGTTTTTTAATAGGAATCCTGTCAAGGTTCGGAACCAGCCCTTTCAAAAAATTTGAAAAAAAACCTTGAGGGGTTTACTATTAGCCTACCCAATATACTCCATTCATGGCGTTTTTTTAAAATATCAGCAGCTGAAGTACCTTTTTTGGTAGGTAATGTTTGACTTTTGATTTTTGTATTGGTTTGACTTACCTGTGTGAGCTTGTTTTTATTTGCATGAACTTACACATACATGGTGTGCATTTCTTTTGAATTTTGCATGGTTTGCAAACAGTAGATTAATTAGAATTAAGGATTATGACGATGTCCAGTGCATGTTTGTAATGCTTGACGACAATAAATTATAGCTTATTGCTTAAGAAGGTGGCATTTTGAAGATCAGACAAAGTGCGATAGGTAAAAACTTACCAGTAATAAACTACCGGTACGCAATGATTTTAGACTTCACATTTAAGCTTATTAACATTTTATCATTTAAGAAGGAAATAATGTTAATTGTCAGAAATCAAAGTCAAATATAAAAGTGTTAGCCTATAGGCTCAACACAACTAAAAATTTTTAATGTTTTAGTTTTATGGCTATTTAATGTTGAATAAGGCTGTATTGAATAAAATGAAAAAGGAAACTCAGTTTAAGTTTAAATAAGCCTCATGCAATATTACAAATTAGGGCATAGGCCTATGAAAATTAATGATTATTATGTGTTTGTTTCTGGGGACCTCAAAAAAGTAACATAGTCCCGGTCTAAAGGTCTTACCATGGATACTACCGTAGGCTAAAAACTTAACTTAGCGTACCGTATTCTTTAGGGAAATCCTTTAAAAAGAAATAAGTTACCGTAACTTAACTAATTTTTAAACTTATCCCATTAAAAAATTAGTATAAAGTTACATTGAATGCATCCTCTACATTCAAAATAGAAGGTTAATTTTGATACAAAACAATAAATAAATTAAACAAGTTGGCAGTCCTTCGCCATGGATAGATAATAACTTAAAAGTTAACCATTTACAGACAGACCCATTGCACTCCAGCTGCACATTCCAATTGGCAATTAAATAGGTAACTTACATCCCAAAACTTATAGGAATTCAAGAGTCCCCTCTAATGATGACCAGCCTTGTATTCATAGGAATGGTAGTGGCTGGGCCATTCTACAGAAAGTGTACATTTTGCGGTTACAGGTCAAAAATTATTTATTTTAAGGTCATTTGTATTTTTTTAAACATCTATAACAAAAAATAAAAATTAACTCAAACAGTTCTAGGACTTTTAACTATATTATTTACAATTTTCTTTAGAAAAATGTGTCCACAGAAGGTGACAAATCACTTCCGTGGACTGATACCTCTCGGGTTTCATGAAAATACTTAACTGTTAAAATTATACCAAAACTATACAATTAGTGCATACATTTGATATGGATAAGTTAAGAATAGCTCTCATATAGCATGTAATAAAAATTAAAAATAACACATTCATTACCATGCTATTTTGCAAATAAAAAGTGAACCAAGTTGACTGCTCACTTCTGTGGACACGCCAATATCTGACGGAAAAAAAATGTCTAATGCAAGCATCCACTGATTACTTCATTAATTTTGGAGGGAAAGAGGACACCTCCATACTGAGCTAACTGCTGCTTAGAATGAGTTAGTAGTTTAAAGTTTAATGTAAGTTGTTTGATAAGAAATTATATACGTCAAGCATACAAGATCACTTCTGTTACCAACATAAAGTTTCAAGTATGTACAATTTGATAAATTTTAGATAAGTTTCTCGAAGCTTCTTCAGAATGCATTTTAATTTGGAGATATCTATTTGCTAACCTTAAAATTGTTGTGTGTAGGCTCAATGAAAAGACATATCATCACTTCCGTGGACATCACTTCTGTGGACAATAGGTGTCCACAGAAGTGATTGAAATACACCTTCGGTTCTGATTATTTAATTTTAATTCTAAAATTTGTGGTAATAATACACCAATAGATTGACTAACTATGAAGTAGGGGTAATTATGCAGTTTAGGTGACACCTCTTAAAAATTGAATTTTGTTGTTCTAAACTGTCCAAAATTACACCCTGATTTTGAAAATGATAGTTTTTTTCCGCGGAAAAAGTCGGAAAATGCCGAAAAATTGGAAAAACCGGAAAAACATTTTTTTGCCAAAATAAGTCAAGTGGGTACTTAAAATAACGGGGAAATCGAGCTGAATACAAATGTTCAAGAATTATCAAAATCCGTACATAAATAACGAAGTTATCGCCGGAAAAGCGGTGGAAATGCGGAAACCGGTTAGCCACCATTTTATTAAAAAAATACATCAAGTGGGTACTCAAATTAACCGGGATGTTAAGCTGATCACAAATATGTAAAAATTATTTCGATCCGATTTTAAATAAACCGGATATTGCAGGAAAAGTGTTGGAAAAGCCATCAGATGAACTATTTTTTATACTACAGTACTTAAAGTATGCCATGTGGGTACTCAATTGACGCGGAATTTCATGTAGAATACGAATGTAGGTATATATTACTTGAATACAACAATTTAGTAAGGAAAAAAATAGAAATTAAACATTTAGAAATAAAATAAAACCGGACACTGAAACTCAAATTCTTGAATGAAATACTAACTGTGGTAAAAGCAGTGGTGTAGTGGGGCGGGAACGCGTGGGAACGGCGTTCCCACACTGGTTTTTGGAAAACCCGGGAAATCCGGGAAGTCATATCTTTCTTTGCAAGGAATTTGACAATTACATCAAGCGTTCCCACATTGTAAAATGTGCCACTACACCACTGGGTAAAAGTGGTTGTTATTGATGTATAGCCTAAACTTAGATTAACATATAGGCCTAGTATAAAATATTATGTTATAGGTAACATAACTAACCTAACCTAACTTAACCTAACCTAACTTAACTTAACCTAACCTAACCTAACCATGTGAGTACTAACTTGGTATTTTTTATTCCTATTAGGTATATATTCGTATTTTACATAAAACTTTGCTCAATAGGACTCATATGATCGTCAGACCTTGGTTAGGTTAGGTTAGTTAGGTTATGTTACCTATAATAACACATTTTATACTAGGCTATAATATGTAAATATAAGTTTTTAAATATGCCTATAGTACTCCCTATAAGGCTAACTAGGCCTATAGCACTTTAGGCTACATCAATAACCACTGTTAACAAAGTTAGTTCGCTAAGTTTGAAGCATATGAGTTTCAGGGTAGTTTTATTTGATTTCTAAATGGTTTTTTTTTCTTTATTCCCTACTAAATTGTTGTATTCAAGTAATATATACATGTTCGTATTCTACATGAAATTCTGCGTCATTTGAGTACCCACATGGCATACTTTAAGTACTGCATGAAAAAAATAGTTCATCTGATGGCTTTTCCAACACTTTTCCTGCAATTTCCGGTTTATTTAAAATCGGATCGAAATAATTTTTACATATTTGTGATCAGCTTAACATCCCAGTTAATTTGAGTACCCACTTGACGTATTTTTGAATAAAATTGTCACTAACCAGTTTCCGAATTTCCACCGCTTTTCCGGCGATAACTTCGTTATTTATGGACGGATTTTGATATTTTTTGAACGATTGTGTTTAGCTCGATTTTCCGGTCATTTTGAATACCCACTTACCCCATTTTACTAGAAAAATGTTTTTCCGGTTTTTCCGATTTTCCGGCATTTTCCGACTTTTTCCGCGGAAAAAAATTATCATTTTCAAAATCAGGGGGTAATCTGGGATAATTTGGCACAAAAAAATTCAATTTTTAAGAGGTGTCACCTAAACTGCATAATTACCGAAGTAGGTATATGAAAAGGGTAGAAACACAATTAATAGGCTTTTAGGCATTTGGTTAAACTTAATGTTGGAATTAATTTCATCACTTCTGTGGACAACTCTGTCACTTCAGTGGACACGCTACGTTGTTGTATTTAGATCATGAAGGAATGACATAAAAGAAAAAAAAACATAACTAATAGGTCATAAATATATTGCTGATATAAATTAGTACATATACCAGGTATTTCAAAAATCTCCATACAAGTCTTTATTATAAAAAATAATATTATTGAGTCACTTCTGTGGACACCATAAAACTTTGTAATTTTTTTCTAGGCAAAAGAAATTTGTTTAAGCTTGACCATTATTTTTCCTATAATGGTAAAGGTTTTTTAAAACCATTGAACATTTTACTTTGGAAAAAAAACAAAATTAATTTTTTTTATTTTGTGCTTGTGAAAATGTACACTGTCAGTAGAATGACCCGGCTAATAAACAATCTTTATAATTCAAAAAATCTCGTCGCCCACTAAGAACCGCACGATGAAAAAGGTGAGTTTACATGGATAGTTGTGACGAAAAAATTAAGTAGGCTACTAACTTATTCTTCCCCACTCATTAGACGACATAGGAATTTTGGATTTATTTTATAATAAGAAACTCAACTAGCCTCTATATTAACCAATCAAAGAATAAAAATATGTAACTCACCTTTGGTCCTATCGTCCAATCCAGGCCATTTTTGGGCAACACCAAAATTCCGCAACACAAATCGACGAGCACATTTAACAATAACAGCATGGTTGAAATCTTTAATAACAATTAACTACACCAAAAACATTTGTTAACACTCAAACACATACACCACACATTTGCAAACCAGCAAAATCCACTCCTTTTTACATTTTTCGCACTTGGTTTGAGAACGAGAAGTTTGACTGCTTTCCTCTGCTATGTTTTGAGGAGTAGTTCAACATGTCGCCGTTAGGCGCGCCAACCGTCGGACACCTGTTGGATGGGTTGGCGCTCTTTTCATTAAGAAAAACCTGTTTCCTAATTGTTGGGTCTCATTGTTGTTCTCTCCTTAACAGACAAGTTTTGATTTGCTGAACCGAAAACATTTCTTTACTCCAAAATATGACGGGGTATCATAGTAGCTACGCACGTGGCAACTACAAAGTGAAAATAAACGTAGCAACTAAAACTGAATGTTCTCATAGCAACTACGATAAGGCGGGAAAAATGAAAATTTAAATATTAGATTAGCGCCTACACAATTATTAAAATTTCTCGTTAGTGCCTACGATATCGCAGCCGCTAAAGTGTAGTTGCTAGTAGACTACTTCGTTTTTACGTAGTTGTTGTTAGATTTCTTAAATTCTCGATAGCACCGAACATCTCAGTTTCTCGATAGCGCCTACAATAATGAGCGGTAGTTAAAAGAACGAATCTTAAATGGTTCGTTCATTATCTTTACATTCCTTCTAGAGAGCAACAGCTCACTCAGTGTTGCCAGTTGTGGAGGATTTCTACCAAATAATAGGGAATGTTTCTGGGTGTTGGAGATTTTACTAATTAGAAAGGGGATTGTTTTGGTTTTTTTCTAATTTTTCACTAGTTTTCTGCTGGTTGCAGATGTCATGGCAGGGAAGTCGTTCAAAAGAGCTGCTCTGTAAAAGAGCTGTTCACTCCGAACGACTCTGTAGGCGCTATGTTACAAATTCGATTTTAGTGGCTATGTAGAGTAGTTGCTAATCGAGATGTACAGAAATTTGTCGGAACTAAAAGCTTTTTTCACTTTTAGTTGCTACAATTGAAATATATTTTACAAATCTAACAGTCAAAATCAATGTTCTAAAAAGTATAGGTCATATTCTCGTTAACGCCTACACAAATTTGAAATGTTCTACCAGCGCCTACAAGTGTAGGCGCTAATTCACACTGCCATTTTAGTACCTATGTAAACATTCAAATTGTAGTTGCAATGAGCGTAGCTATTATGAGACCCCACGCAAAATATGTATGTATTATTGCAGTGATGCATTGCATGGCAGGCAGAGCACACGACCGAGTATGGGTCGCTTGAAGACGGCGAGGTCCCATTTGTCATAACCCACTAGTTATAAACTTGAAAACCGTCCCACTAGTTATAAAAACGAATCGTTCCCACTAGTTATAAAAACTGGCGGGAAAATGAAAAGTTTAAATATTCCCACTGGTTATAAATATTTCTCAAATCGTCCCATTTGTTATAAATTGAGTTTTATAACTAGTGAGACAAAATCGTCTCACTAGTTATAAATGTTTATTCCGTCCCACTAGATATAAATTTGAAACAGTCCCACTGTTCATAAATTAGCGCGGGAAAGGCCAAAGTTTGAAAATTCCCACTAGTTATAAAAGAACCGTTCGTGGAGGAGAGTCGTTCAAAAGAGTCGTTCACTTCTGTCCGCTCGTGCTGAAAGGAAGCGCCTTCCAGCGACCAAGGAATTCGCCGCGTTTCATTAACACTGTAAAAAAATATAGTTATAGTCAAGATAAAATTTTGATATTTTAGTATGATGAACATTACTATATAACGGTGCCTATGGTAATGTTTTTATGTCGAAATAAAAATAATAAGACGAAGAAAAAGATACAAAATTATAGCAAAGCACTTTTGTTTGAAATTCATGACATCAAAAAGTTAGTAAGCGAGGAAGTTTTTTATTTATTGGTCAGGTGAATTTTGTCAGCGGCAAAGTTGTTGGAAAAGACTTAAATCGCAACTTTGTAATTTAAAACTTTTTTGTAGAACGCTTTGTTTTGGTTTTATTCTAATTCAAAGTTAATAGTTTAATTGCCGACAGGCCGGCTGCCGCGACCCGTGCCGCCGCGCCGTTCGGAGCACTTGTCGCACGTATACAACTTTGATAGTTTATTACTTTATTATTATTATTTTGTGAATTATTATTTTTTATCGGTGATTGTATCCAAAATAATTACTGCAACCCTTTATTATTGAATAATGAATAAGAAAAGGCATTAATAAACAAGAAAAACATTTCCTTGAAAACAACAAAATGTATTAACAAAATTTAAATATGTATGATTTTAAAAATACATAGTTATTTAAAACAAAAAAAAACTTATAGAGACATAATAAGACACTAGATATTACAAAAAATACATAGATATATACGGTGTATTTTTAATTGAAGTTTTAATTGATATTTGATACTGTAAATTTTACTAAGATATTTATTAGAAATAAAAACTGTTTGTTTTTACAACAGAAAAAATAGCCTCCCTTACTGACTGTATAACATGGCTGTTAAAACCTTCCTATCAATATTTTTACATAAAAATTATTTCCACAAAAATAGTTGATATTCAGCAACTTTATGATATAAAAAAGTTTTGAATTAAAAATTAAAAAAAAAATAAAATAAACTGACATTAAAGGTTTAATTTTGCCCCTTCTCTTAAAAAGTAACCACACTTATCATAACGACAAATGATCTGGTAATATCAAATGACCTTGCCATGCACCAAAAAGTAGACAATTCTGACACTGTCTCGCACACGTGTCTTAGATAAGCGTCGTGTAGGCCTATTGTTGTTTATATATGTACTGGTTGTGTCAACAGTTAGTTGTCCATATGCTGTATGTCTAAATTGTGTCGGTAGTAAGTATTCAGTAATTTTATGACAATGTATAGTTTTATGGTTTATCATGGAAGGAAATTGTATTAAACTGGGACGTCCACGTACACGCCCAATAAAAGAGCAAAATCATCATTTAGTTGGAACGGGCGTACCACTTTGCAGCTAAGCTAATGGCTTTCCATCGTAAAACATTTTATAAATAGTTTAAGGATTTCATAGGGTGAGTGCACCAGTGAATGACCGTTTAAGGTTGAGTCGGCAACGTAAAAAACAATTCTATTGATCGCATCGAGCTTGAAAACGGAACAGTGATAACCGAGCCAATTGATATCGCCCGACAAATCAACAAACACCTTATCTCCGTACAGTCTGGTCAGCCAAGTACAGTCACTTCCGTAACTCTTCCTCCAATTCCTGCCTGTCAAAATTCCTTTTTTATTGCTCCTACCACAGTTGAGGAAGTCAAATCAGTTGTACGTAGTTAGAAAAATAAAAAATCCACTGGCTTTGACAAGTTCAATGTTAGTTTATTAAAACATATAATTGATGATATTGCCACCGTTCTTGTGTATATTATAAACAAAAGTTTCAGTAAAGGCATATTTCCTGAGAGTCTTAAACTTAGTTCAGTTGTACCTATTTTGAAAAAACCAAACTCTAACAAATTAGATAATCTAAGACCAATAAGCTTGCTGTCAGTTTTCTCTAAATTGTTTGAGAAAATTATGATGTTAAGACTAGACACATTTCTAAAAAGAATGAATTTTTTCAATAGTAAACAATTTGGTTTCTTAAAAGGTAAATCGACCGAGAGTGCTTTAGTAACAGTAACTGAATATATTTTCAATGGATTAAACTCAAATCTGAAAACGACAGGTCTTTTTATAGATTTTAAAAAGGCTTTTGACATGGTCAACCACGAAATTCTCTTAAGTAAATTAGAGAAGTCTGGCATTAGAGGAGTGGCGTTGAACTGGTTCAAAAGCTTTATTATGGGGAGAAAACAGCAAGTTAAAGTTAAAATAGATAGCATCCTAAGTGATCCACTAATAGTTCAAACAGGAGTTCCTCAAGGATCAATGACCTCAGGAACACTGTTTCTCATTTTCATCAACGACCTGTTGAATCTTGAATTTCAGGGAAATATAAATGCTTTTGCTGACGATATTGCCCTTTTTTACTCCCACAAAGAATTAAATGCACTTGGGCAAGCAATTAATGAGGACCTTGTTTTGCTCAGGAAATGGTGTTTACCGAATAAAATGCAAGTAAATGTAAATAAAACCAAATTTATAAACTTTGATCTAACTGGATTTGACATTCCCTTTCCATTAACTTTTCATTCAATAACCTGTAATTTCCAGAACTGTACATGCCAGCCGTTAGAAAAAGTTAAAACAATTAAATATTTAGGGGTACAGCTTGATGAAAAACTTTCTTTTGAGCCACACATTTTAGATTTACATTCCAAACTTAGATCCCAAATTAGAAAGTTTTATTTTTTAAGAAATTTTTGCGATTCTTCCCTTTTACGGACACTTTATTTTGCACTTATAAATTCTCGACTACAATATGCCTTGCCATGCTGGGGGGGGTGCATATAAATCACTAATGGAAAGATTAAGAACAACTCAAAATTTCTTTTTGCGCATAATTTTATTTAAACCAAGAAGGACAAGTTCTTTTCCATTGTATCAAGAGCTAAAAATTTTACCTATTCAGCATTTGTTTGTTTTTAAAGTTTTAAGATTGTTTTTTATCAGAAGTGGAAATGGAGTAATCTGGAGGGCATGTCATCTATACAATACCAGAAGTAATACAAATAATTTTTTTAAACTTCCAAAAGTTAATAAAACAGTATTTAGACACTCTTTACAATATTTAGGCCCAAAATATTTTAATCAACTTCCACATTATATTAAGAACATAAATTCTGTCAAGGTTTTTTGCAACAAAGTAGTAAATTGGTTGTTCTCAAAAGAAGATGTATACTCTCTGAACTATATCCTGATCTAAGAAATGTTCCTGTACTGCTGATTTATTGTTATTTTATTGTTATTCATGTTACTATTTATTACTGTTATTTAGTGATTATTTATTTATCCATCGTTTTTTTATTCATTGTTATTTATTTATTAACTTATAGTTGTTATTCATCTGTAGTTATTACTTTATTGTTTTTTGTAAATTTTTATAATTGCTAAATTAAGTTAGTAATCTGTTCAGATGTTGCAGTTGGCGGATTTCAATTGTTATTTAAATAATGCTAGACTTTAAATTCACTGTTTCTTACTAGTTATATACTTTTTCAATTCACTGGTCACACTACTGGATGAAGTGGCCAGTTAATTTCTCTTTGATCAAATGTAGTTTTTGTATATGATTGAATTCATGAGAAATAAATTCATTTATTCATTTATTCAGTTTCCACTTGAATCTTACATGGTAAAACAGGCTATAACGCTACAGTGTAGGGAATAGTTTAAATGTCTTGCACATATTCTTCTGTAGTTCCTAATGGTAAAACTTAATGCATTATGTTAAAACAGAGTATTGAAAAATACAATTTATCATACATAAATCATTGCACCAGTGAATGACCGCCTATCCACCAGTTAATGACCGGTGTTTCCCCAGTGAATGACCGGTCATTCATTGGTATCAGAATACCAACTATTTAGAATGAATGTACCAGTGAATGACCATTAAAAATAGGTCAATTGGGACAAAAGCCACCACACAAAAAATACACACAATAATTGGGCAAATATTGTATTTCTTGCAAATGAAATATAAAAAAATTGTACAGGCTCTAAAAGAATTTACATTGAAAATAGTTTAAAGTACCACCATTTTGGAACTGAAAGTTATACAAAAATGAAATTTAAACCAAATGTTAATCTTACCTACAAAATTTTATTATTTATTTATCATCATCGTTTTTGAGACAATGAGATTTATATAAAATAAAATGCAAACAGACCGACAGACACAAAATACATGTTACACCGAATTGTAAAATTGTATTAACACCACTCTGCCTCCTCGCCACCGAATAAGCTGTTAAGATTCTCACAGAGTCGAAGCTGGAACCCTGTATATTAACAACACTAACCATTTCCAGATCGTTAAAATAGAGATTCTAGTGAATGACCACTGTTCTTGTGTAGTAAATTTCCGTAAACATTAAGCCCCGGTCAAATTTTGGTTTATTGTACCCACATGATTTCTGATGTTTTTTTAGTGCTTTCCAGCACTTAATCTGCCAGAAAACATTGTTTCCAAAACGTTTAAAGAAAATTGATCAAAATCTAGTGAATGACCGAAATGGTCATTCACTGGTTATACCAATAGTTGTGATCCAGTAAATGATCGACTGTATAATTATATTTTTGGTTATGATTTTGGTATTAAAATGAGTACAGAACTGTACCTTAACAGGTTTACTGTTAATTACATTTATTATATTGCAGTTTCAATCAATAATTAAAGAACAATGAAGAATACAGCTAACCTTGTTTGTACGATACGCTATAGTGGGGAAGGTCTAAGATGAACTGGGTGGAACACTTAATTTTGTTTGTGTTACAAACAGATGTTTGACACTTTCTTTTTGAACCAGTGACAGGGAGGATCCAGATCAGAATCCGAAGTTACTTTCAAGACCGTTTGTGATAGACTAGGCAAAAGGTAAAGCTTAATATACTGTTTTTTATACGAAACGGTCATTCACTGAGGGGTGGTCATTCACTGGTGCACTCACCCTAATTCCTAATTATTTGACGAAACCCTAAGTCATAGTGATGGATAACGCTTCTTACCACAGTATAAAATCTTCGAATAGTATATAATCCAAGTTGTCCGGCTCGGTCTTCATGGACGTCGGTGAGGAAGCTGTCGATGAGTGTCCAGGCTCTTCCTTTGGCTGCCGGGTGTTCCGTATATTGCAAGCGTAGACTTGCACATTTATACGGTAGCCTCTTGCCACCATTAGCTGCAACTCCTTGTACAAATCGTTCAGCTCCTGTTGTGTTTTGATAGTCACCTCCTCATAGCTGGCACAGCTTACGTTGAGAGACATCCTGATGTTGCTAGGTTGGCTGCTGGAGTAGAAATGAAGCCAAGGCACAGCGCTTGGAGGTATATGAAAAAGTGGTGGGGGTGTTTGCATTCAAACAGGTTTGACTTGTAGCGTGGTGGGGGTAACTGTGAAATGCAAAGGTCAAAGGTCAAGGTCACCCGCGAAGTTTAAAAAAAAAATGCAACATATCAATATGTGACAAACTTCACATATTGATATGTTGCATTTTTTGTCTATTGTTTTTTATGGTTTATTTATTTATAAAACGTTACAATAACATATTTACAACAGTAAAACTTAAATCTAACACTGCTGCTTGTCGGCGATGTGGATGGTCAACTCGGTGGAATTGCTACCCGTGCAACCGTGGGAAACCAGGTAGAGACAGCCGGGTTGGATGGAGCGCAGATCCTCGTTCTGGAGGAGATGGACGAACCGTTTCGGCAGGTAGACTTGGAACTTGGGCTCATCCCCCGGAGTGAATGGTGCCTCGCTAAGACTGCAGCAGATGGCCTCTCCAACTGTAGTCTCCATCTTCTTCATGGCGTGGATAATGTAGTGCTTCTCGTCTTTAAGTTCGGAACACTTCTTGACGGGTAGTATGGTAGATTTGGAGTGAGCATTGAACTGCTCAACCAAAGTTTGCAGGAACTGGTGAGATGCCATGGTCAAGTTATAGATCGTCTTCTTCGTCTTCTTGCTGGGAGATGTTGTCGTCTCGGAATCTCGAGTAATACTCATGCCAGGTCCCGGTCTGCTCCTCACTTATATAACCCCCGTTACCCCCACCACTCCCCATTTCCCCACTTTGAAGGTAAGATGCGAGTTTATAGGCGTTTTTAAAGCGCAATGTCTATCTTTTTCATGTTCTGGACTTTTAGTACAAATACAAACATTTTCCATCGTATACTTGTAGTTTTTATCCAAATCCACATCATTAACCGGAACATGAGTAAATCCTTCGATCCATCTTTTCTTTTCCAGCCCCTTTGTGTAAATATTGGTAAACTTGTCTGAAAAGTGATGCATAATGTGATACAAGTCCGTGTAACTTGTAAAACCATCATACCAATCGATATGATGGAAGTGTTTTGAAATCCATCTGTTGGTAGTAGCGGCTTTACTGGTTAAAGATGAATAAGAACATGGTGGTTTAAATAAAAACGAATAAGGAACACTTGTATTGATGTCGAAAAACACAAGTTCTTTTATGATAAATCTATCATCATTACCCCGAAACGCTTGGAACTCAATTATACCAGGTTTGGACTTTACTTGTTCTTCTTCCTTGTCCATTGCGAAGATCACTCGTCTGCTCATGACGAAGTCCAAAGGTCAACTGATTTCCACACCACGGTAGGTACGACTTTTATACCCGGCCGTACAGTTGTTGGCGCGTTGGTGTATATTTAACGTGGGCACCGTCCCCGGTAGGCCTAACCCCACAAAGTGTTTGATATTGTTTTAAAAATTAACCATTGCTGTGTAGTTAATTGTCATTTAGGTTTCCATCTTTACATTTTCCTTGTTTTCATTTTCATCACTAACACTTGATTCTTCTCCTCCTTCTTCTTCCTCTTTTTCATGTTTTACTGATTTCTTATATAGTTGAGCGTACTTTTCCAATTGTCTCCACATTTGTACTTCATGAGGAACCCTATTGAATATAGAAGTATCTACAGGTCCGTACAATATAGGTGCGTCCGGTTGTTTGTCCAAAGTGTCTTCCAGATAATCTTTAATAATTGAACTTGAAAACACCAGTTGTCTCAAGTATCTCGTTATTGGTTCAGTTGCACAAGTTAGAATAAAAAACTCTTCTCGATTAAGTTGAATCTTGTTATCATGTCTTGTTGTGTCTCTAAACCGCAACTGATGATCACCACGATGTTTAACAATATCAATTTCCACATTTGAATCCAAAAGGCCTACTCTTGTCTTTCTTCCAAACATGTTACTACTTAAATAGCATTCTAGCAGATGCAAGTGTTTCATAAACGATTCCCAAGCAGTGTCCGTAAACAAAATCATTTTGGGTCCATGAGTTAAAATTACAGTAGGGGAATAATCTGTAGATTTCATAACACCGATTAAAACACTTTTGTCCAAACTGGAAGAGATTGGGTAAAATATTCGCAAGAATACCTCACTTAATATGTTAGGAGAAATATTATCTTCAATATCCCTTTTCCTCTTGTGTGCATTCTTTCTTCTTTTACCTTTTTCCTCAACATTATTACTGGCGTGGAGTTGTCCGCAAGCGTTGTGTTCATCTCCCTCCGGTTGACCTTGAAGATCTAAAAAGTCGGATATCTCCTTCTCAATATCTACTACATTTTCTTGTGTACCACTAGGAGAAGCCATATTGAATAAGATGCTACCCATACAACAACAGGCAACAAACTGATAAGGAGCGAGCTGAACGCTCTGCTTTTATACTCGCGGAATGCATTGGAATGTAGGAAAACCGGTCTTTTACAATACATTTTTAACAATTCCAGTTAAAGGTGTGTATGTTACGATTTTATCATGTAGAATTAAACAGTATGCAGTTGTATTAGCCGATATAGGCGCGTTGAATTCCATTTCTATTTTTATATCTACACTTGATGATTTTACCGATTCATTTTGTTTAGAACAATCGATTACAACTATAGGGTAACCATCTAAGTATTTTTCTGGTGATAGTAAAGGTGCATTCGTTTTACCATAATATGAACTTTGGAATCTTGCATACATATCGTACAATATGCTGTACTTTTTATTAGCGAATGACACATTTAAATTATCGTATGGAAAAAATTGTGAATTTAAATAAACTTTAATATTTTTCAAGTTGCAATGATCAAATTGGCCTGCATGTTTGGTGATGGTGTCTCTTCTGCCTGTTTGTAAACCAAATATAATATACCTGGCTCGTTCCACATAATTAGATGTTTTAACTGTCCAAGTGTGTCGATCCGTAGTTGGCAAGCTGGGATGTTCATGAAATTCCCAACTTCTAAAAGGAATTACAATATCACGATCAGCCTTTAACTTTCTTAATAGTAGCATTCTATGCTCGTCAGCTAATTTTACATGTGGAACTCTCCATACAATTTTGTCTAATGTTAATTTCCATTCTAAAGTTGCATCTGTTGTACCGTCTGGAGCTTTAATAATATCTTTATCGTTTGAAGATCTCAACAAAACTAATTCTTGTTTAACGTTTAATATTATTTTCCTATAATCTTCAGCAAAACCAAGCAACAAACGTAACGGAATATGAAAATCAAAATTTCCATTTGTATCTGGAGTGATTGTGTCTTTTGCAGGTAAAACCCATCCTGCAGGTTGTATTAAATTGGTTTCATTAGGTGATATAGATGTTAATCCCTTTAAAGTTGTTGCAATACCTACTTTTTTAGTAGAATCAACTGTTACACCTGATATTTCATATCTAATTTCATCAAACAGGAAAGCCATGGGATTATTTATAAATGGAACTGTTGTACCAGTAGTAGTACCGTCCTTTTTAGTAACTTTTCCTTCAATATACAAGTAACTTTCACATGGTAGTGTGTAAATGTCTTGATTTTGTATGGGAATACGAATTTCATCGTTATTGTTTAATTTTGATGAAGTGTAAGGGTTGTGGGTGTGATATTCTTTTTCCCATAGGGTTTCGTCGAATGTTGGACCCTGAGCTATATCCAGTATATCCATTATCGGTTACTTTTAATCCAATTCTCTCTAAGAAACGAATGTTCTCGCGTGTTAACTCCTCCACAGCTGAAGAGCTACTAATGCGGATTCCCGTAGGTTGTTCGCTTTTAAATGTTAAACCCATGATTTTGTATTAAAGTGTTGATTTTAAATGTAATCTAACCGTAATAGGCTCTTCTCGGAAATCTATCAAGTTACCGTCTTGATCCAATACGTTCAACACGATGTCTGAAATGAAAGTGGTGTTCAAAGGTAGATATACCAGGTTTTGCGGCTTTTCAACAATTTTAAATCCAGGTGGTACACTGGGGTAAAAAGTATGTATTATATGAGTATTTGCTCCATCTCTGTAAGCTCCTTGTATAATGTTACAAGTTATGTCTATACTATTGACTTTTAATATTGTTACAGTTTGTTTACCGGAATGTGTTTTATTTGGTTCTAAAATTGCTCCATCTTTGGGAAATCCTAATAAATCACCAATTGAGTTTGGCTTAGTGAAATCTATATAATATTTTGAAGTAAGCTCAGCTTTCATTGTATTATTATTACCTTTTAGGATATATTGTCTTTTCCCATTTTATTTTGCAAAAATTCATTAATATGATCAATTTCATAAGAACCTGTGGGTAAACTGCACTCTTCTAAGTCTGTTAACTTACCACTGGCATCTTTTCCTTTATAATAATGCAATAAGTTATTTTTACCTTCCGTAACATTGGGAATAGAGTTGTAAGTTGTAAAATCCAACAGTGCTGCCTCCCAAAATCTTCCTTTTTGCAAGCGTAACGCTGGAAAAAGGATACTTCGTAAAGTGGACGATTTTCCTGTTAATGATACCGTATAGGAAGACATCTCAATAGTGACTGATACTTTTAGCTAGGAATTCCAAACATAAATGGCCGCATATTGAAGTATTATCAGGTTGTTCTCTTTTATAGTTGTAATATATGTTTTTAGCAGATTTAAAGTAATGTTCAAGTTCTTTAGGTGGTGGCAAATTTCCAAAACTATCAAAATAATATACATTACTATTTAGTTTCTTATAACACACCCAATGGGTGCCGGACCCTTCAGTATTATCCAAATTTACGATTCCAGTCTCATTTTTCCATATTTTCTTTGGTAAACTGTCTTTCATAAATACTCCGCGGAAAAATGGTATTTTTAAACAGGAAATATATTTAAATAATTCAACATTAGTCAACGCTTTATGTGGTATAACCAATTGATTTCTTTTATTTAATATGCACGATACGGTCTTAGGTATAGACCAGCCCCGTTTTTTACCATTGACCATATTGTCGGTTTTTTATTATTTTTCCTCGGAGAACGTCTTTTTAGTCTAATATTACCACCATGTTTTCTCTTGGTTGATCCTTTTTTATTCTTACCCCTCCTTTTTCCACCTCCTACCGCTGTTTTAGCCTTCATACCTGCTGTTACCGCTAAAGCTGCTGCTTTTTCCGCAATACTAGCGTCACTAGACTTTACTCGTTGCCAAGCTATATTCGCTAGCTTTTTATCAGCGATTGACCTATTTTTTGAATCGGTAAACGTGGAATATGCGATATCGTGTTCTTTACAAGCCTGATCTAACTTATTTATGCCTGGATCACCTCTTTCCAGTCGTTTTTTTAATTTAGTTCCTGGTCCGCAATACTGATAACCTCCCGGTATGTGAAATTCGTATGGTAAAGCGTCTATTGCTCTGTTTACGATAAATCCTACTGGAATACGATTTAAAGCTTTACTTAACAGAGAAACCGCTGTGGACGTGATACCGCCTCCTTTCCGTATAGTGTCTCGATATGGACTGGTGTAATGAAACGCCATGATTGTCTTTTATATTTGAAAAGCGTAACCCATGTGTTACCTCTATGACAGGTTGCACATAAATGATGTAATATATGGTGTTATTTAGTTAAATATCAAAAGTACCCCAATCTGATGATCTAAACTTTTGTGTGTTATGATTAAAAAAATATTTATAAAGAATTTCTTGTTTAATCCATGTATTTCTCATTTTTTCGTCAATAGGTTTATGTTGTCCTGCTACAATATAATTATGCATATCAAATAATAAATTACCTATTACTTTAACAAGAAAATTAACAGTTACAGCGTTATCGGCATAATCAGGGTCTGCAACATTTGTTAATCGTTTGTTATCACAATTCCACCATTTTTTTCCAGTTGGCTCTAATTGTATTATCTGTTCATAAGTAACAGCATCACCAGGCTTTTCACCAATACCTAAATTTGTCAATAACTTTCCTTTACCATCCCAAACATAATTGTTTTCTTCAAGTAAAGTAAACTTTTTATTTCCTTGTACAAATACATCTCCTTGACGTGTTACTACTTGGTTTTGTTTCACAAAACCGGAGGTTTCTTGTTTTAAAGTTTCCTTCATTTGACCCACCGTTGCACCATCTGATGGTGCAAAACCATCTTTTACATTCGCTAAACAATTACCAAGACAGTCAATAACTCCTACATCACGTGTAATACAATGATCTTTGATGTATTTTAAATTTACAGCATCATTTTCATTTTTTGGATAACCTATATCGTTAATAACAAATTTATAAAAAGAAAACCCATCTTTTGTCTTTTCAGGTATTATAGAATGTAAATAGCGTCTATTTATGCTGTCTTT